>JAOTQJ010000002.1:15634377-15659482 GCA_025642045.1 Solanum sejunctum | reverse complement strand
GCCCAGCCCCACCTCACATAACATAGTATTTTATTTTTTACCCACCCCGCCCGGCAAAACTTTTAACATTTTCTCCCAAGTCAAATGGCACATGTTCTGATGTTCGCTACAGCCATCATATAAAGTTCAAAAGCAAACTATGAAGTCCATTGAATGTATTTTAAACAGTACACTATGAAGTCCAATAAACTATGAACTTTAAACAGTAAACTATGAAGTCCATTGAATCTGCACAATCACAAATGAAGTCCACAGCTCTCGACGGATCGACGCTCAATCGCTCACTGTTTCGGCGGATTTCGCCGGAGTGTTTCCAATTCTACTTGTGAGTGTATTAATTTGGACGTACAGTGAAGGGAACAATCTATTTCTATCAGTGAAGAGAACAGACTCTAATTTTGTAAAGAAATTTTTTTAAAAAAAACCTAACCCGCACCCGCACCCGCCCCAGGTATTTTTTTAAAAAAAAAATTCTACCCGCCCCGCCCCGCCCCATTGCCATCCCTAGTTATATTCCTCCCATCTCTTTATTCTTTTAGACTAAGAGAATTTCAAACAAGATAGAAACAAACACAAAAGCTAGTACATAAAGCACATGTCTCCATTTCCTCTAGAGATCAGGACTAAAACCATAGTTCATTATATGGAAAGTAAACATAAAATTTTGAGAAGGTAAAATCATACAGAAAGTAAATATATTCTCAAGAAAATAGCAATGGGCATCCGGCATTTATTATTCAAGGTTTCACGATTCTTGGAATAATATTCCGTTACTCTCAACCACAATGAAAACAACTAATATGCCGCTGTAGCATATTTCTGAAGAAATCTTTTCTTTTAACTCGAAATGCAACTAATCCACGCCAGCTAGTCAATTTGTTTCACAAAAAAGGAACATCACAGGACAACCATGAAGTATGAGGTGGAGGGTGAGGAAAAATGGAGTATTCTCTGTCAAGTCATATTATGAGAAGCTCCTAACTATGGAGAAGGTTGCATTTACACATAATTGATTCGGATGCCTAGATACCAATAAAAGAGTGCTTTTGGCTGGAATAAGAGGGGTGATATTGATGACTGAAAGAACTTAGGACGACGATGTTACATACATTAATTAATGCTTTATGTGTAAATGTTGGAGTGAAGATGTTGACCATCTCCTCTTTGTTGTCGAGTAGCCTCAAAATTATAGTGAAAAACTATGTATTAACTTGGAACAGCTTGAGTGATGCCAAGCACAGTGAAAGAGCTAATCGTTCAGCTGGAATTGTGGTAGGTGGAGGGGAAGACCCAGAGCATGGAGTGTTGCTTTCACTAGCACTTATGTGAGTCATTTGAAAAGAAAAAAATAGTGGAGCTTTTGAAAATGTGGAGATACGTTTGCAGAATAGAAGAACAGCCTCTTACTTCCTTTTGGTGTAGTCATGAAATTTTCTACTTTTTGGTGTACTTCTGTACTGGTGATTTTGTGCCCAAATATTTTTTAATAAAATTACAAAGTTGTCAAAAAGAGCACGTAAAGTGTTTCTTTTCTACCTACTAACGCTTCTCAAGGAATATGTGTGACAATTGAACAATATACCATAGCAGACAGTTTAAGTATCATCGTCATCCATAATTTTCCCTAACATGATAAACAAATAGAATATTAGTGCTCTATTTGTCATTCTTAGTTCCCAACAAGAATGATACTATATTTGTTTATCATGTTAGAGAAAATTATTATGCATACACTAGAACCATCAAGAAATTCACATGTAAATAAATTAGCATGTTAGTTTTAGACAAAGGATGAGTTTTTTTTACAAATATTAGGCAGTCTCCCAGTAATGTTGTTAGGGTTTTATCATCCTGATGAAGCCTCTAACTACGAAATGTTTAATGCATGAGGGTTGTGGATAAGCAGATTGAGAGCACAGAAGCACGCTGTATTACCTTACAGTTTGATCAGTATGAATGCCTACTAGTAGAAAGTCTCCAAGCCCTCGAGCAAGCCTTAGTATCTAAACATTAACAGAGAAGTCAGAAATGAAACTGCACTCTGAGCATGCATTAGATATAACCCAAAAAAAAACTTATAAGCACTGAGAAGAAATACAGCAGGGAAAAGAGATTGCATTTTTCTGTAGGAAGTCTTTTGGAGATCAGGAAAAAACTTATTCAAAGATATTGAAGTTTTGCGAAAATCTCCTGAAGGCTTCTTCAAAGAGGTAGTCCGAAGAATAGGTATCAGCAATTTGTCGAAGAAAGTTATTCTACTTTTACCCACAAACACTTGCACATCAAAAAGCTACAACAGTCCAAACACATATCTTTTTGCATAAAACTATCCACACACATTTCTTTCGCATAAACTTTTTCCCCAAGTTGTTTCGAAAGAATTCCAAAAGTTGTTCAAACAGCTCAAACAAAATAAGTTTGAAACATTAGGCAAAAGGTTGGAAATTCCCATATGTTATTGCAGCAATGGTCTGGTACATATTAGATAACACAAAACGGATATCTAAAAGACAAAGCTATTATGTAAGAACAAATTTATTCCTTTGGGTGGGTCTTCAAGAGAATTTCTTTGCACCCACTCCATTTCGTTTTATGCCAAAAACATGAAAACTGCAACAACCATGAACTATGGTACCATGTTGAATGTTGTGGATCACTTCAACCATAAATTAAAATTACAAAAGGAGACTACACTTGTTTACCTTTTTATATGATTCTTTCAAATAAGCATCCTTATTTTTCTAGGCCCTAAAGCTAGATAATTTACCTCTACATGTCCAGCATGGAAAAGATCAAAGGCGCCATCAATATAGACTATGCGAGCATCAGGTCCTGCTCCCTACATGAACACACTCGAAAACATTATAACTTATAAGCAACAAATGTACTTCCTAGCAGCAACATGGAAATAAAAAGATGAAAACAACCAAGGGAATGTTTTAAAAGATCAACAGATCTTCCTAAATAGATCATTAGCTAAATGTAAGACAGATCACGCATTGATGCTTAAATGATAATTGAATATTTTAAAAAAAAAAAATCATATTTGCTCACAATTGACTTTGACTTAATCATGCGTCAATTGCAATGTTTAAAGGCCTAATTTTGTGAATCTTTGGTATTGTAAGTTAATAATTATGGAGTGATGAATATAAAAGCTCCGGCAGCAAATTAGCATAAAATGAAGCCCAATAATATGGCTAAATATGGAAAAGGAGCAAAGAAATAATCTAAGATGCCAAAATGAAGCAAGGAAAACAGAAACACAAAACAAATACTACAGTGCAGCATACTGGAAGGGGCATGATGCACCCTGGGCTGTCTGCACGATATTTAATTTACGGTAGTTTTGGTAATTTACTTTTCTTTTGATGCAAAATTATAAATAGTGGTCTCATTGGTAGAATAATACTCAAATGTTTGAGAATGTTGAAGGATATTCAATGAAGAGCTAGAGGTCTGGAGGGTTTTTTCTTCTTTTTCTCATCTTGATTTTGTAATTTCTGTTGATAATCTGGTGTTGCTTTTAAGCAATGAGTCATTCAACTCCTTGTTCTAGGTCACGGAGAAATTGACAAGAACATAGTGGTCTGCATCTTATTTCAATGAACAACTTTTGCTTTCATGGGTTATTTATTCAACCTTGTGCTTAATTGTTTGATTGGATGATCACCAATTGAGGTCTACTTACAGAACGTAATTGAACTTGAAAAAGAGATGGGAGTTATTTATAATTAGAAAGTGCAAATTTATGCACTAATGCAGTAGGGACTTGATTAGCAGACTTCTTCTGACCTGGGGTTTAATCTTCCTGCTGCAGTTTGTGGTTATTTGGAAGGAAGAAAAGTTAGAAATTTTGAGAGCAAGAATGTCAAAGTAATCAATCTTATATCAGGTGTTTCTTTTTTCTGCTTTTCCTGCGGGAAATGTAAATGATATTGATGCCACAGTTGATTTTCTTAGCACATTACACAACTTGGATGTTACCACATTTGGTCGTAACTGATTGCCATCATTTGCCATTTGATAGTTTTCATCATAAAAATTACAGTTCATCTATCAAAACAAAAAAATTCCATGGTACTTGGAGCTTAGAATTTCATAATAAACTCAAAGAATCAGTAGATCTTTAACTTAGTTGTTTAGTGTTTTTCTTTCAGTGCAAAGTACCTCCTCTCCTGAGTTCATTCTCTAGGAACTTCACTTTAAGTTTCTCCCGCAACCAATATGTAGACATATGTAAAGAAATCACCTTCCGTTCCATTTTGTCTCTGGGAAAGTCTTTTCTGAAACTGGTAATGATATATTAAAGTTGCACCATAACAGTTCAAAAAACTAGAAAACCCAATAAAAATTAGGCTACTGCTTCACAAGGATCCTATCTCTGGGGAAATTGAACCCTCATTTCCTATATATCGATTCCAATTTTGTTGTCCATTTTTCTTGATTCTAGAACCCTGAGTTTTACTGCTTTCAGATACTACCACAGCCTCAGAACCCCATGGATTTGCTTTTTTGTTTTTCTTCCCTTAACCTATTCAGCAGTCACATACAAAATACTACAAAGCCTCCCAGTTTTGCACGTCTTTTAGAAATGAAACATACAAAAATCAGAAAATGATTTTTCTTCCACTGCTTAATTGTCTAGCGATCTCTTCCTTGTCCCAAATCACCACAAGGCAAGATGAAATCTAAAACTTCAGTTTTGTGTTTGGAATCTGAGAATCTCCTGCTTTTCCTACATAGTTATTAACTCAAAACTCCTCTTTTTCTTTTCTTTTTTGTAAGGAAACTTAAACGAGTTGGTGCATTAATGAAAACAATCACTTTATGAAGAATTTATCATGCAACAAGAAAACCTTGAAGGTTTCGTTCATGCTTCGTGAGCAATAAATTCAACACTAGAAAAAGATTATATGCAAGAGGCTGACCTTTGAATTTGAAAATTGTACAATTCTACGAGACGTGGGAAGAAAATGAGATACACGTGTATTGCCCCCAGCACCACCATCTTCAGAGTTTTGGCCGTGACCGTGGCTAAATTGTCTCTGCAAGGAGGCATGACTGGGGGAGTCAACAGTGGTCCTCTCTCTCACACAAAGAAGCATTCGACCTACATGGCAAATTTATAAAACAATACTATTTACACAAACAATATTAGCACCTATAAGCTCCTGCAATTTAATTATTGAAATTTTAGCTTTTGATTATTAACAAATGCATGAAAATCTTCACATCAGCAATCTAACTAGTATAAATAGCAAGGAAATAATAGGATGCTGCCCAGCAGCCCCATAAACATTAAACTAGCCATTCCAACACACACCAATGCCCAACTTCTTCTTGAAAGAGGAGGCTTCCACTGCAAAAGAATCAAGAGAACAAACATACCAACAATATCTGTGCTTGAAACTCCTTCTGTACGCTTGATCTGCTTATAGCGACCAACCTTCTTAGCAAGGGCATAAGCATCAGTTCCATCAGGAAGAAGACAAGGGTCATCCCCATGAATGATATAGTCTATGTTATACTCATCAAATAGTTTCCTCATAAAATCTTCAGTAATAGCATAGGGGGCATCAGATATGACTTCATCCACCCACTTAACAGCACCAACCATAATCATCCTAGGAAAAATCAATAAGCAAGATACTGAGTCAATTCCTTTGATTGAAAATCTATCCCATGCAACAGTCAAAACAATAATAATCATCACAATCAAACACAGCAAAAGAGATCTAAAGGTAGTTATCATGATAGTATTTGTTCAATTTCTTTGATTCTTTCAAGGGCAATGGTATCAGACAACAAGCAAACTGAAGGAATGAAGCCATCAGTTGATTGTGGAAATGGTGGTGTTCTCAGCCGAGGAGAACTGTTCTTTTAGAAGGCCACTAACCAAACCTTTGCCACGATAATCATAATATCCTGACAAACCAAACTTCATCCTGATCTGAGGTCTCCTCTTTAGGTAGCTGAACACTCTATAGAGCCTTGTTTCAGTAACCCAAAAAAACCCATCTTCACCCAAAAAAACCCATCTTCACCCAAAACACACTCTATAGAGCGTTCTTTCTGTAACCCAAAAACCCATCCTCCCCAGTTTCCCCACTGTAGGACATGTCAATACAGGGACCAGATATAAAGAAGAATTCCTAGGAAAAGTACCAGTTTTTCTTTAAGGTTTTGGAAGAAAGATTCGCGAGATAAAACAGGGAGTAACACTCAACCGAAGCAACAAAACTAAACCACACTAACTGAGCAAATGGCTTCATTCGCATGTATACAATTGTCAAAAATCTTACCGGCGGATGCAAAGCCACCGATTTGAATTTAAAACACAAAACCAAATGTGAAAGGCAAAAGGTGTAAATCCGAAATGTCAGAGCAAGGAAGAGCGCAAAAAACCTCTCATGAAGAGGAGTTACTGGAGGTCCTTTATTGGCTACGATTTCAGCATCACTAACAACTCCGACGACTAATTGGTCACCGAGAGCTCGAGCTTGTCGTAGAGCATTACAATGGCCGTAATGCATCATATCGAAACAACCATCCATGTATACCCTTATAGGCCTCTTCTTCTTCTTCGGCAAAGCAAACTTCAATCCAAGCACAGACAGCCCTAGCACCATACCTCCCACCAGCCATGTCGCAACGAAGCGCGAACTCTGTTGCATATTCTCCGAACGTCCTCCATCTGAACCCATTATTCCAACAATTCCTAAATTTAGTCCCTAAATCAACAAAAAGCCTGCCAACATCCTAATCTACCAACGAATCAGTCAGTTTCTGAGATGCCTTTCTCCAGAATATGCGAGTTCCATTCTATTCTAGTCTAGACAAAGGCGCAAAAGCTCTAAACGTTCTCTCTTTTTTTCATTTATAACGCCGTTTTCATCTCCTTTCTAATGGTCTGTTCTATTACGAGACTTGACCGGACACTTGTACAACAGGGACACAAACGTAGCGTAACAGGTACAGTATCCATTGTTGGTTATTACAAGGCCAACCTTGTAATTCATTGAAATTAAAAAGGGGTGCATTAAATTTGGCTTAATGCACAAATTGACATCTTTACTTGCACAATTTTACACAATGTGTGTTCACAAAATGTGCAAATGTGCACTAATTACATTAGACAAAACCCACCAACATGGATTGTGATGTAGTGGTAGGACTGTTTCGATGTTTTGGATTTGAGCTTTGGAAAGAAAAAAAATCATATTGGGAGCGTCACCCCAAATAAACCCTGCAGTACCTAATTCGAATTTATTCGGGACTCCATGCGCTCGAAGTACCGGGTAAGAAATCAAAAAAAAAATTAAACAAAACCCACACGTTTATGTCATGCCAATGAAACATCACTTTAAAGTAACATAAAAAAATAAAAGGAAAAGACGAAATAAAAATTATACTTCACAATTATCAAATACCACACCTTACATAATCTTCTCCTATTTTATCATCACTTGTTTTTTCATGTACAAGAATCACTACAACACCACTTTCATTCTTAAAAAATCTCATATTATTTGACAAAATATATTGTCCATCATCCTTTGAATGCTTCTTCAACTTCATATATTTTTTCCTCAAGAATCAATAGGGGAAGCAACATCAATTTAAAAAACTAAAAATGGGTCAAAATTATCCTTAAAAGTATTCAAATTAACTCAAATATACCCTTTAGCTATTTTTGGTCTCAAACTTACCCTTATCGTCAAATTATTGGGTCACTCCTACCCTCTACATTCAAGTCTCCGTTTGGCCTCACATATGGTATCCGATGTGTGACGGATTTTGCTACATGAACGTCCACATATGCATTTCATTTAGGATCCCAAATTAAAATATTTGAATCTGCCCTTAAAAATTTGACCCATTCAAAGATCTCTAAAAGGAGATCTAATTAGTTCCTTCCCTTAGTTCCCATAAATACAACACAACCTTCAAAGGAATATCTTCATTGATTCGGCTTGCATGAAGATTTCATAGGAGTTTCAGTCGTTCATCTACTTCAAAGAAATATCTGTGGCTTTATCTTTGTAGGTTAGTAAATGAGTATTTTATTTTTTCTACTTTTACAATTTTTAGTTAGTATTTTTTGATTTGTGGTTGTCTTTTGATATGCTAGAATAGTGAGCAATTATTTGTTTATTTTGAGTTCAAACATACTTTTTATGTAATTTTGGGTCTGATTATTTTGTGCATTGGGATAAGTTACGATTTACGATGTTTTGTTTTGAGAATTTTGTATTGTAGATGGTTATCATTTTTTGATTTTGTGGTATAAGATAGTATTATTTATCTGATTTTGAAGTTGTTTTGCATTATTTATTATGGTTTGACAGTTTTGAAGTTTTTTAAGTGATCACTTTATGCTTTTGTATTCTTTTAGTTTGGGTTCTCTTGTAGATAGTTGTCCTTTTCTAATGTTCTGTTATACAATTCATGTGATTTTGAAGGTGTTTTCCATTATTGTTAGAGTCCGGTTGTTTTGAAGATTTTTTAGATGGTTTCTTTATGCTTTTGTATTCTTTTAGTTTGGATTCCTTTTAGATGTTTGTCCCTTTCTGATTTGTTGTTATAAAATAGTAGTATACATGTGATTTTGAAGTGTTCTTTTATAATATTTTTTATATTGTATTAGACAGGCAGTCCCTTATGTCTATCTATATCTGCATTATTTATTATAGTCTAGTTATTTTCTTTTAGTGAAGCAACTACTTGTGAAAGGATTTTCTGAAAAAATTTACTTAGTTGAAGGGTCTGAGGGTACTAGGAAACTGTAGTCCTTATAAAATGAGCAATTTAAGGTGGTCCATCTGTTTGTTGTTGATAATTTTGAGAAAATTATTTCTGCCCCTAATATTATTCATCATAGTGAAACATCTTTAGTGGAGTATGAATATGGCACTGATGCTGAGTTAGAAAGCGATTTTAGTGATAAGGAAAAGTCAAATGATGATGAATATAACTTTGAGGAATTAGAGATCATTAAGATGCAAAAAAGTAGAGAAGCAAATGAAGATCACTCATTACAAGGAACTTCATCCTTCCATGACCTTCAAGGACTTGAATGAGGTAAGAAAAATTGTGAATTTGTATGCCCTTGTAAATTTCAAATCTACAGTAGTGAAAAAAAGTGACAAAACCAGATTGATGTATAGATGCATGATTGTTTGTCCATTTGTCCTTCTTATTTCAAAAGATGGCAAGGTCCCAAGTTTTAGGATTAAAACATTGAAGACAAATCACAATTGTGAGGATGCATTTAAAAATTCAAGAGCTTGCACAAGTACTTTAGCACAGTATTTCAAGAGTAAGTTGCAGAATAATCCTCAACACAAGCTTAAGAATATGAGATAAGACTTGAAAGATCAATTCAATCTGAATGCTAATACCTCAAAGTTAAAAAAAGACCAAGAGGATGGCCCTTCAAAAAAATGCAAGGCAGTTTCTTAGATGATTTCAACAGAATAGTGGCTTATGCCAATGAGATTAGGCTGAGCAATCCTCATAGTGATGTTAAAAATGTGATCAATTTATCAAAAGATGTATTGAAACAAGGTAAAAGAAGATTTCTTAAAATGTATATCTATTTCAATGCATTGAAGTTGGGATGAAAAGAAGGATTGGGCCTTTCGTTGGACCAGATAGGACCTTCTTGAAGGGTCAATGTAAAGGGCAATTATTGGTTGCTATAGGACAAGACTGATAGAATTTCTTCTACTCATTGGCATGGATTGTAGTGAATAAAGAGACAACTAGGACTTGGACATGGTTTCTACAATTTTTGAACAATCCATTGAATCTGAAAAATGATGAACGTGTCACATTTATCTCTGATATGCAGAATGCTTATTTTAATCATTATGTTCATTCTTTATCACAATTGGTAACTAGATAGTTATGTATTTAACATGTACAGGGACTGCTAGATGCAGTGGCAGATGTCCTTCCTTTGTCTCAGCTTAGATACTTTGATATGCTTTGATTATTTTTTACTCTTTAAAATAGTTTACTAACCATTTAATTTTAATGAATATAGGTATTGTGTTAGACATATTGACTCAGCTAAATGAAGAGATTTAGGCTAGGGATTTGTATTAGAGCTTCCGAACTCGATGAAACCATCGAAATTTGTATTAGAGCTTCTGAACTCCAACTGTTGATCAAAGTTAAAATATGATTCGAATTTAATTGAAAATGTAATTTTGAGTCCAAAATCTCCATTTTCACTTTAATCTAGTTTCATCAGTTTTGCTAGACTGAACTTCGCATTTCAAAACTCATGGGATCAACGAAATTGCATTTCGATATTCAAAACTCAAGATAACGTCAAAATTTTAAATTTCAAGACTTTAAAAACTATTCTTTTAGCAATTTACTAACTTTTCATAAGATTTTCAAAATTTGACTTGTAGACTCATCTAAACATAACCTAAGGCAATTTTCGGGAAGGGCAAAAATGATAATTTTATTGAAAATGTCAAAATAATCTTTGAGGTTATTACATTAGTTTTGATTGTTTCAAATATTGAATTATTGGTTCTCAATAATTTGAGATTTTTCTTAACGAATTAATCAATAACTTGAGGGTAAAATTAATAAATTATATTAGTATTAGTTGATATATATATATATTCTTTGATTTAGAGTTTAGTTTCATATTTTTAATTTTTATTGTCTCAAACTCTTGATTATTCTACAAAGTATTAGTGTTTATTTTTTTAGAAAGATGCAATTTTCAACTAATGTGCATGATTGATTTGATTTATCACCTTATTTCTTAGTGATTTTTAATGATTTTATTGTATGAAAATTTACTGACTAACTTGATAACAATCAATCATATCTATTCTATACTATATTAAAATGTGAAGACCCTTAAAAATATTGCTTTAACTTTTTGTCATTCATTAAAAGAATTTACTTTAGATAAAATTGTTCTTTCATCATTTTAAAAATTATTATTTAATTATATCTAGAATATTGACTTTTAGAATACATAGAAAGAAGGGATAAAATGAGGAATTTTAACCGTGGAAAGACTCCTAAAATAAAGACTTCTACTTCTTTCTTACTTGAATTAAGAAAATATGCTACAGTCGCTATAGAAAATTCTAATCTGCCTTGGATTCTAGTTAGTAATACAATCTCTGTATATAGGACCTTTATAAATAAATAATTTATTAAAATTAGTGAATTATTTATCTTTTTATAAGTTCATAATCAAATTTAATTTTTCTTTGTAATGTTTGCTATCAAACAAGGTACACGCTTTGTTCACGCATAAAGTGCGTATAGCAAAACTAGTATATATATATATATATATATATATAAGAGGATGCTAGAGCCGCCTACATGGCGCCCTTCAACATTTAGATAATTACTCTTTTCTTTTTCACTCGTATTTTTAGGTTTTAATCCTACTTAATCTTTACTTTTAAACTCATTACTTCAATTGTTGCACCCGTTCAACAGTGACGACGATTAAAGTAGAGAAAATCACAACTGTTATTGTCTTTTCTTCTTTGTTAACTTCAATGCTTTCAGTCATCCTTCTTGAGATAGAACAAAACTATTTTTATTCCTATTTTCTGTAGAAATACTTAAATTTCTTGAAAGTTCTATTGCAGATCCTCAACAATCACCAAACAAATGAATGAAACTACAATCCCCCAATGACATTCAATTATTTTTTTCAATTTTATTATGCCACGTGTAAAAACTGGTTAACCCACTAAAATTTCTCTTCTTTTTTTTAATGATGCATCTACTGAGAAAATTAAATTGGCAACAAAAGTAATAGTTACATATTCAAGTGCGATTACAAGTTACGGAAGTGGAGATAGATTACAGAAAGAAAGAGAAAGTGGTGGAACAAATCAAGGAGATTTGTAATTGATTAGGTTTTGCGCATTTTTTTTAAGTCCTTGTAGTGTATTCATTTTTTTGCATTGAAAATTTTAAGAATCTTAAAAATGATAGATAAAATTTCTATTTTTAAGGGATGCCACGCAAACAAGATCATGTCTCTGAAATTTTTTAATGCTAAGACTCTTAAATAAAATTATGTTTTAAAAATAGTATGGAGTAAATTCCTAACTTGCTAATTAACCATGAATATGTTCATTTTCTAAGACCAATTTTGCAATGACTGAGAGACTTTCACAAAACTCTCCTCTAACACATGGTACTAGGTGCGATTCTTTTCGAATTTCTTCTTTTTATGCTTATAATTTTAGATTTTCTTATTGTTCTTGGAAATTATTAATATCGTTTTAGTTATGACTGCCTCTTTTCATTCATATTAGTCGGACTCATTTTTATTATATTATTTAGATCATTCTTGTGAAATAATATGCTATTATTATGTGAGAATGACTTTTAGAGTTCATTATTTGAAAAAGTCTCTGGCTGCCAACTCATAAATGATAATAATATATATCACTAGCAAGGAGTTTTGAAATCATAGAATGCCTTTTTGTGCGAGCAGGTCTTCTTTGCTATCAGAACTGGAACTCTATGTTCTTCTTGATTTCCTAAGGGAAAAAAAATGCTAAAATGATCTTTTTTATATTATAATTATTGTTGATGATTAGACTATTTTCAATTTAAACTATAGATGCTTTATTCTTGAAACTATATTATGAAAATAAATGAGTTTAAGCTCTTATCAATTCTACAAGAAAATATGGTATATATCCCACAAGAAGTAGAAGCTGGCATTTTTTCCTACCAAGACTACCTGTAATTTGAATTATTCTTTTAGTTTACTTCTGACATGAAATAATAGTGTTACTGTTATTGTAACTTACAAAATATACTGAGTTATGGTGTGTTTGAAACTGCGTGTTTATCTTTATTTTTTCTTATTTGTTCCTCGAGATGAAAAATATGATTAAGAATATTGATATATGATTAACTGAGTTTTACTCATTTTCTGCTAGTTTAGGCTTTTCAAAAAGTTATTTACCATTTAATGGAGTTGTCTGAACAAACCTTTCGTGGTAGTTTGTTGTGTCACTAACCTTATTCCTCTACAAATTGTTGTAAAACCTATTGTTTACAAGGAGTCTCTTATTTTTTTAATCATATTTCTATAAATGTAGGGTCTTCTTTTCTTCCGATTATTGTTCCTAGTTATTCATATTTTTGTTCACAATCTACTCTAAGTTCAACTAAGCATTTAGTTACCTTCAGAGCTAAGTATTGATTTATTTAATGATTACATAACTTACATACTAGATCCAATAATTACATTGTTAGACCTTACAATTAAGTGTCATCCTTAAATAGATAAGTGAATAATGGAATATTGATTCTTGCTGGATGTTTGAAAAAAAAAACTTAGAGAGCTATTCTAGAGAACCAGAAAATTCGACATTCAATGTCATTTCTTGAATTGAAAATGTTCTTTTGAAGATAAAATCATGAATAAATTAGAAGAATAAGGACCACAATAAGTAATAGTTTTTCTACTTTCTACAAATGTGAGTCATATAATAGTGCCTCTGGAATTGATTTATACTTCATGTAATAAATGATCACTATCTGATAGGATGACACCAAATGAGGACCTCGAGCAAATAGATGATTAGTTCACTATGTGAGTTAATATCTTATTGGTCATTCAACTTAAAACAGTTCACTTAGAACCTCCTTAAGTTGTGAAAATGTCCATGTGATATAAAATTATAATTTGAATTCATGATCGAGATGATATTGAAGCTTTGTTTCGATATGCAATGTGATTTTATATATTTTTTTATAAATATATGACCTTCATCAGTGTTATAAAACTTACCAAAATTTTTAGTTACTTGAATGATCCAGTGCATAGTCAAGTGGAGGTTGCTTCCAATAGTTCCTAAGGAAATTATAAAAAAACTCATCCACATCAAGTATGTTGATATGCTGAGTCACATAGTTCGCAAGCTTTTACCTTGTTTGCACTTATGCAAAATCTATAAATTTAAAAATTTTACATCTTTGATGACATGTCTATTCTTGTAGATTTATGATATTTTTTGATGTCTGCCCACCCTATTTCAAAGCAGAGTATTTTCAGTGACCATGCCATCAGAAGCTCTTCACATCACAACAAAGTTCAAGGATTGGAGAGTAAATTTTTGTAAAAGAGAATCTAAGCTTGGTGATGTGGTGCCGCCACAAATCAGGAAACTCACTTATCTTTTTCTACTGAATCCTCAAATCACGACGTAATCTCCCCATAAACTCCTTCATTTTAAAAAGTCACTTCCACAAATCTCGCACACTAAGGATTCCAAAAAATTTAGCGAGGATTCAACTCTGCTACTCAATTTGATGCCATTCTGAATAAATCTTTGACTTTCGATTTCAACATTTAAGATCAAACTAAACTCTTTATGGTTCTCCTTCCAAAAAAAGATTTTTATTGTAATCTTTGTTATTGCCAACTGTAGTGATGGAGTCAAACTGCTACTTTATTATCTCTCTTTTCTTTAGTAATGTTTTAAGAAAAGACTTTTGTCTTTTTACTGGATTATAAATTTATGAACTTCATGACTACTATGTATTATGTTGCTTATATTATATGGGTACTTTTGTAGAAGTTTATCATAGATTGTCACACTTTTCGATCGATCCTAATAGTCTTGCTTTACATGTGATATATTATTCACAACAAAAATTATAATATTCTGAAAATGACGTTGAAGTGTACAACACAGCGCATTTTTAACAACTTAGTTTTGCATTACTTGCATCGGTGATCTCGAGAGAACAATCATTCTATCTCTATAAAGTAGGGAGAAAGTGAGTATCCACTCTATCCTAACTAGATCCCAATGCATTCATATCTAAAATAGAGAAAAATAAATTTTTTTTGAGGGAAATAAAAATTTTTAGTAACTGAAGATAGCAAATATTTATAGTGTGAAAGCCTTAGCTGCAATATTATCTCCAACTTATATCATCATATATAATCTCCTTGCATCTAAGCTTTTTCAATACCTATCAAATAGTACTATATATTCAGTTATGTTTGTACAAAATGAAAAAACATCATTGCTTTATGTATTTTTTAAAGATGTATTGGCTACTTAAAGAAAACAGTCTTAATAGAGTATCATTTTGAAAGTTAAAGTGCTCAATTGTTATTATGGAGACGAATAAAGGTGTCTACATATGGACACTTAAGATTAGAGTGCTGATTTATTTAACCCCGATATGTTTATGTATTATCCCATAATGAAATAATTCCTGAAGTGTGATAATGTGCGAATCACAAACATAATGAAAATCTTACAATAAATGATCATATGTTCTTTATAAAACTCTGAGAGATGTGATTTTATGTTTTTATTAATTATTAATTTATCAATTGTACAACAAATTCAATAAGATATAAAGTAAATGGGATAGTGCATCACGACACGAAGTGCGAACGATTTACCTAGTAATCAATAAATAGATATTTTAATATTTTTATATAATTTAGCACATTTACAAATCGATAATCAATAAATTAAATCGATATACTTCAAAATCAACTTGAATAGATCAGCGCACAAACCTAAGAGATATAATTAGGGGACTATTTAACGTCAATGTCGAAACTCAAGGGACTATTTTGACATTTTCCAGCCTAAAAATACATTTATTATAAAGTCATACCAAAGAGGCAAAGACACATGTCAATATTGTGAATTTATTATTATTATTATTATTGTTATTATTATTGTTATTATTATTGTATAGTCCTGGTCTGTAAATTCATCTTGTTTACCGGCAACCGTTCGTCGCTGTTTTTTTGGGTAGAACTCCCCATATTCCAAAAGAATTATACCTTTTCGCCGATTACCCCACCAGGTTCATTTCTTCTTCCCTGAAAAGTTGCGATCCGGCTTTCAGCTACTACTCTTTGATTTGACTGAACCTTCAGGTTTGATCCCTTTCCTCTGAACTGTTTAGAGTTTTATAGCTACAGAAAATGGCGTCAACGGAGGGGCTGATGCCAATAACAAGAGCTTTCTTGGCTTCTTATTATGATAAATACCCATTTGCCCCTCTTTCCCAAGATGTATCTCGTCTTACTGAAGAAATTCATTCCATGGCTATTGATTTGCAGAAAGTCTCTCCATTAACACAAGGTAAACTCGTTCGTCAAATTTACACTATCTACATGCTTTTCCTTGCTTGGGCATGTTCTGATTTCTATTTTTTCTTGATCCTTCCCAAAAATGATTATGGTTTCTCACATTCATTATTGCTGTTTACTTGCTTTTGTTTTAGGAGGGTTTATCATAGTTTATTTGTTTTGGTAAATAAATTTTACTCTTATGAAGTTAATAGTAGTGCAATAGAATCATCATCTGTTGAGTTTATGCAAATGAATAAGAACTGGGTGTCTATTTGCAACTATGAAGTCTTGGATACATCTTAGTTGAGTTGCATGGATGGAGGTTAATGCCCAAGGATATAGTGTACTTTTAGGATGAGACTGTGTCATGGAAGCCACTTGCTCTTTGGTTTGACGTGGCTGGAACATGTTATTATACGAAATAAAGGAGAGAAGTGGAAGATTCAGGGAAGAAATCCAGAGAGAGCTCGAGAGAGAAGTGAGAGGATATTATTGAAGAGAAACTGATGAAATACAATTGCATAATACTCAATTTAATAATGTCCCCTTAGGTTTTTTGTTTTTTCAACAATAAAAAAATTAAAGTAAAATAGAAAGAGATAAGGTTGGTTAGAACACAACTTCATTTTTGGTCATAAAGCCTGCAATAAGCTGAACAAGTTAGGTCCAAATCTGCATTCTCTAGTCCAACATACTCCTGCCAGCTGGAATGGGGCACCATGCCTAGCTTGGAAAAGAAAGTGTGTTACTGAACAATAAGAAGAGACTATTCAAGAATATCAGCAACCTGATAGTAGAAACAGAATGTAAGTCAATAATCCTAGATTGCAACACATTAACCTACCTTGATATGCTTGGTATGGTTGTGAAGACAGGATTTTTAGCAATATGAATGTTACATCTGTTATCAGAAAGCACTAAAACCGGTGATGAAACTGCCACCAAATTCACCAAGAAATCTGACTGATTGATAGATTTCTTATTTAAACAAAATGGAATGGTAGTTTTAAAGGTATCAAGCAACTGGCCTACCAGAAGTCTTTTTGAATATAAACCTTTTCTTTAGAAAGTGGTGAATGGGATACAAGCGCTTCTTATTCTAAATTTGAAAATATATGACTAAAACATGAAGGTTTCATAGACATGTCGAGGACTTGGTGGCAGAGCTGCATGATCAATGGCAGTCCATATTTTGTCCTCATTAAAAAGCTGAGAAATCCTAAGGGCATACTCATAACTTCAAGGTGCTCATTATGCAAGGGGGCCTTAGAGACTAATAACCATTCTTTCCTGCATTGTAGAGTCACAACGCAAGTATGAGCATTATTTATCAGTCTGGCAAATGTCAACTTGTTTATGCCATAGCACACTGCTGATCTCTTAAGTTGTTGGATTAGGAGGGGAGGCAATAAGAGCCAAAAGATCTGGTGGAAAATGGTACCTACAAGCATTTGGTGGAACTTATGGAAGGAAAGGAATGAGGGGATTCTTGAAGGCTAAGAAAACCCCATTCAGAAGATCAAGTGGAAGGTCATCATATCTTTAGGTTTTTGATGTAAAGAAAACTTTATATAGGAAGAAATTCAGTTAGTAGATTTCATAGGATCTTTTTAATTAGCTCACCTTAGTGTTGTAAGTTTTTCGAGGTGGCCAACATACCTTTATGAGTCGTTTGGCGTGAGGTATAAGATAAAATAGTTCCAAGATAAAATATAGGATTATTTTATCCCATGTTTGGTTGGAGGTATTAGATAATTCTTGGATTATTTATTCCACCATTTTTGCCTTAGTGATGGGATAAGTTAACTCATATTCATGGTGGAATAACATCCGGGATTAGTTGTCCTGGGACAACTTTTTCCTAACCAAATGACCCCTTAATGTTGAGGAATACAAAGTTACCAGTTTTTTTAAAAAAAAGAAGCTGAGAAACTTGAAAAGGGATATCAACAAGTAAAACTGAAGTTCATGGTAAACTGGATACTAGGAGAGCCTAGGCATGGGAGGAACTCTGAGTAATAGATCAGGCAACAAAAAGAAGATTGAAAAATCAAAGGTAGTAAGCTTGAAAGCAGAGCTTATGGAACCAACAAAAGCAAAAGAAGTTTAATGGAGGCAAAAATTCAAAGTGCTTATGGCTTAAAGATGAAGACAGGAATACAAGATATTTCCCACTGGAATCACAGAGGACAAAGGTGATTAAAGAAGAGATTATGAATTTCTGCCAAATTCTTTTCTGAGAAACGTAACAATTGAAGTTCTACTAGAACTTTTACACTGGCAATGAACCCGGGAGGCCCAGGGTCAATTTTGATGATGTTGCTCGAATCTCAGAGAAGATAGTAAACTGCTTTAGAAAGCTTTTGAAGAGGAAGAGTTGCATGAGGTGATACAACCTTGTGCACCCAACAAAGCAAAAAAAGTTTAATGGAGGCAGAAATTCAAAGTGCTTATGGCTTAAAGTTAAGGACAGGAATACAATATATTTCCCACTGGAATCACAGAGGACAAAGGTGATTAAAGAAGAGATTATGAATTTCTACCAAATTCTTTTTTGAGAAACGTGACAATTGAAGTTCTACTAGAACTTTTACACTGGCAGTCAACCCGGGAGGCCCAAAGCCAATTTTGATGATGTTGCTCGAATGTCAGAGAAGATAGTAAACTGCTTTAGAAAGCTCTTGAAGAGGAGGAGTTGCATGAGGTGATACAAACCTTGTGCACCCGACAAAGCACCTTGGCTTGGATGGTTTCACTTTTAATTATTTTAGAAGTCATGAGACTTTATTAAGGCAGAGTTGATTGGAGTAATCAACCATTTTCACCAGTAGTGTTACATGGTCAAATCATGTAATGTTTCCTTCATAGCTTTGACTTTCAAAAAGAAAGGGACTGTTTAACTTAAAGACCATAGGCCTATTGGCAGTGTGTATTGGATTTTGGAAAAGCTATTAGGAGATAGGTTGAAGAGGGTTATTGGGAAGTTAGTTTCTTATTGCTAGAATGTCTTCATCAATCATAGGCAAATTGCTGATGCAACACTAATTGCCAATGATGTCCTAGACCAGAGAGTTAAAAATGGTGAACTAGTATTATGTGCAAACGGGATATAGAGAAGGCCTTTGATCAACTCAACTGGTCCTACATAATATCTATCATAAGGAAGATGGGCTTTGGGGTGAGATCAATAAAGTGGATCAAATTTTGCGTCACTACAATGATTCTCAAGTCATTGTCAGTAGCGGGCCAATGGTTTTCTCCTGGGATCAAGCAACGAGATTCACTCTCACCTTTCCTTTTTATCATAGCCATGAAAGGGCTTAATAAAGTGCTTGAAAAGGCTGGACAAATGGACTGGATTTAGGGATTCAATTTTGGCCAATAGCTGAGAACACTGTCAATGTCTCACACTTGTTGGTTGATGATACCTACCTTGATCTTTTGTGAGGCAGAAAGATCACAAGTGTATTTGGATTTGACTTTTATACTATCTGAGAATCCTGCGGGCTACATGTCAACAAATAGAAAGTCATCATCAATCCTGTTTGGCGATGTGCTAAACATAGAGGAACTTTCAAGTATCATGGGTCGCACTATTGGAACACTTCGTACAACCTACCTGGGGCTATCACTTGGGGCTAAGATCAAGAGCAATGAAATATTGAAGATATCTCATATAAAGTTTCGGAGGATGAGGAATTATAATAATCCACTATTTAAAGTCAAAATAAGGTTGGTTGATGATACCTAACTTGATCTTTTGTGAGGCAGAAAGATCACAAACAGGATTGATGATGACTTTCTATTTGTTGACATGTAGCCCGCAGGATTCTCAGATAGTATAAAAGTCAAATCCAAGTACACTTGTGATCTTTTGTGAGGCAGAAAGATCACAAATGTACTTGGATTTGACTTTTATACTATCTGAGAATCCTTCAGGGCTACATGTCAACAACTAGAAAGTCATCATCAATCCTGTTGGCGATGTGCTAAACATAGAGGAACTTTCAAGTATCATGGATCGCACTATTGGAACACTTCGTAAAACCTACCTAGGGCTACCACTTGAGGCTAAGTTCAAGAGCAATGAAATATTGAAGATATCTCATATAAAGGTTCGGAGGATGAAGAATTATAATAGCCCACTATTTAAAGTCAAAATAAGGTTTTTGAAAGTGACAAACTCAGCAACCGAGAGTCCACCAAACAAACGGCGGCAGACACATTTCCAAAAGTGAGGAAATGATTCCATTTAAGCTCGTTACTGTCAAGTTTACCTTCAGATACAGCTATAAGTCTATAACCAGGGCAAAAAATCACAACACAAATAAACACAGAGAGCATTTACCCATTACTTATTTGGGATGTCCCTGGGAGGGAAACATATGTCTTCAGAGATTTGGGATGGCATCTTAGAAAGAACAGGAAAGAAACTTTCCCAATGGAAGGCTCAGTACTTGTCCCTAGGTAGTAGACTGATCCTAATCAATTCTATCCTAGATGCATTCCCCACTTATGTGATGTCCTTATTCCCTATTTCATCGGAAGTCGTGGGGAAACTTGATAAGTTTACAAGAGATTTTCTTTGGCATGGAACAAAGAAGGGAAAGCTTACTGCCTTGTTAACTGGAAAATAGTAATGCTAAATAAAGAAAGAGGGGGATTAAGGGTCCAAAATCTCAGAATGCAGAATGAGAGTTTACTGATGAAGTGGCTATGGAGACACACTAAAGATGAAAGGCTCTATGGAGAAAAGTAATTGTGGCAAAGTTTGGGGAACTTAATCCATGGTGTTCCAACATTGTATTTGATCCTTATGGTATGGGAGTTTGGAGAGCAATAAGAAATTTATGGCCATTGATGGAGGCCAATCTTAGCCTTAAGATAGGCAATGGAAATAAGACAATTCTGGTACGATGGATGGATTGATCAATCACCACTGAAGGAGCAATTTCGAGATCTTTTTCAGCTATGTGGAAACACTAAGGCCAAGGTAAGTAAGTGCTGGTCAGTACAGGGTTAGGACATCTCCTTCAGAAGAAATACTAAATGATTGGGAGATTGACAAAGTGCCTTATTACGTGGAAAGCTAGGAGGAAGCAATATTGTCACAACGGAGGCAGATAGGGTGTTGTGGAAACACAACAAAGATGGAAACTTTTCAGTAGGATGTGCATATAAGGGAGGCTTACAGTTGGTAGGGGGAGGGTACTCTCTACTATTGGAACTATTTCTGGAAAAGTATTATCCCCATCAAGGTAAAATGCTTTCCTTGGCTATTGATTAAGATGACATGTCTAACTCAAGAACATCTGCAAAAGAAAGGGAGACAACTAGTTCCAGGTGCTTTCTGTGTAACACTACATGGGAGACAAACAAGCATCACTTCCTATATTGCAGCTTCACTACTTAGTTGTGGAATCTCTTCCTAAACATAACTGGTTACAGCTGGACAATGCCAGAGCACACATCAATCTACTGAGCTATTGGATTAGGAGGGGATGTAGTAAGAGTCCAGTGGTGGAGATTAGTTCTATCATGCATATGATGGTCATTATGATTGGAAAGAAATGGTAGATGTATTAAAGGTAGGTCCAATTCCATTCATAAAGTGAAGTGGGATTGTGTTGTGTCCTTAATTTTTTGGTGTAAACAGTTGTGTATAGTTGATGTAGATCAATTAGTAGACTTTTAGGAGAATTGTAATTGATAATATTCAAAAAAAGCATAGAGAGGAAAGATGGTACTTGACTTCTTTAATAACTCGAAGAATTAAGATTCTTTCTTAATAAACAAGTATACGCTCGAAGACAACTGTCAAAATCTCCACTGGGAACTGCTTGGAAACACCAACAAAATCCTCATATAACCAAAACGATCTAATTAGAGGACGGGGGTAACATTAGATTGTAGCTGGAGATCCCATCTACCCATTTCTGGTCTCTGATACCATGTTACAATCTTGAATTTGCAGTACATTAGTATATAAGGTTTCAGAACCACCCATCTACTGGTTATGATATAATATAAAGTTACTACAACAACAACAACAACATACCCAGTGGATAATATAAAGTTACTAAGTTCACAAAAAAATAAAAGATCCAAAGAAGAAAATTCTAGAAAACTAGAGAGATAAGAGAGAATATTATGGACAAACTGATGAAAGACAATTGCTAATACTCAATTTTTTTTTTTGAGATTGGTAAATGTTTCTATTTCCATAAATTAGTACATGGGTTGCCCTGAAAATCTTTTTTTTTTTTGGAGAGGAAGGTAACTAATTTCATTTCAAAGCATTCATCATCCCAAAAAATGATGAATGGAAACTTATATCTCACCCCAGGGGGTACATTACAAGTCTCCTATGAAATCTACCAAATCTATATTCTCCCCTATCAAACTACCTTTACACCAAAAAGACAAAAGACTTAAACAATTCATCTTGATTCTCTATATGCTTGATTTTTGGCCCTCAAAACATCTTGACTTCCTTTCTTTCCAGAGAGTCCACCAAATGCAAGCAGGGATGGTTTTCACCACTGGTCTACTTTTTTTCTGCACCCAATCCCTCTCCAGCTACTCAGTAATTCCTTTGTTGTAGTAGGCATCACCCTGTTCACTCCCAGCATAGCTAGGAACATGCTCCATAGATTCCTAGCTATTTTGCAATGTAGGAATAGATGATCATTGACTTTAGCATCCTGTTCACACATGACACACCTTGAGCATATCTGCCACCCCTTTTTCTGTAACACTTCTCGAGTTAAACAAGCCTTTTTACAAACCAACCAAGCAAACCAAGCAACCCTTGGTGGACTTTTAGTTTTCCAATTCAGTTTCCAAGGACACCTCTCATGTACAGACTGTATATAATTGAGATTCCAATAGCAGGATTTAACTGTGAACATCCCTTTGGCTTGGATTTTCCATCTCACTCCATCAGGTCTCATAGATAAGCCTGGGTGTGAGTGAAGTGTTTCTAGTAACCTAGCAAATTCCCCAATCTCCCAATCATTAAAGCTCTTCTAAAGATCAAATTCTAGCGTTGTGGACTCTAGACTTGAGCAACACTAGCCTTTTTTTGCAGCTTAGATTATAGTCTAAAGAACTGAAAATCATATTTACATAAAGAACACTAAAGGCACTGTCCTATCCCTATAATGAGTCTAAGACATCAATGATGGAGACAATGTCATCAGAGTAAATCTGATTACACCAAAAACACCAAGTTAGAATACAATTCAGTTTTACTTGCTGCATATTACTCTCCCTATTCTCAAAAACTCTAAAATTTCTCTCCTTCCAATTAGTCCGCCAAATAGTAGCAGGAATGATCCTCCAATTGCTTCTGTTCTTTGCTTGTGATCTGCTTCTTCCAAACTGCATAAGGCCTCTGAAATTCTACCAAGCATGGACCGCGAGATGTTTTTGAACCTTAGGAATAGACTCCACAATTGGCCAGTGACCTTGCACCGGATGAACAAGTGATTGACGATCTCTGCCGTGTCCCCACAAAAAAACATCTAGAACATAGTGGAATCCCCCTCTTCATCAAATTCTCCTGCGTCATTGCTAATAATCAATTTATCAATGTCCAGGTTGGATCTTTTTGATATTACACCAATAAAACAATAACATAAAATAGAAATAGATAGGGCCGGGTAGACACAACTTCATCTTGGGTTACAAGGCCTTTATTGGGCTGAACAGTGAGTGTGTGGACTCCCGAATGAAAGGAGATAATCCTGGTGTTATGTGTAAGCTAGACGTTGAAAAGGCTCATGACCATATTAATTGGAGTTTCTTGATGAAGATGCTCAATCAAATGGGATTTGGAGAAAAACAGTTGGGCTGGACAAATTTTTGCTTCATTATAGTCAAAGTTTGCATTTTGGTGAATGGCGAGCCAGTTGTTTTCTTCCCATCTGATAGAGGTTCAGAAAAGGAGATCCTCTATCCCTTTTTCTTTTTGTGTTGGCAGTGAAAGGATTTGATAGCACGATGAGGAGAGCAATTCAAAACAGAAGGATCAATAGCTTTCAAATAGGAGGTGTTAGAGGCCCATACAAGGAAATATGTCTTCTACTTTATGCAGATAATGCCGTGATTTTTTTGTGAACCTGCCGAGGAAATAAGCCATAGTAGGTAGTTACTTCCGTTCTTTGAATCCACTTTTGTCCTAAAAGAAAATTGAGGAAACAACAACTTTTTTCCAATTAAGGGGTGCTAAACACCCGAGTTCAGAATATTAAGATGCAAAGTGAAACATCTGCCTATAGTTTACGTGGGCATTGGCTACCAACATGCAGAGATAGTTATATGGGATAACGAGATGGCAAAAAAAGATTGACAGTGGAAGACCCAATACTTCTCACTAGGAGGAAGACTCACTTTTATAAAATGAATCCTTGATTCTCTACCTACTTATGTAATGACTTTGTTCTCCCTTCCTTGGAAGGTTTTGAAGAAATTGGTCAAACTTAAAAGGAATTTCTATTGGCATGGTTGTAAGGGGAAGGCATAATACCCAAATATGCCCCCCAACTTGGCACTAGATTGCAAGTTGGAACTTAAACTTTCAACTTGCACAAATATGACCCTCAACTTGGCAATTACTGAACAAGCAGGCACAGATTGCTGACTGGGCTAGGCGCGTGAGTTACACTCGCGCTGACGCGTTTTTTTCGTCTAATGCTGCGATACCATGTTCGTCCACGCAAGCAAAAGCTGTACACATGGCATTTCGATTTTACACGTGGCATTCCTAAAAAAAATGAAAAAATAAGATAATTTTTACAAAAAAATTACAATTTTTTTTAAAATTTAAATCTTTTTACATAAATCACAAAAAATTACAATTTTTTTTTTTTAAATTTAATTTTTTTTTACATACATTACAGAAAATTACAAAAAAATAAAATTATTTTACGAAAAATTCAATTATTTGAATTCATTATTTATCAAAAAAGG
>JAOTQJ010000002.1:15620048-15634277 GCA_025642045.1 Solanum sejunctum | reverse complement strand
ATGTCAGCAACCTGTGCCTACTTGTTCAGGAATTGCCAAGTTGAGGGTCATATTTGTGCAAGTTGAAAGTTTAAGTTCCAACTTGCAATTTGGTGCCAAGTTCAGGGGCATATTTGGGTATTATGCCTAAGGCGAACAATGGATACGACCTTGTGAAATGGGATACTACACTGAACAATAGATACTTGGGAGGTTTGGCCATCAGAATCCTAAAGAAACAAAATGATAGCCTTTTGATGAAATGGCTCTGGAGTTGTAATGATGAAAAATGGGTTCCATATAAGGATGTAATAACTGCTCTTTACCTTATGGAGTTGGGGTATGGAGAACATTCAAAGACCTCTGGCTAATGATAAAAGAGAACATGGTAAAAAAGTGGGAGATGGAAAAAAAGCAAAGTTCTGGGGAGATGAATGGAACAATAAGATCCTTTTTTTCTCGGACACATTTGTCATTTTTAACAACCCTGAAGCAACTGTAACAGGGATGAGATCTATTTTCTTAGGAGACTCTTGAATGACTGGGAAGTAGATAGGTTGGCCAACCTACTCTATGAAATAGGGGACTTCACAGGAACAACTTTAGTCCAGACTCTATGTGATGGAAGCACAAAAAGGGTGGAAATGTATCTGTTAAAAAGTCTATGAAATAGTTAATACACAACAAAATAGAAGACAACAAGGTTTATGGAAAAATGTCTGGAAAAACATCACATCAACAAAAGTAAAATGCTTGACATGGTTGGTTGTCAGAAAAGCTTATTTGACACGAAAGGTTTTGAAGAAAAAGAGAACTATAGTATCTAAATGTCAACTTTGTGGGAAACAAATGAGACAAAAAGTCATCTTCTCTTGCATTGTAAATTCACTGCTCAGTTATGGAATTCATTTGTTACTCTCAGACACAAAATGGATCATGCCTGAGCACGCTGTTGATCTGCTGAGCTGCTGGATTAGAAGAGGTGGAAGTAAGAGCATAAGAGATCATGGAAAATCATTCCACATTGCATTTGGTGGACTGTGTGGAGAGAGAGAAATAACAATTGTTCTGAAGATAAGTCTAATTCCATTCATAAAGTTAAATGGAATTGTATTATATCTTTCTTTTTTGGTGTAAAGAAACAAATATAGAGGAATTAGAGCTTGTAGACCTGTTAGGTTCTCTGTAAGTAATTTTCCCCCCAATTCTCTTTTTTTTGTTCCTCTTTTTAAGGTCTCCGACATATCTTTAATGCTGTGGAATGCAACATTTCCCAGTTTCCAAACAAAAAAAAAAGTTTAGGTCCAAATCTCTAGTCCAACAGATTATTTGCAGCAAGGAGTCCATTGCATTGAACAATGCCATATTATAACCGAATACGATGTCAATTCAACTATTTTTATTCCACATGTGAGGCATGAAGGGTGTCTTCTTCGCTGGTTTGGAATATGAGAGCACGTTATTGATAAGCTTTTGGAGACTTTGGTTTGCGACAGTTGCTACAAACAATTATACTTGTTCTCACTTCGATTAGGGCAGCCACTTAAATTCTGCTGTTTCTTTTCATGTTAGCTTTAGGTGTGGGACTTTTAGTTGGTCCTAAAATAGACGAGTGGAACTTTGTGAGTCAATTCCATCTTTTTCGATGCTTATCTCCGTGGGAGAATATTTGAACACTCTTTGTGACCTGTTTATGCGAAGTTAAAGTATCTGCATCCTATCTACCATTCTCAGATTCCACAACATGATGATATGGCTTAAACATTACCAACAAAATGGATCTCCTTGAAGTGTCTCAAGTGCTTTAGCTGGTATTAAGCATTTTGGGGGAGGTGCTTAATTCAGGATTACTTGGTAGTGTATTATTTGCACCATATCCTGGTGTGACCTTGTGCGGGACATGACTCGCAAAATACAGTGATAGATGATTGCAAGGATAGTAATACTTGCAAGAGCTATTTACTAACTTACTGATTGGAAAAAAACACACACAGAGCTATTCATTTAAGATTGGATAATATTTCTGTAAGGCAGTTAGCACTGAAGAATATTATCCTCTAAAAGATAAAGAGCACTATGCTTGTTGCATTTATTAATCATAAAAGTGATGCATAGCAAGCTTCATTTATGTGGGTAAGCTGTCCTAGGTCTAAGAATATGAGGTTCTGACCCTGTTGGTGGAAGGATCAGATGGTCAATTAGGAATCTGATTGGATGCAGCAATATTTAAGGATCATATTTGTTTGAATCATATTTGTTTGTTTAAGTTTCAGTATTCTTTTACTAATTCTCTCAGTAATTTTTTTAATATGTTCTGGATGATCTTCTTTTGATAACCGGGGAATCTGGGTCAGCTTGCACGCTCTTCGACAATTCCAGGAGTGTTCTGGATAATTAGTTATGGAGGATCTGTTTGGATTTTTTCCTCTTACTAGTGTCATCTTCTTTCTGATCTAGCACATACTGAAATTATTACGAAATTACTTTAATGCAAGCAGACTTGAATTTTTTTTCAGTTGGTGAGTACACTTGTGAGGCAACTCACATTTGATTTGTTTTGATTTGATAGGAGAAAGTTCATTAGTCCTTGAGGCAGAGAGTAACCCTCCTCACAAAGTTGATGAGAATTTGTGGAAGAATCGAGAGCAACTTGAAGAAATACTTTTCCTATTGGAAAGCTCCAATTGGCCACCAGCGGTGAGATGCTCAATTTTCAGAGCTCAAGTTTTAGCTTTTCCGAGAGACCTCAGTTGACTTCAGTAATGTCATTTGGTTTTGGATTAGTTCTAACCTATATGTCTTCAGGCTTGCTTCATTGCCCAACAGAAATGCTTTTTGTGTACTTACTAGTATTCTTCACACAGGGTTGAGCTCAGATCACAGAATTTCTGAATTGTCTCAAATTAATAAAGAGATGGTTTTTCTTCTCTGTTATTCTTCAGCTTAAATTGCAGTCAACCGCTGAAGATGCTGAACTTGTTTCTGTTCTTGGAGGGCTAGGAAAAAAATTTCGAAGTACATTGAAGAGTTTGGAGACTTTCCAATCAAAGAATTCCGAGTTTGTATTCAACACTGGTTGGTCCTTCTATGTTTCTTAACTGTTAAGCTGCTGCCAACTTATGAAGTATACTAGATACAAGAGCCCTTGCAAGCGCATGCCCACAATATGTTACTTCATTTATCTCAATTAATGTGGCACAGATGGAACTAGAAGAGTCAACCAAATTTTTATGTGGTTTTAAAATATTTTAAGTTGTTAATTATTGTGATTTATAGTACTTTTAACATAATTTTCAAATAATATAAATTACTCGTTTGTTCCAATTTATGTGACACATGAAATTTTGAGAGTCAACCAAAATTTTAACATGTTTTTCAAAAATATTTTAAGTTGTAAATACTGTTATTTATATTATTGTTTATATAATTCTCAAATAATATATGCTACTTTCTTTGTCCTTATTTTATGGAGTACATTTGGCATTTTGAGAATTAATCAAATTTTTAATATGTTTTTTTAATTGTTTCAAGTTGTTAATTATTATGATTTATAGTGCTATTTTTTCGTAAATTTTAAATATGTAACATAGTAAAAAGGAAAATAAACAAATAAATTGAAACAAAGAAAATACTAAATATAAATAGAGGAAATTGAAGCATAAGGGCAAATCGGTCAACTGACCGACTGACCTTAAGCTTCTCTATTCACTTTTTTATTATATAGTAATTGTTTGCTTTTAATGTGAAATTGTTAGTTTTATAACTTTATATTCCGCTCTTAGAAATTTACTACACCTTTATACAAATCTTTTCCTATGAATAATATGATTGTTGGCTAAACGTCTCTCTTTTTCTTGTCATCACTCTATTTTCATGATTACTAAGTAAAAGAGTGTCATCACCTGAGTATTCTTTGTTGAATTGGACTGAGCTGATGCTTCTCGTTTGCTGTAAAGTACAACTCTGTTAGTCCATTATATTAACAGAAGTCAAATGTAAGATGAGTGGCCACAGCTTCTCTGGTTTAGTAAAATAGATATTGTTAAAGAATGACACACGTCCACATTAGTGGTTAATAAAATGGGTGGACTCATTGTAAGGATCGGACAATCCTCCTTCCTTTGAGCTAGCTTTTGGGGGTGTGAGTTAGGGTTAGAATTTAATTTTACATGGTATTAAAGCTTTGGTGAGAATCTCAATTAGCCAGGTCACCATGCGTCAATTTCCGTTGACTCTCAGGGCTGATTTGCATCAGTCTATTTCTGTCAGTGTTGCGCTTTTCTTTTCAATAGGTAATGTCATCATTCTGACCCTGTGCGTATAATTCTTTTTTTTTTCCTTCAGATTTTGACCACTTTTCCTCTGTCAGTTTTCCAGCAAGATCTGTCAAGACCTTTTTCTATTTTTTTTTTCAGCAGGGCAATACAATTTTTGTAAACACTCTCATTGATATTTTAAAGATCTCAACTTAGGTGTAGTTATTTTTGTGATAGGCTTGGACACACTCATGATGTATGTTATTCTCGACTTAAGTATAGTTATCATGATGGGCTTGGACGCACTCATAAACATGTTTTTACTTGCATGTTTGACCACCCAAAAATAAACGGGTTTATTTAGTTGAAGTATCTTCAATATCGAGCAAGGAAGCAGATATCTCTACCAGTAGCTTCAACTGCATAGTCTCCTACTTTTGGATCATGGGTTGTGGAATCTGGCGCTTCTTATCATATTTCTGGTGATAAATCAAGTCTGTCAAATACTATGTACTCACAGTCTCTTCTGGATGTCACTTCAGCCAATGGTAACCAAACCAGAGCAAAAGGAGTTGGACAAGCTAATCCCTTGTACGCTTTAAATTTCGTTCTTTATGTCCCTGGTTGTCCTTTTAATCTTGCATCAGTCAATCGTTTGACTTGTGACCTAAATTGTGACATTCTATTTCTTGAGGATTCTTTTGTCATGCATGACCATAGTACGGGACACACAATTGGTATAGGATATGAATCACGAGGCCCTTGCTACCTTGCCTTAACTCCTAAATAGCCTGTGCAGTTACAGATCTCCAGACATAATCCACAAATGTTGGGGACATCCGAGTGTGTTCAAGCTACAAAAGATGCTGCCTAGTTTGTCCTGTCTATCCACATTAAATTGTGAGTCATGCCAACTTGGAGAACACACTTGAACAACTGTTCAACGTACTGCTGAGTCGTGCAGAGTCTCTCTTTTTTAGTTCACTCTGATATTTGGGGTCCTAATAGAGTCAGTTCACCCTTAAGGTTCCTTATTTTGTTGGCTTCATTGATGATTATTCAAGATCTACGTAGATTTTTTAATGAAAAATCATTCGGAATTATTTCTCATATTCAAGAGTTAGTGTGCTGAAATACAAAATCAATTTGGTATCTCTATTCGTGCCTTTCATAGTGATAATGCCTTAAAATGTATGTTCGCCCAATTTCAACAATTTATGATTGATCAAGGAATTATTCATTAGACTTCTTGTCTGTACACCCCTCAAAAAATGTAGTAGTATAGAGGAAGAATAGGCACCTTATTGAGTCTGTTCGCACTTTTCTCATTCAATCCCATTCTCCGCTGTGTTTTGGGGCAGCGCAGTTCTCGCATCTTGCTATTTAATTAATCGAATGCTCTCATATTCCATTCATGATCAAATTCCTTATTCAGTATTGTTTCCCTAGTCACCTCTCTACTCTCTTAGGTATTTCTTACATCGGTGATGGATTTATACCTTAGGAGTGCTTCAGGCGTTAAAGGGACTGGGAAATGTGGGAAGCAGGTTCGTTTTCAAGGCTGAGATCGCTGGTAGGTGACTTAAATTGCTGAGAAAGTGGGGAAATAGTAGAAAAACGTATAGGAACCACCTTTAGATCCCTCATCCATCACGTAACAAAATAATTTAGAAAAAAGCTAAGTTGCTTATGCTTATCAGAAGGGAAGAGCAAAGCAAGATAATACCACGTTGCTTTTAGAAGTTCAGTTTTAGCCAACCCCAGATCAGAGAATTCAAAGCATCAAACTGATACTTATAAGAATTCTTAGACTGAATCCTCGAAGAATTCGTCAACCAACTTTTATGTATATCTAAACAACTTCAAGTTAAACTATCAAAAGTCTAAAATAGTGATAAAATCTGCACTTAGTTATTAATCTTTATATGAGTAAGATGCCATATTCAATATTCATTGGGGGGATGAAGCAGGTGCTATGAATTTACAAGAAGCTACAATTCTAAGAAGGCCAAGAAATCCATCCAGAAAAAGGAACCCGTCCCTTTTCTTGCACTATTATGTATTCTCTCAATTACACCAAAAAGATGAGGTCATAAGACTTTTACTCTTTACAATATGTACAGCATGTAACACCCTTAAACATCTTCTATCCTTTCTTTCTGGAACTATTTTTACAAGGTGATTTTTAAAATTAATAGTGGAAAAATCTCCCGCAAACAAGCAGTATAAAAAAAATAAAGAACCTAAAACATAATATGTTTCTCTGAGTACAAATGGCACCAATCCTGTATAAATTGGAACTTCATGGATGTAACTAGTAAAGGGAGGCCATTCCTCAAGTATATCGTTCTCTATCTTTTCAAAAACTCTTCTATGAATTGGGAAGCCTAGTTAAATAACCACCATGTAACTTGTCATTACCCAAGATTTTCGGTACAGCAAGTGGAGATGTCGTATTTTTTTCACTTGGTTGGTAGGGAAATAGAGATCTAAGAGGTTCTTGAGCTTTTGTTTGGTTTAGCAACCTAGTCTATTCTCTTTTTTTTTTTTTTGGTTTGAAACTGGTGATGTATTCCTCAACATTTTGGAGACCAAAAAAATTTAAAAACAAAAATTATTTACTTAGACCCTAAAAGATCAACTAACTATTCTATTTTATCTACACAGTTCTCTTTACACCAAAAATAGGATGTAATACAATTCCATTTAACTTTCCAAGTGGAATTAGACCTATCCTCAAATCATCTCGCATTCCTCACTCTCCATACTGTTCACCATATATAAGTTGAGACTATTCTATGCCACTTCTTTTGACTCTTGCTTCCCCCTCTTTGAATCCAACAACTTAGTAGATCAACAATTTGCTCTGGCCTTGTCCATTTGATTCTTGTGAGACTCAAAAGAAGGACCAAATCTGCGAGGTTGCCTTGCAATGGAAAAATATACAACTGTTGGTCTCTTCTTCCTCATTGCATATATAGCATTTGGACACTATTTGAAATCCCCTCCTCAAAATTTCCCGTCTGAGGCAAGCTTTCCTAGCCGCCAACCAGGAAAAGCATTTAACCTTAGTTGGTGCCATGCTTTTCATATCTGCTTCTATGGCCCTATGAGGCAAGCTTTCTTAGTCACCAACTATGAAAAGCATTTATCCTTTGGTGCCATGCTTTTCCAAATCTGCTTGCATGGCTCTATCCCACATCCTGGTTGCTCCCTCACTATTTTTTTTTTTGGAGTGTCTGTTCACTGAGAATTTCCCATCATTAGCATGTTTCCATTTGATTGTGTCAGGAGTTGAAGGTGTGCCTTTGAAGCTGCTCATTTCTTGTAAGAACTGTGCCAATCTAGCTGCCTACCAATCATTTCAAGTATCTCCAGAAGGAGATATCCCATCCTGGATGGACCAATTGTCTACCTTTAGCCTCAGGCTGACTACAAAAAGTTTGTAGTCTGGATAGGAACTTGTCAAGGTCATCTGTCCAATCCATGCATCTTTCAGGAAAAAGGACTTTACTGCCATTTCCCAGCTTACCGATGATGTCATTGATAATTTAGACTAAAGAGCCAATTGACCTCCAAGCTGAAATTCCACAAGTACTGGAAGCAGTATTGGTGCACCAAGAGCTACTTTGCATCTTTGCCATACTTGTTTCATGTGACTTCTTTCTATAATGTTTTTTCTTCCTCAACATATCTCCCCAACCACTTCATCATTTGACAGCCATCAAGTTCCTTATACCAAGGGCCCTAAGTCTTAAGCCAGGCAGTTTTCCAGCTAACCAAGTGTAGCCCTTTGTCCTCCTTACTTTCAAATCATAGAAATCCCTTCTCAGTGAATCTAGCCTTGTTACCACCTTGGCAGGGATAGGAAATAAGGACATAACTTAGGTTGGCAAAGGTACCAACTAAGGTGAAATGTTCTTCCTGGCAGGTGACAAGAAAAGCCTAAGAGAGGCTTTCAGATTGTCTCCCGGTGCTCTCTCTGTAATGAAGCTGAGGAAACTAATTGCCACTTATACCTACACTGTAGAGTGACAACATTATTATGGAACTTATTTTTGGACCTACCATGAACTGAGTGAACCATGCCAGAAGACACAACAGACTTACTCAGCTGTTAGATCAGAAGAGGGGGAAGTAAAACTCAGAAAAAATGGTGGAATATAATACCATCATGTGTATGGTGGTCCCTATGGGAGGAGAGAAATAGTAGGTGCTTCGAAAACAAGTCTGATCCTTTTGAGAAGGTCAAATGGTTGTGTATGACAACCTTTTATTTTGGTGTAAAGAAGAAGGAATGACAGAATGCACAAATTTTTCACTTTATAGGAAACATGTTATCTAATAGGATTTGTATGCTATTTGAAATGCTATAATTCAATTGTTGGAGGTCTCCAGCATATCCTTAATGCTGATGAATACACAGCCTTACCCTTATCATTAAAAAGAAAAAGAAAAGGTTGGCAAAGTGATTCTTTCCCATCTTTCGAATAGTTGGGGGACATAATTACATGGTACCTGCTATTGATAGGAGCTAGTAGGTTAGTGTCCTATGAAATTACTCTAGGTACATGCACGCTGGTCCAAACATTATGATTAATTAAACTGGTTTGCAAGGCGTCTAGCACAACATTTATCAATGTAAGCCTGCCCCCAGTGACAAGTATTGTGTTTTCTCCATTTAACTAGCTTTTCCCATATCTTTTCAATCATCCCATCCCATATCATCAAATCCACGTGTTTGTTACCCAAAGGCATGCCCAGTTAAACAATTGGTAACTGATGTTCTGCACCCCAGAATGTTGGCGAGTCACATCTGTGTCATTTCCTTGATTGGAAACCATCTTTTCTCCATAACCCTGAAACTGATGAAACTAACTTGTTCACAAACGGGCTAGGAAGGTTTGGAGAGCTGTAAGCCCGACCAAGGGTCTCACACCTAGACAAGTCGTTGGAACTACCCCAACAACTGAGCAAGCATTGTGACAACTATATTAACATTGATCTAATAATGGGAGACACGTTGAGGGTGAGACTTAGATCAAGGGACATGGGTAAGATATCACACTGTCGTTGCCTGAAAAGTGAATGAACTTCAGTTTCGAAAAAAAAAAGAAAAAAAGTGAGTGAACTCATATTAAGCGTTGTTTGAGCCTGAGTCAACAGTAGGATACTGAAGACGTGGAAGTAAGGAGACTTCTATGAAGTCATTGCTGAATTGCCAAGGCAATCGATCTTAACCTAGATTTAAAAAATAACGAGGAAATCAAATGGCTAATCTTACAATGGATAAAGAGCATTAATCAATGAAGAAATCAAAATTGAATTCAAATTTTAGAAGTTGCCAAGATAGTTACCTATGACGTGCCTAAACAAAAAAGGCATGTTCCCATTCTCAACATGTATTAGAGAAACCCACTGAATATTCTACTTTTTATATTTCACAAACCAAACTAAATGTAGTCCAACTATAATAGTAAACTATGGAGAACAATCAGTAACCTATGGCTAAAATATGGGGAAGCTCAAAAATTAATATAGGAAATGTAGAAAGACATCCCTCTGGAATGATGTGTGGGTTGGATAACATTCCCTGAAACAACTGCATCCTGTGATCTATAATTTGAACCAACAAAGGAGGTAATAGTAGCAGAAGTCAGAGCAATCAAGGATGGATCTATCTTTCAGGAGAATGTTGAATGATTGGGAAATAGATAGATTAGTAGATTTCTACCTGTCTCTTGACCAGGTAAACAACCTCAATACAAATGAGGACGATTTAACAATGGTTGAGGGCCAACAATGGGAAGTTCACAGTAAAATCAGCCTATGGACATCTTGACAGGCCAACTAAAATGCTTCTGGCCCTGGAAGATGACATGGAAAATCAAAGTACCTCACAAGGTGTCTTGCTTCACTTGGCTGGTAGCCGAGGAAGCAATACTAACTCAGGACAATCTTATGAAAAGGGGAAGGCAGTTATGCTCCAGGTTTTTCTTTTTTTGTGAAAAAGAAATAGGAACGAAAACTGTGGCAGGTCTTTTTGAATTTGAGGGGTATTAGTTGGTCTATGCCAAGACACATTACAGATTTTCTAACATGCTGGAACAAAGAAGGGAATATATCAAGTCACAAGGAATGATGGAAGATTGTCCCTACATGCATTTGGTGGCCAATTTGGAAGGAAAGGAATCAGAGATGCTTTGAAAATAAGAGCATCCCTTTCCAGAGTTTGGAATTGATCTACCTTATTACCTCTTATTTTTGGTATAATCATGTACTCCCCAAAGAGGTGGAGGATATTACTCGCTTCTTAGAGTTAGTTATGGTTTTGCTCTTTGTATACTCCTGATGTAACTACTACTGAAATACACCATTAATGTATTATTGTCTATAAAATGTTAACTTTATCCAAAAAAAATAAAAATAAAAATTAGTATGCTAAAGCACCTAAAGGTGTGACCCTAGTATTCAATGAAGTGAAGGAGAATTATGAGGTCTCAGGTTCAAATTCCAACGGAGTCAAAACATTAGGTGATTTTTTTTCTATCTTTCTAAGCCTGGTGACCAGAGTTACCTACTACCTATACTGGTGGGAGGTAGTAGATGCCTCGTTAAATAGGCTGCGTGCAAGCTGGCATGAACACCATTGCATAAAAAAAAGAGGTCTCTTTATAATCTAAGCCCACAATGGCACATCCAACCACATACAATTTATAAATCAAATCGAAGAAACCAAGAGTTCTATGCCACCTAATGGTAATTGGCAACCAATTCCAATGGTTTAATTGAAAAAAACAATACCCAAGAGTCCAAAACCCAAAGCCAGGAGACACAAACTTAGCCAAGCCAATATGGATGATAGTTTGTGAGAGGAAGTCTTAATTCGACTGAAGACACTTAAGAGGATATTGTCACAACTATTAACACTGCTAATGTTGTCAAAGGCTGCTAATGCAGAGCATGTCATCAAATTTTGAAAAAGGAGAATTTTGTGAAGTTAGGAAAAGATCGTGATGAAGAGGGAGAGAGCAAATAATAAAATAATTGACGTGGTACCATAGACTCTGCAAAGAGAAACACTCTTTATCTTTCTTCTGTAGAATTTGGATCTACAGTACATCATTTCAAAGTTCACACAACCTAGTCTAATTCGATTATACCTACTACTGTAAGGCTGGTCTTATTGTAAGAGAAAGTAGAGCAGATATGAATTTACACTTGTGGGAAATAAAATAATGTTGGTCGTATAAAGATGTATCTGCTTGGTCAAGATTATATCTGAAAGGTGAATATTTCTAGAGTTTAGTAGGAGATGGAATATTACTCTGGGTGTCAAGACGGGGAAACAGATAATAAATGGTATTCCTGAAGATATATTTCTTAGGAGTCTCGACGGATGATTAGTTTATGCAGATGGCATTGAATAGGCTGCCCGAGTATGATTTATGATTGCTCGGTTGAATGTCTTGGGTAAGTAATGTTTTGATTTTATTCAGATTCAATCCAATTTGGGGCAAATTGGGTTTTAAGCAGGGTAATTGATGGATTAAGTAAGGATCCCTTTTTTTTTTCTGGATTGGTATAAAGTTTGTAAAGAAAGATGGAATTTCATAGTGAACGTAGTTGACATCCGAACACCTTTGGTGTCTGAATCCTTTCAAGCAGATACATATTTTATGTGGTTAATTTTGGAATATTAATGACTTTAGCTAATACATCAATAGTGAAGCTTATAGTCAAATGTCATAGCAAGATTTTGGCATTTAATAATTGGAAATGGTGATATATTTATCTATTTCTTCTGGAGATTTGATTTTTGTTACAATATGTGATAGACCTGATGACTTATCTACTGAACATGATGCAATTGCTGCCACTGTTTCTCTTCAGAGACAACCTCTGAACTCGTAATTTGCAATTTCCCAGTATTTCTGCTCTTGCCACACTCCAAAATTCAACTATTCATCCTTCTAATAGATTGAAAAGAACTAGAAAGTCCATATATGCCTGCCTTTGGGGTGCCTATTGGCCAAACTGGAAGGACAGAAATAAGAGATAAAAGATGGCTTAAAAATAATGATTTTTCAGTACTTTACCTTTATAAAAAAAAAGAAAAGAGAGAGACACTGCTTCAGTCTTGCTATGTGTACCGGCAGCACTTCCTTGCACTGTGTTCAAACCAATTGTCTCTTCAACTATTTTCACTCTAACTGGTATACTGTTTAAATTCTTGAAAATTCATTATTGCAATGATCTTCTACAATTCCAACTTTTGGTAGTTCATCATCTTCAGTTTCTCATCCAATCCACCAGTAGAGATTGATTCCTTTCTTTGACAAACTACTTTGCGCTTGATCGAGTTGTCCGCCCGTCATGGTTATACCTTTGAAGTTATATCTAAGTTCCTTGTTTTCGGGCTTCAAATATTATCATAGTACACTACCTGACATGCAAGGGAAGAAATAGAGGAGATTTTGGAACTGAAAGTACTTTTGCCCAAGTTATTGGAACTTTTTTTGTACATTTTTGGAGCAAATGTAGTATCATGGTCATCTATGGTGACTTTATGCTCTTACTTATTTCTTAGAGAAAGGGGTTGCTCCAAGTACACAAAACATTTTTTGGTATGAGATTTTTTTACTGTGTATTTATGTTGTGTGGGGAATATTTTCCCCCACGCTGATAAAATATTTATGTTGTCAGAAAAGAAGTGTACTTATTATGATGATGATATGATTTGTGCTTTAAATGAATTAAGTGAAGATTCACATAGCCGGTCCCAACTTGTTTGGGACTGAAAGGTAGTAGTTTTATCAGGAAAAATTAACTACCCAAAATTAGGTGCCCTTGTACTTAACATTAACTATTAGAGAATGTGCTTACTAGAATCTCCAACAAAGGCATGCGGACCACCAAATGGCAAGTTGAAGAGATGTGCAGTATATCTCAGCAAATTACTATTGTTTTACACATTTCAAAGGCATAGATAGTAATCTAGATTCTTTTATTACTTCTATAGTGATGACCTACATGCCACAAGACTTTCGTGGTACACTAATAAGGCAACAGAGGGAGCGTTCTGAGAGAAATAAGCAGGCTGAAGTTGATGCTCTAATCAATTCTGGTGGAAGTATTCGTGATCGATATGCTCTGCTATGGCATCAACAAATGGAACGGTAAGTATTGTTTTGTTTCATCATTCTCTTCGTGATGGTACAGCCAGTCTATGATTTGATTCTGACTCATGCCGAGATACTTTCACACAGGAGACGACAACTGGCTCAACTGGGTTCTGCTACAGGTGTCTATAAGACACTAGTGAAGTATTTAGTTGGAGTGCCACAGGTATGTCACAATTCATATAGTAGAAAATGATGGATTTATAGCTTTTGCTAATAAGTACTTGTCAATATTTATAAACAAGGACTGTTATTTTTAAGCATTAACTTTTTGTTTTGAGTAATAATCTCATGGATGCTATATGGCCTATTTTAAAGCCCTATTCTTCAATCAAATAGTCCAATTCATTCTAAATTCATGCCAGGAACAGTTACGCTGATTTTCTGGTCTTCATTAAAACTATTTACCTGCAGTTTTATCTTGCAGGTTCTGTTGGATTTTGTTCAGAAAATAAATGATGATGATGGGTATTAGTTTCACTGCATTTATCTTATTTGTTCTTTTACTATTTGAGTGTGTTCTTTATTTTGTTTATTTTTGTGGGGTTGGTTACCCAATAGTGATCCGGTCTATTGCTTTTTGATAAATTTCTTACCTCTAGGCCAATGGAAGAGCAGCGACAACGTTATGGTCCACCTTTGTACAGCCTCACAAAGATGGTTCTCAACATTCGACTTTTTCTTTCTCTGCTATGGCGACGCTTTGAAGCTGGAACACTGTAAGACTTTAGGCATAACAACAACAACATACCCCGGTGCCTCAAAAGGCTCCCGCTCATTGCGGGGTGAGGGGGGGTCGGATGTACGCAGCC
>JAOTQJ010000002.1:15605646-15619948 GCA_025642045.1 Solanum sejunctum | reverse complement strand
AGTTGCATTGACTAACTGCTACTTCATGAATGAAAAAAGCGCAGATAGTTTAAAGAGTCATTTTGCTTTATTCCATCGTACTCCAAGGCCAAAAAATAGTCAATCTTTGGCTCCATCCGAGCCAAATGATTGAATTGAGGAGCATTTGGTTATTTCTTTTAATATTGAATCCTTGCTCCACATTAATAGCATTTTTTCACCTGAACCTTCTAGTTTTTTTCATTTTGGGCAGCTCGAGGAATCAAATTACGGTCTTGGAAGAAGCAGTAGATGTGTACACATCTGAGTTCCAAAGATTCATCACATTCATTCGGTACTTTATGCTTCTGGAACTGTCATTTCTTATCTTTCTCTTGTTCCTAATCATGCTATTCACCCTATTTTTCATAATATGATAATTTTATCTCATGGTCAACTAGATAAAACACTGTTTCTTGTATGGGATTCATGTCATTGTAGGCAACTTACACGTGTAGAAGGATGGACAGAAGAAAAATGAAAGGAATCTTTTACAGTTTTTTCCTCTTTCTTTGTTTTATTTTAAAGTGGAGGAAGGAAAATATAAGAGGGAAATCTTTCTTACCTTTGTGTTAATTTAAGGGTGTGCAAAAATCGAACCGATAAAAACATTATTGGTTTATTGTTATTGGGTTATTAGGTTATTGGGTTTTGAAAGGTTTTAGAAAAAAAAATAATTGGATTATCGGTTCGATATCGATTTTTACTATTGAGTTATTGGGTAAACCGATAACCTAATAAGATTATAATAATTTACTATTTTAACTCTCCGTAAATATTAAAGATTAGTAATTTAATAGTAATAGAACACTATAGCAATACTTTACCTATTTTAATTTGTACGATACTTAAGTGCTTAGTTATCCACTTTAGTATTTTAATTTGTAATTAGCTAATTATAGCATTTGCAAGTTTATAAACATAATATTCGTACACTATCTGTTTTTTGTTAATGCAAATTCTCATTATAATTCTTATTGGATAAGCCGAAAATCGAACCGTTAAGGACTTAAAACCGATAAACCGAAAACCGATAAAAATATTTTATTGAGTTCTTATTGGTTTAGCATATTTAAAAATCAAAAACTAATAAACCGAACCGATAATATATATAATCGAACCGAACCGACCGATGCACACCCCTATGTGTTATACAATTTAGTCTAGAGAGGAACATTTTTTTCCCTTGACATGGTAACATATTTGTAGTGAAATCAGGCCAAAGTTGCAACACAATTGTTAAATAACTATAGAGACTCTAGGAACTGTACGAGACTCTCTATGTCAATTATATACTCTATTTACTCCAAAAATGCAAAAGCATAATCCAATGAAGCTTTATCTTCTGGATAGGATTGCTTTTATTCTCAAAACATCTTGAATTCCTTTTCTTCCGGATAGTCCACCATATGTAGCGTGGGATCATACTCCCAACTGTTTTTGAGCTTTTGTTCCTCGCTTACGAACTCCAGTTAGATAGCATATCTAGTGTATTCATTGGCATTGTCCAGCTCAAACCAATCATTGCTAGAAATATATCCCACCGTGAGAACTCACCTTTCAACGCAAAAAAAAAAGAAAAAAGAAAAAAAAGATGACTACTTGTTTCTGCGTTTCTTCCACATAGATGGCAGATATAGGAAAGGTGTTCCTTTTCTCTGCAGTCTGTCTTGCATCAGGCAAGCCCTCTTAACTACCAGCCAAACAAAAGATGTCACTTTATATGGATCTTGCCTTCCATAATTGATTCCAGGGCCATTGCACGGTAAGATTATTGTTATGGTTCCTCGATATTTTGTCTAGACTAAAAAAGCTCCGGAACTGTCTCTCGACCACCATTATCTATCTTGCTCCGGAGACTCCATTGAAGAGATTTGAGGGTTTGTTTGGTACAAAAATGAATACCGTAGGGATTAGCAATGCAGAGATTAGTAATGCAGAGATTATTTTTTATCAAGTGTTTGGTGCATTCCTTCCCATCTAATCTTGTACTTGGTTTAAAACTCTATAAAAAACTTCTTTTCAATTATACCCTTGAATTATTATGGAATATTCTATTTCATGTAATTAGATCAAAGTAGATTATTTTATTGTGGCTGCTAACTAGTTAGGAGAACATTAATTTTGTTGCCATATTTGTTATTTTCTCACTTGAATTATTTGAGAATAAAAAATTGTGATCTTAATAAATTCATCACTAATAAAGTGCCAATTTTTAATTTAATAAAGGTAGACCGTCTATTATTAAAATTGAAAAGATGGTATATAATTATAAAATAGACAATCTATATTTACACATAAAATTTGAAAGTTGTAGTTTTAATATACTGAGGTCACTCAACTTTAAGAATATATCTAACGTCATTGCACTTTGTTTTGTATCAATAAAATCACTCAATTAAATAAATTATTAAAAGAAATTGATATGGCAAAGTATTTTTTTTGTCTATTTTGTAAATATGAAACCACAAATAAATAAATTTAAAAATTTAACATGGTAAATTTATTTGTTTTTTATATTATGAAAATATGAACACACAAATAAGTAAAATTTATAAGCTAATTTATTTAAATAAATTCAGTATAAAAGTACAAATATAAAACATAAAATTAAGAAAATTAAAAAAAAAAGTGTAAAAGAATTTGAGGGATATTTAATCTCATGGTATTAAATCCAAGGTACTAGTTAATACCACCAAATGGGAGGTATTAGTTAATACCATGTGTGGGGTATTAACTAATACATTGATTAGTTATACACGGTCCAAAAATCCTACCAAACATAGTATTAAATAATACCATTGAGAGTGTTGAGGAATCCTATGAATTTGTCGTTCTCCCAATCATCTAGGAGCCTTCTGAAACTGAAGTCCCAACCTATTATCTGAAACTTCAATAATATTAGCTCTCTTGTTGATTTAGTAACAGAACATCTGGGTATAGAAGCCAGAGGGGGCCAGATCCTTGCCGGTTGTCTTCCCAAAAAAAAATTTTGGGACCATTTCCAACTTTGAGGCTAATATTGATACTTCTTTTTATTTTTTGAAAATGGTAATTGTTTCTATTATCCATAGAACAGTACATAGGTTGTACTGAAAATCATATTTACATGAGAAACTCTAAAAACACTGACCTATCCCTATAATGAGTCTAAGAAATCAATGATAGAGATAGTATTATTAGAGTACATTTGATTACACCAAAAACATAAAGTCAAAATGCAATTGAGTTTGACTTTTTGCATACTACTTTCTCTATTTCAAAAACTTTTGAGGTTCCTCTCTTTCCATATTGTTCACCAAATAGTGGCAGGGACGATTCTCCAATTGCTTTTGTTTTTTGCTTGTGTCACGGCTTCTTCCCAACTGTATAGAGCCTCTAAAATTCTTCCAAGCATGGACAAGGAGATGTTTTTGAGTCTCAAGAACAAATTTCACAACTGGCCAGTGATTCACATTGGATGAACAAATGATTGACAGTTTTTGAAGTTTTCCCACAGAAAAAACATCTAGAGCAGAGTGGAAATCCCCTCTACATTAAATTCTCCTGTGTCAATACTGCTTCCTTAGCCAGTAACCACACAAAGCAAGCTACTTTGTAGGGGATCTTGGCTTTCCATTCCAGGTTCATTTGATTAACTGCAAATTTTGATGGTTCAGCTTCCTGTATACTGCACCTACTTTAAAATTCCCTTTACAGTTTCCCAACCACTGCAATTTGTCTTGTCCTGTTTCCAGACCACTGCACTAGTCAATGCTTCTAAAAAATTCTATTATTCTCGGAATTTCCCAGTCATTGAGGTGTCTTCTAAATACAAAATTCCACCCTTGAGGAGTCCATAAGTCAGCTATAGTACTTTGTTGCTGAAGAACTAAACTGTGGATGTCAGGGAAGAGTGTCTTCAAATTCCCTTGTGCATGCCAATCCTCCTTCCAGAATTTAGTTTTTATGCCATCTACCACTTTGATGTTGGCGTTTGGTTTAAATTCGTTCCGAGGTACTCTAATGTATTTCCATAAGCTAACACCATAAGGGGTGGTAACCTCCTTTATCATCCAACTATCACTCTCTTCATGTATTGCCTTTATGACTGAGCCCCACAGATTTTGATTATCATTTGAGTATTTCCAAACGAGGCTAATATTGATACTGATCCGCAATAGATTTGTAATGGTCTTCCAGACACTGACCCCATATACAGTGTTAACTGTTTTGGTCTTTCATGCATCTTCTCCATACTCTTCTTTAATCACCTTCAAGAGTGATTGGTATCCATTTTAATATCTCCATAACCACTTCATGAGCAAACTTTGATTCTGCGTCCTTGGATTCTTTATATCAATCCCCGCTTTTTTGCTGAGTGTCTGGGTTTTCCATTTGAAAAGATTGATACTTCTTTTATCCTTGTTTCTTTGCCACAAAAAATTGTTTCTCAACGTATAATCACTGATGTGTTTCCCCCTTGTAATGCAATAAACTGAAGAGTAATTCCAACAGACATGATCTCATAAAACTATGTTGAAATCACCGATCTATAAAGCTTTGAGCAACGAACTCAAGCACAGGGAGTAGGTCGAAATTCCCGTGCAACTTGACATCATCCACCCCACAGCAGGCACGATCTCAATTCTGGAGGTAATTCATCCCCTGACCTTAGAAACAGTGGATGATCTAGCCAAGACGACGACGACAACAACAACATACCCAATGTGATCCCACAAGTGGGGACTGGGATGGGTAAAATGAACACAGACCTCACCACTACCTCATAGAGATAGAGGGGTTGTTTCCGGGAAACCCTCATGGGAAAAATAGGGGAACCATCAGAAAACCAATTGATATATTTAGAAGAACCCAGTCCTATCCAATTTGATTCTCGTGAATGCAACAGAAACGTGGAGGCCAGGGCTTCTTCCTGGGTTCAACAAAAACATCATCAAATTAAGCAAGGAATTTGGGACTTTATTTGATGGTTTTGAGAAGGAAGCGAAGGTTTTACTCAGGAAACTTGATCAAAGGAGTGTGCTGACAAAAGAACCAATCCACAACAACCAGTTGGTACCAAAGGATGTTAGAAATTTAATTGTCGAGGTGATATACAAGGATAGTGAACCTAGAGGTGAACTGAGAAAAGGGAGGAGACCACCCATCAGTGATCAATGAATGCCAAGATTGTATCTTGGAATGCCCGGGAGCTTAATGGGGTTGACAAAAAAAAAGTTGGTAAAACAACTAATACATCAGCGGGGAGCTATTATTCAGGTTCTCTTTGAAACCAAATTGGATGGAGATGTTAGAATAGGTGAAAGGTTATCCCAGTGGAAAGCACAATATCTATCATTAGGGGGAAGAGTTACTCTAGTCAACTCTGTCTTAGACTCACTTCCCACCCATGTTATGTCCTTGTTCTTCCCTATCCCTTCCAATGTGGCAAAGAAGCTTGACAGACTCAGAAGGGATATTTTGTGGAAATGCAACAAGGAAGGATTGTATGCAAAAATGTGTAGATATTGACTCACATCATACCCATTTGTTATTTAATTTGAGGGTGTAATGAGTAGCTATATAATTTGGTACTTATTTAACTAGATTTACTTAATTTTTACAGTGAGGTATTTGCAAATTCCCCTTTCTTTATTACTGCAGAAGAAGCTGGTGCATTAGAAGCCAGGTAACGAGAATTCTCTTTGGTGGTTTCATGTACATTTTGTCATTGTTGGACTAAATGTAAGACAATAATTGATATGATTTTCACAACTTGATCTAGAGCTTTCTTTTGGTTTCCAAATGCAGAAAAAGTGATGAGTACAAGGAAGTGAGTGTTCCGGCAGGAAATATTCATGAGGTTTGTTTTTACTTTGGGAGGATTTCTTTCACTTACTTCACATGCCTTCTTATATTAGTGCTGCTAATATTGTAACTCTTCAGTTTTAAGCAAGTCATGTGTATTTTACTTTTGTATCTTTTCGTCTGTGTGCATCTGTTGTGTGTGTGTGTGTGTGTGTGTGTGTGTGTGTGTGTGTGTGTGTTTGTGTGTGTGTGTGTGTGTGTATTTGTCTAGTACATGTGTTGCAGTGTATTGTATGTTGATATTTTTGTACAAAATTTGATACATATAATAATAACTTATTTTGAGAGACTATATTAGTTTGTGAAATAATGTTTGTGATAAATTACTTCTGTTTCATGAGGTATAAAAATGGTGTTTATTTGCATCTCACATAATAATTCTTCATGATGTTCCTGGTACATTTCCTTTTTGGTTATGTAGTCTTGATTAAAACTCCAAATCTTGTCTAAAAATTTGAAAATGATGTTGACGTAGTCATTTTTCAAAGGGAATTTGCACTTGTAGTTCCTCAGCTATTGTAAAAGTCAGACTTTGGTTCTTGTGATATTTAAGTAAGCTTATTTAATATTCAATTAATTGAAATATACACTTTTGATCTTTTTTCTTGTGAATCTTCACAAATTTACTTAATTATTAACAGCTATAACATTTAGTTAGTTTCCCTTTTGTTATGTTAATTGTATTGTAACTCCATATTTAAGGGTAATATAACTTTTTAAAGGAAAAATACAGAATCTGCACCCTGAACTTATGAAAAGCCATTCACACACCTAAACTTTTTGAGAACCCTTGCCCCTTTATTTTTGTCGGTAATGGACCTAATACCCCCTCGCAGTCCCAGATCTATATTCGGTTGTATTATACATGCGCCTGACACATGTATAATACCCAATTATTTAAATTTATATTAACTTTTTAGAACCTTCTTCCTTCTTTCCTTCTCTATTACAACCTTCGTCATTTCTCCTCCTTTATCTATGTCTCTCACATGAAGTATGAGATTCTCAACAGAACATTTGACCTTTCAAGAATCAAGAGCTTGTTTAGAAAGCAACTTAGAAAATTCGTTGTGGGTTGAAAAAAGATGGAACTTGAAGGACTACTTTGTTTGTCTAAGACTGTTAATAAGCTCTCTAATTAAAGAGCAACTGTTTTACTTCTTTTCCCCCTTCCTTTTTCCTCTCTATTCTTTGATTTGATGGATTGGATTTTTGTGTGTGTGTGGTTGGGTTGGGGATGGGGGGTTTCAAAAATAGGCTTTTGAGTTCTGAAAGTGAAAATTTCATGTGTGGGTAGTAGGAAAGAGTTGGATGATTAACCGAGGACAAAATGGAACTTGGAGGCCGATTGAGGGCATTACCTAGTGCTAGTGAATGGATGTGTAGGTCTTGTGCTGGTATGGTGATGTTAATTGGACACTTAAGCTAGAAAAGGAACGGTATATGAGTGAAAGCTGAAGGAGATGGCGAAAATGTCAATAAAAAAATATAAGAAAGCCAGAGGAATTGATGAAAATGAGAGTGGTGGGATGGAGGAGGATGGGGAATTGGTTGGTGGAGGATGGTATGGTGAAAATGAAGAGAGAGAAAGAGAAAGAAGATAAATAAAAAATGAAATGGAATAAGCAAGTGAACATAAAAAATAGAGATTTTTAATGTTAAATGTAATTAATTATATAATGTCCAATTGGAAACCGACACCTGGACAATTTAGTTATAGGTTCTTTTTTTCGCTCACATGCTTCCAAAAAAGTGATCTCTGTCACATCATCACTTGAGAGGTAATTAGTTCCTATCGAACAAGAATAAGGGGACAAGAATCTGCTCGCAGAGTTTAGGTGTGCAGAATGAGTTTTTTGGACAAGCTGGAGGTGCAACTTGTGTATTTTCCTCCATAACAGCTATGTAGTTGGATCCTCCAAAAATGCCGCTGCACCCATCAATGAAGTTGAGTAGTAATTGTGAGAAATATTGGGGAAGAATATTATTGAACTGTTGTCTTACATTATGACATTGAGGCCCTATTTATCGATAGTATATTAGACTCCTTTTCTAATTAAGATACTATAATACAACCCTTTTTAAACTAGGATACAATCCTTTTCCAAGTAGGATTCTATATACTATTGTTATTCCTAATCCTATTTTAATTAGGATTGTATTTACCTATTCCTATTCTAACACTCCCCCTCAAGCTAGTGCATACACGTCATATGTACCTAGCTTGTTACAAATATAATTAATACGAGGATCAATGAAGAGCTTGGTGAGTCTTCTCATGAAATACTGGATTTGATGCATAATGTCCATAAAGCACAATTTGATAAGTTCTTTAATTACAGTTTGAACTTCCCAAACCAAGTTCAGAAGACTGATTCATACCACAGAAGGACTTATACAAACGACATACAAGGCTACCAAACCCCCCCCTGAGCAACAAAATCAGGTGGTTGCTCCATATAGATTTCTTTCTCGAGATGAGCACGAAGAAAAGCATTTTTAATGCTCAACTGATCAAAAGGTCAATGGAGAGTGACAATATGGATCACCTCGAAATTACTCTAAGAAAGTCACTTTAAAAATGCTCGAAACCTGCTTATGCACCAAATTATTAGATTTGACGGCTGAAAGTGGTCACAAATTGAGAAATAAAATTATATGGGTAGGGTCCGAATGATGACACGACCCTACTGAGAAGAGAATTATATGGGTAGGGTCGGAATAATGGCACGACCCTACTGAAAAATAAAAATTATATAGGTAGGATCATATTGACAGCATGATCCTATTGCAAAAGATAAATTGTATGGACAGGTTCGGAATGATGGCACGACCCTACATAAATTAGATTTGATGCATCACCGAAAAGACAAACGGAACTACGCAAATCAAATCTGAGTCACCAAAAAGACACCGCTATGCAACTCAGATATGAGAAAGTAGTTCGAAAAATTCACGGTACTACACAAATTGAATATGAGAAGTAGTCCGGAAAGATGCACGGTGCTACACAAATTGAATATGAGAAAGTAGTCATCGAAAAGATAGCATGGTGCTACACATGATCAATATGAAAAAATAGGCACCAAAAAGATGACAAAGTGTTGCACAAATTAGATATACCAAAGTAGTCACCGGAATGATGGCATGGTGCTACACAAACACTGACAAATGTGGGTTGACATAAAACAACCCTAGAAAGTCACTGAAAATTGACGCACAGTGACCTAATCTTTTGTGCTATCATTGGCCAGACGGGCGGCATATATGGGTCATACCCGCTCACCGGCAGTTGAAGCTCTTTGATTTTCTACCGGCAGCAGAAGCTCTTTGATTTTCTACCAAGACCATAGAAGCTCTAATACCATGTGAGAAATATTGGGGAAGAATATTATTGAACTGTTGTCTACATTATTACACCGAGACCTATTTATAGATACTATATTAGACTCCTTTTCCAATTAGGATACTATATACAATCCTTTTCCCAGTAGGATTCTATATACTATTGTTATTCCTTATTTTAATTAGGTTTGTATTTACCTATTCCTATTCTAACAGTAATGATATAACACGATTTTCTTATTGGTAAATAATAAAAATTGAAGGTATAACTACACAATAATCATTAGTTATTAACTTAATAGAATTGAAATTTAAATTACATTTGTGACTAAAAATATTTGTTTTTCAACAAAATAATATACTGATCCTAAATTCTATGTGATGATGAATTCTGCCTCTAGATTCAAGAAATAATACAAGGGGACAAATGGCACACACTTGATTAATTGAAGGTTAAATGTGCTTAGTAACACAAATCAAAAAATGAAGAAGTATTTACCAAGAATTTTGTTATCCCATTTCCAAGTCTTAGATTATTATCAATCACTAAATCTTGTAAATGATAGTTAGGAAAATGCATTTTCTTTTTCCTCCGTGAATAATTTGGATTCTTTTGTCATGGGAATTCTGAATTTGTCAAGCTTGGTTCTTTGTAATTTTCTAAATGGCAAGTGGAGCTTTATTTGCATTTTTGTGTCCACACATTCATCAATACGTTTGCTTCAGTGTTGTTAATGTTATATTTGTTCTCTACTGTACATGACTCCTTCCTAAATTTTGGGTTGGAGTTACTAATACTTCTAAACTTCAATTTGGAACTCCTTTTCATCTTCTTTTTGGCAATTCAGCTACCTATGACAATTCAAGTGTGTTTTGGAACTCTTGGTATCCAAAATCCTGGTGATTATTCTTCTCATAAACCAAGTATAAAATCTATATATTGGTGTTGGTATTTCAATTCAACATTGTTTAAATTTTATATTCCAATGTATATTTGGCATAGATTTTGGTTAGAGATGCGATGGTGGAATGGCATTGCAAAATACATTGTCTATTTGTCTCTGAAAGACCTGGTTTCTGAAAATTTGTACTAAGAGCTTCATTTTGGGGTTGTTGAAACTTTATACAGTTGATTGATATATCTGTTATATCAATGTTATTTTAGGTCTCATTGACAGTCGATGCCATAAATTCATACATTGCATGGGATTTCTCCCTGGTTCAAGGCAGAGTGGATATGGTAATATCCTTTTATCTTCCTATAGACGTGCCTTTCTAGGTATATTTGTATCCATGTTCTCTTGAAACAGCTTCCATTCTTGTTTTGGTTGATTTTTATGCTTTATACTGTCAGCTTTAGATTTGTGTCCATTTGTCAGAAGTCGATGTCCCACTTTATGTCCTCCTTTTGGCTATGTCTTCTCGGTCTATGGGCTATTGTGTGTCCTTTCCAAGAAACATGTTCTGTTTCCAGAATGGAAAAGTAATCTCCTCCCTATTAATGTTATCGGAGGAAACATCAAAAAGTGCATCTTTTTTGATAAAAAGTAAATTCTTCATTATTAACAAAACAGGCAAAAGAGATGCTTGTGTATGCAGAATTACAAAGAAAAGTCCCAATTGTTTGTAATACACAGAAATAAACTCTATCAAAACCTTTATACTCCCTATCTTTTCCAAATTACACCAGGAGGCAAAATTCCATAAACACTTGAATCAAGTGTGGGCGCACACAGACTCCATTGAAGGAAGCACCTCTGATCTCTGCCTCCATAGTCTTTGTATATTCCTCTCCCTCTATCAGTTGTCCACATAATTCAGGCTGATTCATGTATCGAATTTTTCCAAAGTATTTAGCTGGTGGCAGAAGGAAATGATTGAGAATAACTCTCAAATTGCCCAAGAGACTACATGAAACACCTTTTCTGTTCTTTTAGTCTTCTTTTCCTTGTTCCTTTTCTTGTTTATTTTCTGAATCTTTGAATGGATAAGTCATCAGATATGAGGTAAAATCTGAATGAGTCACTTTCCTTTTCACTTTATCAAAAATCATTTTTATTTTAGTGAACTGTCAGATGTGACACTAGTAGATTTCTGTAACCAAGTCACCTGGGTTTCTTTTGTTGTAACAGGACATTGGCTTTAGCATGGAGTATACAAATCCTTCCGGACAGAAGATGGTATGAAAGTGTATCACCTTGACTTTTTTTCACGTTTTCTCGTAAAGTGTGTCTACTGCAATTTTTGGTTTACTAAGTTAGCGCCAAATGCTTTATTTAATCTTCTTTTTCTTATGAGATAAGTTCTCTTCTCTTCTGCCACTCATATTGCTCTGGTTTTATTTTTTCGACTTGTCACTCACAGCAAATCTTGCCTTATCGCCGGTATGGAGCTGACCAAGTGAGTAATTACTTTGCGCTCTTATTATTCTAGTAAGTAAGCTTACAACTTAACCTCCTTAATGCTCGTTTCTTCCAGGGAAACTTCTGTACGGTCCAGTCTGGAAACTACAAACTCATATGGGATAACTCTTATTCTACATTTTTCAAGAAGGTGAGTACTACATTGTCAAACCTAATTCAATGAGATTGATGATTGTCTTCTCTGAAGTATTCCGTCCTGTCCCGTTGGTGTTATCTAACAATGGTTGCTTTAGGCTGCCTACGGGTTTTTCCTGTTACAGTAGAACTTGATCTAGTAGTTTATTGAACAATTGATTTCTTTGCTGCTTTGTATAAATAGGAAAAGGAACATAACTATCTTAAGGTCATTATTTTGCTTTGATTGTCAACCAGGTTCTGCGATACAAGGTGGACTGTATACCTCCAGTTGTAGAACCAGTGCCTTCATCTGATTAAGTGGATGAATGAACAGATGTATTCGTTCAGCTTTGTTACTGCTGCTAATTGTTGATGAAGATACATTGTCTGAACTGTACGAGTCCATCTTATTTGTTTGTTTGAACTGTACAAGTCCATCTTATGCCTCTTACTCCCTATCTCACCTCCTGTTGTATTGATTAGTACCCAGAAAAGCATTATTGACTTCTCCATTCGTTCCTCTATGCGACTAATAATTGTGAGTAAACGGACTAAACTTTGTGCTAAGCAAGATGCGGGGTTTGAACTCAGTTATATAGCTGGATTAACTGCTTAAGTCAAGATTGAATGGCTTAAACATTGACCTCAATTGACGCCTGTCTGGATATAATATATGTATAGTGAGAGAGAGATCCAGAAGATTTCTTTTAACAGTTATTTTTTTAATGGGGAGAGGATTGTAATGTGGGGAATCGAATTCTCACTAAAAGGAATCGTGTTTTTCGAAGAGGGAAAACCACTTGATTACTTTTGTAGTACGGTAGCTAAGACCCAGATTGATTATCTTCTTATTCGAAAGGGAGATAGAAGTCTGTGTAAAAATTGCAAGGTTATTCCGAGTGAAAATGTCTACACTCAACATAGGCTTTTAGTGATGGATATGGAGATCAGGAGGGAAAAGAAAAGGAAGGTTTTGTATACCCAACCTAAGATTAGATGGGGAAGCCTTACACCTGCCCTCACTTGCGTGATGGAAGAGAAGTTGAGAAACCTTGAGGCTTGGAGTAGTGAAGGTACTTCGAATAGTATATGGGACACGACTGCTGGCTACATTAGAAAGGTAGCAACTGAGGTCGTAAGAGTAACGAGAGGGCCTTTTGGTGGTTGTAAAGGTGATTAGTGGTGGAATGCGAAAGTTTAAGGTAAAGTACAAGATAAGAAGGTCGCTTATACAGAGTGACTAAAGTATAGGGAAGACGATGGAAAGCAAAAGCTTAAAGAAATCTATAAGCAGGCCAAGTTAGAAGCCAAGTTAGCAGTGATGAATGCCAAGTCTGTAACATTTGAGCGCCTTTATGAAGATCTAAGTGATAAAGGCGGGGATAAGAGATTGTATAGGCTCGCTAAAGTACGTGAAAGGAAAGCTCGTGACTTGGACCTAGTGAAGTGCATCAAGGATGAGGAGGACAAGATGTTAGTGGATGACATTTCCATTAAATTAAGGTGGCAAACTTACTTTCGTAAACTCTTAAATGAAAAAGGAGATAGAGTTATTGAACTGGATAAGTTGGCTCACTTCAAAGACCTTAGAGCTCTTGGTGATAACGACCCATTCGAAGTGGAGGAAGTAAAACTAGCTATGAGTAGGATGAAGAGGGGAAGGGCGATCGGACCCGATGAGATTCCAGTGGACTTTTGGAAGAACTTGGGAAAGGATGGCATAGAGTGGTTGACTAGACTGTTTAATGCTATTAGGGTGACTGGCAAGATGCCTGAGAAATGGAGGAGAAGTACAATAGTTCCATTGTACAAGAATAAGGGAGATATTCAAAATTGCAACAACTATAGGGGTATCAAGTTGCTAAGTCACTCTATGAAGGTATGGGAGAGAGTTGTAGAAAGGAGGGTGTGTAAAGTAGTTTCTATCTCAAAAAATTAATTTGGATTCATGCCGGGACGGTCGACGACTGAAGCAATCCATTTAGTTCGGAAGTTAGTGGAAAAATATAGGGATAGGAAGAAAGACCTTCACATGGTGTTCATTGATCTCGAGAAGGCGTATGACAAAATCCCAAGGGGGGTCTTATGGAGGTGTTTAGAAGCGAAAGGTGTCCTTGTGAGGTATATTAAGGTGATTAAGGACATGTATGATGGAGCCGTAACTCGGGTAAGAACGGTGGGAGGAGACTCCGAGTATTTTTCTGTCGAGATGGGACTCCATCAGGGTTCTGCGATGAGCCCTTTCTTATTTGCCTTGGTGATGAACGAGCTGACACGACCTTTACAGGAAGAGGTACCTTGGTGTATGCTATTTGCAGACGACATAGTTTTAATTGATGAGTCTTGGACTAAAGTTAATGAAAGGTTGGAGGCCTGGAGGCACGTTTTGGAGTCCAAAGGCTTCAAATTGAGACGGACCAAAACTGAATACTTGGAGTGCAAATTCAGAGTTGAGAGGGTGGAAGAAGACAATGAGGTGAGGCTTGTCACCCAACCTATCCCCCAGAGGGATAAGTTTAAGTATCTAGGGTCCATCATCCAGAGTAGTG
>JAOTQJ010000002.1:15562694-15592363 GCA_025642045.1 Solanum sejunctum | reverse complement strand
TATTTGCCCTTTCATTTATTGAACTTTTACATTTTCTAGGAAATAAATTACACTATATATTTATAATTTTACAAAGGGTAATAGAGGACAATATGATGTAAAGTTTGTCTTTGAATATTTTTCTTAATATATATGCATTACATTGCAAATTCAGTTAATATGGAACAGAGAGAGTAGCATATATTTGTCAATTCACATAATTATTCCAATTTAAAACGATTGAGTTTAGTAGGGCCTATCTTGAACCTGTTCTAATTTCTAATAGTACAAATTATATAAATTTCATATTATTTATAGATAATTTCAACATAAACCCACTCTTTTTAAAATACTTTAAGTCTCTTATTTGTGGAGCAATATGGATACACGAAATTATCTAATGATATATAGCAAAAATACAAGCTTCAGTTCAAGCTGGTGTACTAAAAAGGAAAATTAACTGCAAATTAAATTTAGTCACCATAAATTATGCTATAACATTCCTATTAGTCTATTTATTCTCCTATCTATGGGTAATAGATTCACAATTTCATAAGTTAAGAAAAAAAATTGAAACAATACGTGCAATTACAAATACTGCTGAGATCCGAGTATCAAAAATCTCAAAAGATACAATATGTATATATCAATTTGTCGCGATATTTTAGAATGTGAAAATCCAAAGTTTACCTACAAAGGACATAAAAACGATGAAATGTTGTTGGAGAAAATACTTCTTTTGTTAATCACAAAGCAGCCATTGCGGTAGAACTAGAGGTGGACGAACAGAGAAAGAAAATAATCATTCAATTCATCGTAGAAGATAATTCTTCTCCGATTGCAATTCGCAATGATATTAAAGTGAAGAAAAAGGAGCCTCAGTTTGAGATGTATCCATTATGCATAGATACTTTGATTTGGATGTTGGCAAATTACAGCCCTTCGATGCCATATCCGGTTCGATTGTTTGTGCAAAAATTTTTCAAAAGAAGGCTAATGTTATTAGTTTGGTGGAGTTCGATAATGATTTTTCATGTTGTGCCGTTAGAGTAAACGTATGTAATGTGAATAATGCATCAAAATATTTTGAGGTTAAAAACAACAAATGTAAAGAATAAAGCAACATTATTAGCGTTGATGGGCAAATATAAAATTAACAAGAATTTCAATTTCAGAGTCAAAAGGTCAGACAGCAAAAGGTAGCAAATTATATGTATCATGTATGGTCATACCTAATATGTGGATATTTCAATTTGCTTTTTTAATGTATCGTTAGTATTTAAAATTTTTAAAATTATTTGATTTCTATATATGTCAAATCATCTAGTTATGTTGCTAATGTATCATGGTTAAATATATATTTAAAGGTTATTTGATATGTAGATATTTCAAGATAGATATATGCTAATGTGTCCTTTTACTTAGACTTTTAGAATAAATCCGATACATATGTGTTTAAAGTCAGCTCATAAATAAAATTATATTTAATGTATCAAATTATACGTATCATACAAGAATTATATACCTGATAGTATAAAATTCTAGTTACCTAGACGGTATTGTATCATAAAAGAATTAGATTATTACATTCCAAGGAGTACATAATATGTTTCGAACAACCTTTATCTTTGAAGGACACTAAAATTTATTCTTTTTTATTCACAATTATATATGTATCATAAAATGTGTATATATTCATTGCAAGTGTTATAAACTTTATACATGACTATTGAGTAAGTGTTTAATAAATGTTTCGGTTACATATTAAAATATTTTTTGGAGGACTGTGCTTGCTCTATAAAGGTATCATGCTAGAAATATATATATATATGTATTCAAAATAAGATACTTCAATGATGTACATACATGTCCACGAGGAAAAATATATGTCACAATCTGAAATCCAGGTGTGATGTCACTCACCTAATCCACCAAAGCGAGTCAACACAAAACTGAATAATCCAGTATAATAACAAAAGCGGAAGATAAAATAGTCTAAAGTAAAAGATAAACATAAGGAATCCAACTACAACTATCCCAAAACTGGTGTCACATATACAAGTCTCTAAATAATAATACTCATTGATAATACAAGTCTCAATGTCTAGTCCTCAAATACAACATAACATAATAAAGAATTATCGAGGTCCTGCCAAAGAGACAATAGCTACCTCCCAAGGGATCCAGAAGCCCGATCTTGTAATTGAGAAGTCTAACAAGAGGGATCGAGATCACAACCTATAAAAATGTAGCAAAAGGTGAGCATCAAACAACATAGCACTCAACAAATAGAAACTAAACTCAAAGTAAAGCAATGAAGAACACAAGTACTTCTATCCATCTAACCACATAATATCCACATATTTCAGTCTTCATAATGTACAAGGTTCAAAGGATTTACATATCACACATAGTATATATAGCAGCCTCAGGAAAAAATAATGTGAAATGGAGTAAATGTCATGAAATGTAAACAATGTGATGCAATGTTAAGTAATCATGATGCATGTCTGTTCTATGATACACATCCACTGATAACCTCAAACCGAAATTCATGGGGGCATTACGTGGACCATGTACCCACTAAAATTATTTTCTTTCTGTATTTACTTTTATATCTAGCCAAAACTATTTTCCTTCGCTTTTTCATTTCTTTTCTTTTTCTAGCCGGAACTATTTCCCCTTGGCTTTTCATCATCAATAAAACATCAAGCAAAATATGTCATCATAACAAAATAATCACTTTCGTAAGAATGAGAATACGCAAGATGTCCAGATGAACTATTTAATTCCACAAACAATTCTGAATGATCCATAAGTTCTAAAATATTCATAATACAATTTCAATATCAACATCAAGTAATCCATAAATTCCATAATAACCAAAATTTCATATTCATTTTATAAGTCAAAAATGCAAAATAGTTACTAGTACCCAGCTCGATATTCCACAATCAAAGCCTATAATAGTATAATTCTATCCCATTTTATGCCACAAATCACTCAAGCCTACATACAAGGGATAATGCAAGGTTCAATCATACTTAACAAAAGGGTTAGATTCTACTCACCTTAATAGAAGTCTCAATCAAGTCAAATCCATTCCTTTTTTCCTTTTAAGATACTTCAAATTACTACAATCAGGCCAAATATAGCATCACAATTACATTACAACACTAATGACACTAAAATCAAAACAATTTGGGTGAAAAAGACAAAATGGTCCAATAATTTCATACAAAAAATATTCTCAAAATTTGAAAAATTTTACATGAAAATATTCTTCAAGTAATAAAGAATCTAATGGAGAAAACCGTTTTGAAAAAGGACTTGAAAAAAGTTCTAATTCATAATTTTTCTATCAAAAATCAATGTCCGAGAAAATCTTAATTTTTTCAATTAAATCCTCAATTTCCATATTAAAATCACAAATTAATCAATGGGAATGAAACTATAAATTAGAAATATATTACCCAATAGTCTCGTCTTAAAAATCCTTGAAGTTTCTCTCCAAAATCGAGTTTAGAGTATTCAAAATGATGGAAAAATGGTGAAACTCTTAATCAATGAGAATTGAAAATATAGGTGAAAAATATGTTACCCAATAGTCTTGCCTTGAAAATCCTTGAAGTTTCTCTCTAAAATCGAGCTTAGAGTATTAAAAATAATGAAAAAATGGTGAAACTCGACACTTTAAAATAACTCACTATTTTAAGTATTTTTGTACTCCACGAACGTAGAGAATTACCTGCGAACTCGGAGGCCAATTTTAACCCAAAACTCTGCGATCACGAAGAACATACAACATACACTCTGGGAACACAGACACCATCTTCGCGAATGTGAAGGTCAAGAAGGATAACCCTCCACAAACACGGAAGGCAACCTTGTGAATGCAGAGTACTAAGGTGACTGCACTAGATATCAACAATTGTTCAACACCAAAATCAAAAAATAGACCTTTGAGATTTGTTCGGGACCCCGTGAACACAAATTAGATATGTAAACCTACCAAAAATGATGCTTCATACTCAATGGATTCATTGGAATTCGAGTTTGAGGCCTCCTTGACCGAAACTCAATAAAACTCAAAGAAACTAGTTAAAACTCAAAATATTCAAACTGCACTAAAAAACTCTAAAAATTACACCAACACCATTTCTAGCATTAGTTTCATTACTTGAAATCACTGAAACTATCCAAATTTCAATTTGAGCTTCCATTCTCCAACTGTTGACTAAAGTCAAACTATTATTCAAATTCAACTAAAAATGTAACTTTGGATCCAAAATCTCATTTTAACTCCAAATTCAGTTTCATCAGTTCTTCTAGACCAAATTTTGCATTCCAGACCTGATGGAATTGACAGAATTGCAGTTTGACACCCGAAAGTCCAGATGACCACAAGACTCAATTTTTTAAAGTTTAAACCTTTAAAAACTCTTTCTTTAGCAAAACTCCAACTTTTTACAAGATTTTCAACATCTGACTTTTAAACTCAATAAAAAATTAGCCAAGGCAACTTTTGAGAAGGACAAAATGGTAACTTTGTCAAGAATACAAAAAATGACCTTCGAGGTCATTACATCATCCACTACTAAAAATAATATTTGTTCTCGAACATGAAATAAGAAACATACCTGAAAGTTAAGCTGAGGGTATGTGTGTCGTATCAGACACACATCTCCATCTCCATCTCCCATGTACCTCACACTCGGTCCTAAGGCGCCACTTGAATTTTATTGAGACTATCTCCTTGGTCTTCAAGTACTCACCTGCCTATCCAAAATGACCACCAGCTGCTCCTCATAAGTCAGATTCAGGGTCAACACAATTGAATCCATGAAAATCACATGAGATTCATCTGGAATATAACTTTACAACATAAAAACATGAAATATAGGATGGACTGAAGATAGGCTGGGTGACAAAGCAAGTCTATAGCCCACCTATTCCACTCTAGCTAGAATCTCAAAAGGACCAATATACCTCGGGTTGAGCTCGCCTTTCTTCTTGAATATCATAACACCCTTCAAGGGTGAAACCTTCACCCATACCCTGTCACTAACCATAAATACTAAAGGTTGGATTCGCCTATCACCAACCTACTCTCAATCAACCATACCCGCTCTAGATACCCTCTCAACATAGATGTACCCATGCTCTCAACCGTTACTAAGTCAAATCATCTGATAGATGATCCACACCTTCGGCTATGCAAAGCCTTAAAGGGGGTATCTGAATGCTATTACAGTAACTGGTTGTTGTAAACACACTCATCAAAGCCACTGTTGATTTCATCTGACACCAAAGTCAATGACACATGCTCATAGCATATTCTCCAACACCTGAATGATCTTCTTAGACTACCCATCAGTCTAAAAGTGAAACGTTGTACTCATATCCAAACGAGTACCCAAATCATGCTGCAAGGCCTTCCCAAAGTGGGATGTAAGCAATGAAACACAGTCTGATACAATGGAATAAGAACTCCATGAAGCGTCACAATTTAGCTAATGTATAGTTGGGCTAACCTCTCAATTGTATACTTCACGTTGACCGGGATGAAATGAGCGAACTTAGTCAATCAATCTACCACTACCTATGTAAAATTAAAGATACCAACTGTAGTACCACGAAATTCATGGTAATGCATTTTCACTTTCACTCGAGAATGGGCATCTTTGTAACTCCCCACCCGATTGTAGATGCTCACATTTGACCTACTGGCTTGTCAAACATCTATTCACAAACTCCAATATATCTTTTTTCATGCCACACCACCAGTAGTACTAGCTTAAGTCATGATATATCTTTACTACCACTGGATGAATGAAATAACTGGTATAATGAACTTACTCAAGTATCAATCTGATCAAATCACCCACCTTGGCACACAAATGCCACTCCCAATCCTTAAAACACCATTAGAATGTAGTACCCGCTTCTCTAGCTTCACCTCTAACCATCTTATCTTAAAAGATACATAATTTATCATCTTTAAACTGCCTCTCACGAATCTGATCTATCAAAAATGAGCAGGCCTCCATGAAAGCAAACATTCCTCCCCTATTTGAAAGTTGTAGTTTCACCAATCCATTTGTCAATCTCTGAATATCTCTAGCCAAAAAGTGCTCTTCAACCCAAATAACTGCTAAACTCCCAATGCTGGAAGGCACTCAATATATCAGCCAGCACATTAACTTTTCCAGGATAAAAAAGAATAGTCAAATCATAGTCCTTCAAGAACTCAATCCATCTCCAGATCTCGTTGGCTGAAAATATACTGTAAGTTGCGATAGTTAATAAAGACCTCAAAATGGACTCCAAATAGATAGTGATGCTAAACTTCAATACAAATATTACTGCCGCCAACTCCAAATCATTAGTGGGATAGCTATTCTCATGGGCTTTCAGCTGCTTAGAAGTATAGGCAATCACCTTTCCTTTTTGCATTAACACTCCACCTAACTCCACTCTAAAGTATCACAATAAATCATGATATCAACACCTTCCTTTAGTAAGGTCAAGATAGGAGCAGTAGTCAATAATAACTTAAACTTTGGAAGCTCTCTTCACACTTATCAGACCAATGAACTACAACATTCTTTTGTGTGAGCTAGTTAGTAGAGCTACAATACTGGAGCAATCCTGCAAAAAATGACGATAAGAATGAGCTAAACCCACAAAGCTACAAATCTCTTTAGCTGGGCTAGGCCTATTCCAACCCCGAACGGTATCAATCTTCACTGGATCAATTCGGATGCTTTTTTTGAACACCATATGCCCCAAGAATGCCACAAAGCTCAACCAAAACTCACACTTGGAGAATTTAGCATAGATTTTTCCTTCTTAAGCTTGGAGCACAATTATCAGATGTTTCATATGATCCTCCTCTATCTTAGAATAGAGCAAGATGTCATCAATGAATATTATCATAAATGAATCCAAATACGATCGAAACACCTCGTTCATCAACTCCATAATGCTGCAAGGGTATTAGTCAAACCAAATAACATAACAAGAAACTTGTAATGACATACCTAGTCCGAAAGGTTATCTTAGGAATATCTAAAAGTCAAATCTATAACTAATGATACCCAGATCTCAAGGCAATCTTAGAGAACAATGTTGCTCCCTCGAGTAACCTATTTTTAATAATTATGAGATAAATAGTATAGAATATTAACTAAATTATTACTTTAGTCCACCAACTAAATTAATTATCTAAAATTATTCCTTAATTAAATAACAAAAGTTATCGAATAGTCTAAAATATTCTTTAAAAAAATTTACGAGATAAATCTTTTATAACATACGAAACTTTATATCTCAAAACAACTTAACAAATCATTACAAAAAGAATCCATTGTGGTCCGAAGCATATTTGGCTCACCTTTGGACTCTTGTTACGCCCTAGAATGGTACCCTCAGTGTGGTTGACACTCAGAGATTATTGATAGTCCCTAAGCAACCACTTGGCCTCATCATATAGTCCCTAAGCAACCACTTGGCCTCATCATATTCATTCAATCTCAATCTAACAACTGAAGACATCGAGAATCCAAGAATAACTCAATAAGAATATGATAATAAAATCCTTATAAATAAAGGCTATAGGCCAACCAATCCAATCATAATACTAGTAAGAAAGAAACTAGCCAAAACTCTATCAAATCAATAACCCAAAAATCTAGTCTATGAAGTTTTATCACTACTATCTAGATGGTGTCAATGACAGGTTCATGACTACCTTAAATGAATTAAAATAGATCTAAACTCTAATAGCTAGATGATAGAAATATGAAAATCCTCCAAAAGTAAAAAGGTCTCACCAATCAGCTGAATGTAAATAAATTCTCAACGATGCGCCTATTGATAATCTCTAGTACCTGTCTCTACATCATAAAATGATGCAAATCCAAATAAATATCAGTACGTAAAATATACGAGTATGTAAAATGATAGAATAAAGCAGATATACGGTAGAATACAATCATGTCAAAATACTCAATCAGAATGTTATAAGTCTAAAGAAAGAATAAAGAGTAGATAATGGTCAATCAATACAAATCCAATCCAATCAGAGTACAATCACTATATGAGAGTTTCTCTTATCCGAAACCATCAATTATGAGCCAGTGATAGCACAACGATTCGACATTGCTGCCACGTCCATTAAGTACTTTGTCAGGGTAAAGAATGATCACAAATCAAGATCCAACAACCAATCAAGTTCTATTGTTTCAGTCCTCAAAATAGGAACATATTCGACTTTAAAGGACTCAATCCACTCCTATGTATGACTACGTAGTTATTAAGTTTGATTGCGACTCACTCTTACTCAACTCGGTGCTCGATACTCCTCCCAAGACTCAATACTCATAAAACAATCAATTCCAATCATCAAATTAGTGAGTTCTTAATGGACTCTTTCAGTTCATTAGTTCTATCAAATCAGCTTTTCAACAATTTGACCAATCAATCCCATCAACCTTTCAAGAGTGAATGAGACAATCACGCAGGAGGACTTTCAATTTAGACCAATCTTTAGAGTTTAAATTTTGAAGACAAGACCATCAAGTTCTATCAACCTATCATCATGCTCATAACACATTCACAATCAAAATTCTCAAATCAAGGCTCTAGACTCTATTTATAGATTCATTCATACATTTATACTTAAATCATGTCTAAGATTTTTAAAAATAGAAGATTTAAAATATGCTCTAAAGAAAACAAGTATATAAAAATAATCAGTTATGCAAAGATACATAAGAATAAGTTTTTCATTATATAATTTTTTAAGAAACTAACTCGTGTAGACTCAATACCTTCACCTTCAATCTATCTCAATCAAGGGGGCACATGGAAAGATAATTCCGATGCTTTAGTTTAGCCTTATATACTTGGGATGAAGAATGACAATCAATCTTGCAAGAATTGGGTTGAATCCCTTGACCCTATCCCTTCTCTCTTCTACTTCGCTCAACGTCTCCTCTTAGTTAGAACGTAATAATGACTTAGTAATGGATTAGGAACCTTTTTTAGGTCAAAAATAACCTATATTAGTTGTCAGTTAGGTTTAGTAGGGATAGAAAAAAGTCTGAAATACCCCTTGAAAAACTGAAATTTTGAACTTTGGGAAAACAGGCCTGCGTCGCCTTCAAGTTCATTTTTTTCTGATCAATTTTCTAATCTCGCAGAAAATAATAGAACCAAAATTAAGTACAAGTCTGTAACGCAGAGGCGTCCTCACCTTGTTGGAATTTGCACTTTTGCTCTAAAAAATTATTTTTTGATCCGGTTGCTCTACAATTCAACCAAGATTATTTTTTTCACATAATTTTTCGTGTTGATCACGATTCCAGCCTCGCATTTGCCATAAAGGTTAGGGATATTGCGTTATGTGAGTGTTTTCTCATCTAGGGTATTTTGATAATTTTACTGAATGTAATAACTCTGGATCAACAATTTTCTATTTTAGATCTACCCGCAACCGCTTGATATGTACACAAAAAAGAGAACAAGTGCCACCAAATAAAAATGTGCTGATAAGATCACACGGCTACTCCAATAAGCAGGATATAAACAAGAAAACAAAGCACAATAATTCGTACATACACTAAAGTAATACAGAGTTAAATGATTCATACTCATATATACAATTTCAAGTTAGCATATTAGTACAATGCAACAATAGTCCTATCAAGGAACTCAAACCCAAGCAATTATGTGAGAATGTGACATTCAATCCAATTACAATAGTTTTGTCGGAATGTGACACTCGATTCAATAATAATCAATGTATCAAAGTGTGACATCCAATCTAATAATAATAGATGTGTCGAAACATAACACTTGATCTAATAGTAATAGATGCATCAGAATGTAATACCTGATCCACAAACACAATCGCAATCACATCCACAATGAATAATGCAATAATGGCCAAGTTCAAATATGGATTATTGCATGCAATTAGATCATGATAAGTTATCAACTAATTTATTTCATCATTCTCTTGTTCATATATATACAAAAAATACCATGAATGAGCTAATATGCATATATCACACATATGAGAATATTAAACCATCACCTACTTCAAATCAAGCCTTGAATTTTATAGAACCTGAACTTCCCCCTTCTCCAAAGTCCTAGCTCGTTCTTCATTTATAAACAATCAATAAAAATACACAAAATTAACAATAATGACCTAATTTACCTAGATTATAGCAAAATCCTAATTATTGGCCACTCGCATGATCATCTCCCCATCTAGGGCTTTTACCCACTGTAACTCACAAACCCAAATCTTTTTCCATAATCATTCTTCTTATAATATAATGTGTAGGAATTAAAATATACATCGGGAAATATACTAACTTACCTTTATTTAGCGATAGAATTAGTGAAAAACTAAAGAGAAACTGCCCTAAGTCGTATTTGGTCTCTCAAGAACGAATTGGAGAAATAATATTAAGTTTGAGACTTTTCTAGGATTTAAACTCGCTTTTGTCATAGCGACAACTTACCTTGCCATAGTGAGTTGCACGAACACAGAAACTTCGTAGCTTGCGTCCTAACCCCAGATTTGCAGCACAATTTCAAATTATGACGTCCCAAAACATATACTTAGCGCCAAGATCAATTTCGAGAGTTATACTCGTTTGAATTTCGTTCCGTAATGTTGTACAGACTCCTTATTATCTTGGCTATCTACTCAGCTAATCAAACTTACAATTCATTACTGGATTTCCCTGGACCTCAAATGACTCGGAATTCGTCTAAATCTGGCCTAGGCTCAAAATTGCCAATTTACTACTAAAAAATTTTCTGACTCAGTTTCCTTCCTATTGACCTACCCATAACAGTGAGTCCATGTAGTTACATTTCAATCATAATTTGATATTTTGAAATATTAAAGATTAATATTTACGAATACCAACCAAACATTGTTTGCAAAATATTAAATTTAACATATCTACATATGATGAAATAATAATTTTTATAGATTATTTATTAATTACTCCCTCTGTCTCATTTTATGTGACACACTTTTCTTTTTGGTCCGTCTAAAAAAGAATGTCGCTTTACTCTTATTGAAAATAATTTGACTTTAACATTCCCCTTTTACCTTTTATGAAATAAATCTCAACAACACAAAATTCTCAGAATGATTTGAAATCACAAGTTTCAAAAATTTTACTTTTTTTCTTAAACACCGTGCCAAATGAAAAGGTGCCATACATAATGAAAAGGAGGGAAAATTATTTTTATGTTTTTTTAAAGAGAATTTATTTTTACACATAACAAATCCTTTTCATTTTATAAGTGGCAATTGGCAAAGAGATTCTAATTCCTCAATTATTTATTTTATTTATGAGATTGGGAGGATTTATTATTTCCTATTATTATTACTACATTAATAAAGTTGGGGACCATATTGGCATATGGAAAAGCTACCAAAATAGTTAATGACCATCAGATCTTTACGCTTTGTTATTGTTTTTTACTTTTATCAATCAGATCGATCTCCACTTCTCGGCTCCACCCCCACCGGGCCTCGGCCGGACGATCATTTGACGGCGCCGGAGAAACAATCTACCGGACACACACATTGTCGTATCGTCTAGATTTGGGACAAACACTGTTGGTAGTTGAGGAAAAGAGAACAAATCTAATCGAATTGCAAAGGTGGAGAAGACAAACGAAAGGAGGAGGATTAGGAAGAGGAAAAGATGAAGGGTGGGATACTTCCGGCGAAGAGACGATGGAAAGGCTTGGTAATTGCGGTGTTGGGTCTCGTCTTACTTTCATTGCTCGTGCCTCTGGTGTTCATGCTTGGCCTCCATAACGGTTTTAACTCTCCGGGTAATAGCAATAAACCCCCATTGTTTGAAATGCCAATAGATTTTGATCATTGCAAATTGAAATTGGATCCATGATTGTCGTTTTTGAATCTGCTCTTATAATGCAAATTTTTAGTGCAATTACGCAATCTCTATCTTCTTTGGGCAAATTTCAAGTTTAAATCCATTTTCCCATTATATTGAAGGTAGAACATTCAAGTTTATCAACCCATACAATAACATTTGTAGTAACTTTAATTGGCTTCCTAGATGGAAGAATGGTTCCTTATTCCCCGATCCCCTCGCCCCTGCTGAAAAGAGAACACCAATATATATAAAGAGAAAAGAAGAAGGGCGATAATAACAAGAGTAACAAACCGTGATTTTGTCATGTCATTATGGATAAAAGCTTTTTTAGATAAAGATGACGAAGTCTAAATGAAGTCTTTTAGTTCCTCCTATTTTTTAGAATGATTTGCTCTAACTTGATCTGGCATTTAACTTTGCAGCATATACAACAACACAACAAAGTTCAGCTTCAGTAAGTAACCTGCAGCATTTTAATGATATTGCTATTTAATAACTACTTATTGATCTTCTAAACTGGGGAACTACTGATGAAATCAGGTTGGACTTAGAATCTATGGTCGACATACTCCTAAGATTGGGAATCAGTTGGAGGTAATTTCTTCTCTAGAAGTAACCTCATGAGCTGCTTTATCACTGGTCATTTTGAAATTTTTAGTTAGTAGAAGAAGTGGACTATCTTAATTCCTGATTCTAGGTCTCTAATAGGCAACATATTTTTGTTCATTGTTGCATTTTGTGTGCACTCACCGAGAAAATGTGATCATGACGTAACTAACAGTTTTCCGGTATCTTGGTGCAGGATGATGAATCAACACATGTGGACGACCTAATACAAAGATTGGAACCAACTCTTCCGAAGGTTTTGTTTTTCTCAATTTTTTTTCCCTAATAATGTTTTCTAAGAGTTTAAGTTTTGCAATTTGAATGGACTGTTACTGACTAGGTGAATTGCTATAATGGACCTTTTACCTTGAAAATGGACATAGACATACGTAAAGCTTACCAGTTGGGCTATTCTGGACAGTTCTTAAAATTGATTTTAACTGTGAATAGGTTAGCATAATTTATGATGTGTGTTATTACGACCTTCTCATTGTTAATGGTGTGCCCTTGCTTTCCTTTTCAAGTTATATTCATCCTCATATTTGTCAGTCTTATTGGCTGCTGTTTTTACATGAATAAAATTTGGTGTTGCAAATAAAGTATTTAGACTTAGAAACTCTGTGATGTCTGACTGACGATCAAATTGAGAAGATACGATACTGGATGTATTGAAAATTAGAAGCAATAATCAAATCTCAAACCATGATTTTCCAATATCCATTGTTACCTCAATTGATAAAGTAATTTTAATGGTCATAAGAACAAAATGCTATAATCATTAACTTAGTGAAAAAGAAGGATGGGTCTATGAGTATGTGGTTTGACTATTGGCAATTGAATAGGTGACAATCAAGAAGATTTAGGATCTATACGTATATGACTGCAGACTGCTTGATTTGTGCTAATCCTTGTATGTTAAACTACTTGAGATATGCTATTAAACCTTTTAATGGATGCATGTGATTTTTATTCTTATTCTTCAATTTTCTCAATATTATGACACTGATAATTAACTTTAATTCAGACCTTCAATGATAACTAATAACAAAACTTCATATTTTTTCATTTTGTTCTACTTAACATGAAAACTGTAACTATCATACAAATGCAAATGCAGCTTCCATGATTTAAGAAAGTGGTCCTGCCACTATGTCCTTCCTTTTCAAATCCATATAGTTTTTCTGTTTGCATATACCTCTATATCTAGAGCTAGCATTGAATTAAGTAGCAACCACATTCCATGTGTCATTCCATGGTAAGAACTGATGATTAAAACTTTCTGTGGTTTTGTCTAAGTTTATAGTCGTTCCAGAACAAGTTTAAGACTAGTATATTTCTGTGTGAAGAATGCATTGACTAAAAAGTTCATGTTTGGGAGGATGTTCTTAAGTGCTTCTTGCAATAGAGTTCTCAATTATGCTGAAATCTCCATGTTACTTCATAGGGGACCTGAAATTGTTCCTTACTAGTGTCATATCTTTCAGTTTTAGGTATAATTGGATAGATGGATAGATTTGTCTGAATATAAATGGAAAAAGAAAAAGAAGACAAGGATAAATTGAGGGGAAGGTCAAGAGAAAGAAAGATATGTCATGTCACATCCTGGTTGAAGAAAAAAGTTTTGAAAGGACTGAAAATAATATGTCTCATTTGGAGAACAAGATTGTTTCCACCATTCACCTAACCAATTAACCTGCTGATGACCCGAGAGAGTTAATGCAGTAACTTTTCCTGTTATGAGTCTCCATATAGCATATGATGTCTTTTGTCATGATTCTTTTATTGGGATATCATTTTATTGATTGATGCTTGTTTGATTTGAAGATATCCCTGTTTTCTTTTTTCTCTATGAAGAGAATTGAAGATGCCCTTTTTATTCCCTTTGATGCGGGCACTTATAGGAAGTGTCCAACCTTTTAATTCTACTTGGAGCTTATTCTAAAAGCAAAGCTTCTCAATATTACATTGATAGCACTATTTGATTCCTTGTATGAGCTGAAGATATTTTAATCTTCTAATTACTAGTTTTATAAAAAGCAAAAAGCGCAAAAGAGTTCTTAATCTGATGGTGCTTTAAGCGCAAATAGTGCGTGGGCTTTAATAGAAAAAGGTGCAAAGGGAGAAAAAATACATTTATATATATTTAGTCCAAGACTAATAATTATAAATATGAATAAAATATACATGAAAAAAGAAATTGAAAAAGAATTATGATAAAATATTATATCAATTGCTTAATGTTGCTGCATTAGAAGAGGCTCATTCTCAAGGGAAAGCATGCCCTTGATGACGACACTGAAGCGCACATCAAGCGAGCTGAAGCGCTAAACACGTTTGAGAATTTCAGACTTGCAAGTTTTTCCCACATTTACATTCCCTTGTTCCACCATTGACGTTGGTCATGCTTTCTTCCAATTTTAAGTCATGGGCTATGAAGTATTCTTGTGAATTCTTGAACATATGAAAAGTAACACCACTTGAATCTTTTATTTGGTTCTACTAGTTTCATTGTCCGCCTATTGTGTGGATTTTGTGTCCAGTGTATTTCAACAATAGTGTATATTCTTGGAACACTATTTCCATGTACCTGTATTTAATTACTTGACTATCTGTTTTAGCACTTTTGTGGAATGATTTCGAAGGTAAACATTTCTTTATATGATTTTCAACCAGAAGAAATGATACTTTTAAGTTTTTTTGGATCGAATGCTGTGATAATTCTTTTACATGTTTTTAACTTTGAAATTCTAGGCCGTAATTTACTTTCTTATAGAGTTGAAAGTACTTCACAAGCAATTTAAGACAAGAAGACACAAGATAAACAATCGTGGAGGAATCAGGAATCAGAAGTTGTTAGTGTGCTTATTATAGTAGTAAATAATGGAAATCATAAATAAAACACGTTACAACCAATTCAAGCAGCCATGAAAGTGGAAGCCTTAAATTTATTGATGCATTGTGTGTATATATATTAGAAGTTTTAGTATCCTCCTGTTGAACTTGCATGTGATTTACCTATATAACACAATTGTGGACTCATGCAAGGTACTGATCTAATTAGGAAGCATGCAGCTTCACATGAATAGACATCACTATTATTACTGTCAATCAGCATTTAGCTATTGCTCGTTTTGGTCTTCTTACTTAAATTTGTTTGCTCTGGATGTTGATCTTGCTTATCATCCATTTTGCTTTCTTATTCTACTTCATAACACAAATTCTTCGCTCAGAAGTTTTAAAATACCACACCCAAGGGTATGACCTAGCGGTCAATAAAGTGGATTTAGAACCATGAGGTCTCAGGTTCAAAAACTATCAGAGACAAAAATGCTACGTGATTTCTTTCCATTTGTCTTGGTGTCTTGGCCTTGGTGGACTGAGTTACCTCGTATCTAACTTTAGTACTTGTTTGTTGGTGGGAGGTGGCAAATATCCCATGATATTAGTCGAGGTGCACCCAAATTAGCCCAAATACCACGGTTATTAAAAAAAATTAGTGATTTGACCATACCATTAGATGGGGAAGGGGAAAAAAAGAAGAGAAGCTTTATGCTTTATAAAAAAAAGAGAAAGAAAGAAAGAAGCTTAATGTTGAAAATATCTATTGTTGAGAAGCTTGAGACATGTGGACTACCTTAGTTGTTCAATCTTCAAACTACCGCTACTTATCTCAATAATTTGAGCTTTCTTTTTTAAAACTTCTTTTTTCCCAGTTTCAAAAGAAAGCTGACATTATTGAGACACACAAAGGTAGTTTGAACATCAAACAATTAAGGTAATCCACATTTCTCAATCTTCTCAGTAATTTCAGCTTTCTTTTATCATTTGTTCTTTGATCTTGGATGAAATCACATCTAATAGTTAAAAACGGGTGTTTGATGCTTGCTCCGCAATTTCAGTCTTTACTTTGTATATAAGTTATTTGATTGACTTTTCTTGACCATTTTTCAGGATTTTAGGGGAAATATTGTTGTTCGGAAAGTGGAGAACAAGACTGCTGGTAGGATATTCCAACTTAATTCTCTGAAAAGGAAGATGTCTCTTGCTTTATAATGTGCAACTATGTCTGTGCATGCTACAATTTATGTAATAGATACAAACAATTTATGTAATAGATACAGACAATATTCTATGCTTATGTACATTCATATAGCAAGTACAGTGTGCTTGGTATGAGACGAGGATTCCCAGGAAACAGCCTCTCTACCTCTATGAGGTAGTGGTAAGGTCTGCCTACATTCTACCCTCCCCAGACCCCACTTGTGGGATTCCACTGGGTATGTTGTTGTTGTTGTCGTATTTCATTTAGGAAACAAGTTCCTTAAAAATGAGGAAAATGGCTGTTCCTGTGTACAAAAAAAAAAAAGAAAGAGGAAAATGACTTCTCTAGTGGAAGCAGAGATAACAAGTTCCATAAGTGACGTTCCACGTTTATTGTCTCCTTCCCACTCTCCAACACACTCCACCTCCTCCCTCGTAGCCCTCATCCCCACCACGCCGCACACTCCTACCCTTGACTGCCACCACTTAGTGTATGCCTAGATTGTATAAAATGTGTTTGGGCACAATACTTTCTTCTTACTTGGCAAACACCAACAAATAAGTAAAAAGTTCACTTATTTTCCATGGAAAACATTTCTTTCATACCAAACACACCCTTTGGTGTTTAGCCTTTTCTTTTAATATATCCTGTCTCTTTCCTCTTTACTGGATATAGTTAATGTAACCTTTAGATCTATCTAGATTTTTAAGCTATTCCTCTTTGCAATATTGTTTTCCCAGGATCTCCTTTGTTGGATGGATTGCCCAAAGAACGCCTAGGAGTAAATGTATGTAGTTCTGCAACCTTATGTTTTTACATGTTCTCATCACAAAAATGAATTTTTACATGTTGGTTAATTATTTTCGTCCTGAAACAATAATAAGATTAACCTTTGATATGTATAACAGAGCACAGGTGTTGGTGACTTGACCCACAAAGAACAGAGCACAGGTGTTAATGACCTGGCAAAACAAAAGCAGAACACAGATGTTGGTGACTTGGCAGAACAAAAGCAGAATACAGATGTTGGTGACTTGGCCAAAAAAAAGCTGAGCACAGATGTTGGTACTACGCCTGATGCCACTAATAATATCAAAGACATTGATGAGGGTGAGAAATTATGTGAGCTAAAATATGGGAGTTATTGTTTATGGCGTCGCAATTACAAGGAAAAAGTGAATGATGTCACTGTTAGAAAGATGAAAGACTTGTTGTTTGTGGCTCGAGCATATTATCCTAGCATCGCTAAGCTTCTGGCCCTTGACAAGCTATCGCATGAAATGAAGCAAAACATTCAAGACTTTGAGCGGGTGCTTAGTGTAACAACGGTGGACAAAGATCTTCCTCCTCTGTATGTGCAAATAGTTTCCTTGCAACTATGCAATGTTTGAAGTCAATCTTATTTTTTAACTGATCATGTAATGTCAAAATGTTTAATCTTATCTTTTTCTTTTTCCATTAAGATTGAGAAATGGGTGTAGCTTGCTTTATATGTTTTCGGAAGGATCTTGATTTTTGTTGTTGGTTATTGCTGTCTAGACACTATGCCTTCATGCAATTTAGACTTAGCCTCAGCTCAATTCAAATAGATCAGGAGTAAACTGTTTGACACTAGATGCAGAGTTCAACATTCCTCCAGTATCCACTTCTCAGGCTTATTGTCTCCTTTCCTTCTTCCTCCCTCTCTCTCCCTCTCTCTTATTCTCTTCCTTTAATGATGCCGATTGAAATAGTATTGGGAATTGGTCATCTGTCTTGTTGAATAAGTTCTAGCAAATTAAAACTTTTTAAATAACATCCACTCGTCGACTGAATTCTAATAGTGGTAATGTAAGAAGATCCTAAACATTGTACTCTCTATTGCATTTGCTTAGAAGTATCTCAACTACTTGTGTCTTGCCTTCCACTTATTCTGTGCCTGTAGGTAGAAGAAATCTGTAAAGACGTCTTTTCATTATATTCCGTAAATCTTTTACAGAAAATTCATGCATTTGCTTGTTCACTAGGACTGATCAGAAGCTACCAAAGATGGAAGCTGTAATTGCTCAAGCAAAGGCATGCCGTGTAGATTGCAGTAATGTAGACAAGAAATTCAGACAACTAGTTGATCTTACTGAAGATGAGGCTAATTTCCATATGAGACAGAGTGCCTTCCTCTACCAACTAGCAGTTCAAACCATGCCCAAGAGTCATCATTGCCTGTCAATGCGATTAACTGTAGAGTATTTTAGATACCCTCCACCTGATATTGATCAGTCATTGGCAGAAAAACATTTGAACCCAGATCTTCACCACTTCGTTATATTCTCCAGCAATGTGCTAGCATCATCTGCCGTAATTAACTCCACTGTAACACATGCAAAAGTATGGTTTGTATGTATTCTCTTCAATTGCAATTTTTTTTCTGTCGTTAACACCCTTATCATTTTTTCTGGTTGGGTTTCCTTCTATATGCAGGAAAGTAAGAATCAAGTATTTCATGTGGTAACAGATAGACAGAATTTCTTTGCCATGAAGTTATGGTTCTCGAGGAACAAGTATATGGAGGCCGCAGTTGAGGTGTTGAATATTGAAGATCATAAGCTGGAAAACAATAAGGCATCAACATCAGTTCATCTTTCTCTGCCTGAGGAATATCGTGTCTCCTTCCACAAGGTTGATGGACCGCCTACAACAGAATACCTATCTATTTTTTCGCATTCCCATTATCTTCTTCCTGAAATATTCCCTAGTTTGAAGAAAGTTGTTGTCTTGGATGATGACATTATTGTGCAAAGAGACTTGTCAGTCTTATGGGGCATCAAAATGGATGGGAAAGTGAATGGTGCAGTTCAGTGTTGCTCAGTTAGACTGATTCAACTGCAGAAACTTTTTGCTGACAAGAGATTGGATAAAAAATCTTGTGCTTGGATGTCCGGATTAAATGTTATTGATCTAGTGAGGTGGAGGGAACAAGATATTTCCGGAAGATACCTGAAGCTGGTAACAGAGGTCAGTGATACTTTGTCTTTTGGCTTACATTTGTTGTTTTCGATGACTTTGCCTGCAATATGTATGCAAAGGCTAATATAATATTTCTTCTTTCTTTATTTTCATTTGTCGAGGCTAATACAGTTTGAAAATTAGCATGTTATTGTTCTATTGTTCTGTTTCTATTGTGAAATAATAACACAACATGACAGATCAAATTTTGGTAAGTAAAAGTGATTTCTATTATACTTCCCCAAAACCAATTAAAAAAATTGTTACTTTCTAGAGTTTTTCTCCATATTTTTAAGTTTTGGTTGATTCACTTACACAATGTAGGCGGGACTCTTATTTAGCAAATTCATGTCAGAAGTCCCATTTTCAATCATAATTTCTAATTTATCCGCACTAGGGTGTGCCTGTAGCTTATACTGGATGCTTGAGGATCTGTATGATGGTCTTGTGACCTCTGTCACAATTGTTGGAGGGGACTTTTTACACTTTTGGCTCGTTATAGATTGCACCAGAGATCTCCTCTTAACTCATACTTATTTGCTTTGGTGATGGATGTACTAATTCAACACATTCAAGGGGAGGTACCTTGATGCATGTTACTTGCGGATTAACATAGTAATGATTGATTAGACACGAAGTAGGGGTTCTTTTTCTTTTCAAAAAAAGAAAAATTTAAAATTTTTTTTACCTCTCAGGAGCTCCCACTTTTTTGCTCCCTTGATGACTCGAACTTACAACCTTAAGGTTGGAAGTGATGCTTACTATTTAAGCATCTCCCTCTTGTTAGACGAGAGGTTTAGAGACTCTGGAGTCAAAAAGTTTCAAGTTGAGCAGGATCAAAATAGAGCACTTGAAGTGCAAGTTCAGTGATGTGACCCATGAAGCAGACGTGGATGTGAGGCCTGCCACTCAGGTCATTCCCAAAAGATGAAGTTTCAAGTACCTAGGGTCAGTTATCCATGGTAATGGAGAGATTGATGAGGTGGCACACCATATTGTGATAGGGTGAATGAAATGAAGGCTTGCATCTGGTGTTCCGTGTGATAAGAATGTGCCATAAAGACTTAGGGCAAGTTTTATAGAGTGATGATTAGATCGACTGTGTTATATGGGGTTAGAGTGTTGGCTAGTCAAGGACTCCCATATCTAGAAGATGAGAGTTGCAAAGATGAGGATGTGTGGATGGATGTGTGGACATGCTAGGAGAGATAAGATATGTAATGAAGACATTTGAGCCAAGGTAGGAGTGGCCCTAGTAGATGATAAGATGCGGGAAGTGAGGTTGAGATGGTTTGGACATGTGAACTTAGATTAGGAGGTATGAGAGATTGGTGGTAGTAGGTTTGGAAAAAGGGTAGAGGTAGCCTATGAAGTGTTTGGTGAGGTGATTGGGTAGGACATAACAACTTCATGTCATCAAGGGCATGACTCTTGTTAGGAGGCTGTGGATGTCGAGAATATGGGTAGACCATTAGTAGCTAGTCGGGCATATTGCTTTCCCATTCTTGGAGTACTAGTTTTAGTCTTGCTTTTTTGTATTCTTAGTTTTTTATTACTAGTTTGTTAGCCGCAATTATTTCATTATCTTCTTGTTTCTGCTTGTTGCGAATGCTTTCTTTTACATCTTCCTTTGAGCCAAGGGTCTACCAGAAACAACCCTTTTATCTTTTTAAGGTAGGGGTAAGGTTGATATACACTCTACACTCTCTAGACCCTATTTGTGGGATTGCACAGGGTTTGTTGTTTTATCCTCAATAAAGGATTTCAATAAATAGATATAATGTTTCACATCATGGTCTTTAGTCTTAGTGAATATATCTTTTGTATTATCTTATGCCATCCTTCTAGGCTTATTAGTTGGATATCTTTAATATCCATTGCACCTCCTCTTTTTGGATTAAGACAACAAAAACTGAACTGAAATTCCTTTGAAGAAAACCATATTGATAGAATTAACATAAATGGTTCATTTGTCTTTTCAAACAACTAAAAATGCTAGTATGAAATAGGACTTGTTTTAGAGAGAAGTTTCACCACCACTCTAACTGATATAGCCAAGAGGCCTATACAGAAGATTTAACGAGCCCTATATATTTTTGATGGACCAGCAAGGACTTATAGGGTGGTGGTCGGTCGACTCGAGTTTTTGAGGGAAAGTGCAACCATAATTTTGTTGATGGAGAGGCAATACTATTAATTCCGAGGGACGACTTGGAAATTGAAGATGTTTATGGAAACATCCTTACTTGGAGATTGGCAAAGTGGCATCCACTGACTGCACCACTAAGTGGGCTGTTAGGGATTCACAATTAACGAGTCTTAAGGTCTCAAGAATGGGAGTCCGCTGATTCTGCCCAGGTTTCCTTTCAAGGAGTGAAGCCAATAGGATTCTTAAAGCCTAAAACTGGGTGCGAGGTGGACAAAGGATGTATTTGTAGCTATTTGGGTTGGACCTTCAACACTGCCTAAATGGTGGACGGAGCAAGAATGGAATAATGGTGGTAAGCTTGGTGGCAATCTCTGTCCTATTGTGATGGTATGAACTTTTCAGGAAAACAAGTGACTTATGCTTGGATTCTCTAGATATAGATTTGACCTCATTGATTTATCAAAGGGCAAATGCACAGCATACTCCATGTTGTTTTATATCTTAGTTTGGTTGGACGTGAAGTTTGAGAAAGTATGAGAGACTTTTGAATCTTTTGGTCTTAAACTAATACAATGTACCAAAATGTTCTTTGATTTTTGTAGTTTTAAGCTTGCCATGTGGGATGCTTGAATTAAAGAATTACTCCCCGTATCCCGAAAAGATTGTCCTAGTTATTATTTGGACAGTCAAAGAATATTTTCTTTGATCATACGCATAATTTTCAAATATTTTGAATTATTAACTATTGTACCTTATAGTACTTTTATGTAATTTCTAAATATGTTAACTTTATTTCAAAAATGTTGAAGATTCTGTCCAAATTCACACCAAACATTAGTTAGTTTGACCCTCATATTCTTGAATCAAGACAATCTTTTTGGGATGGAGGGAGTACTAAATATTAAGAGAGATTTTTTCAACAGACAGAAAAAATGAAGACAAGACGAAATTATTTTTATTTGAAATAAAAAAAGTTAGACATGATTGATACATTGGAAGTAGTAAAGGATTGGAGGAAGTTCTGAACTCTGTCCTTGTTGACAACAAATTCCGAGGGTTTTCTCTTGAGAAGGGTACTAGTATGGTGTCCAGAATGGCTGATGTTCAAAAGGTTAATGAGCTAGGACAAGTGAGCAGTGTTTAGGAAAGGAAGATGCAGAAACAGGTGACAAAGGCCTGCTTCACTAAAGTGAGAAGCGTGGAGTGAAGGGCATACTTTTTTCAATAGAAGCACAATTTAATACTCCCTCTGTCCCAATTTATATGACTCACTTTCCTTTTTAGCCAGTTCCCAAAAAAAAGGACACATTTCTATATTTAATAACAATTTAACTTTAAAAATGTCTATTTTACCCTCAATGAAGATGATTTGTAGCCACACAAACATCCATTATTCATTTTAGACCATAAGGTTCAAAAGTCTTTCTTTCTTTCGTAAACCCCATGTCAAGTCAAACTACATCATATAAAATGGGACACAGGGAGGACAACAATAAAAAAAATACTAAACTTGCATATATAAATAATCAATAAATCAATAGAAATAACATTATTAGTCAAATCTTTCAATTCTTAAATTAAAAAGTAATAATAAAAAAATAAAGCAAAATAGATTTTTACTGATACAGAGAAAAACTATTATAAAACTAATTGTGATTAATCAAATTCTTCCCTTTGTTAGTTTACGGACTGTAACCGACTCTAACGTCCAACGAGAGCATGAGCATCCCACTATTCTTTCTTTCCGTGTAGGGCATTCTACTAGAAAGGAACAGGTGGAAGAAATTCAGTCTTTTTCTTTTGGGTGGTGGGTGGGTAACAGACAACTGAATAAACAGTGTAATAGAGGAAAAAACAGAGCAGAACAGAGAAACAAGTTGCAGAAAGTTGGAAAACTGAAAAAAAGCAGAGGGAAAAAAAGTCTGTGCAATCGAGTAGCGGCAGTGAAAGCAGTGAAAGGAGGTCGAGAAAAAATAGAAAAAAGAGGAGTAAGCGAAGAGCAATAGTCGAACTTACCTTGAAAAGCAGTCGAGTCACAGTAGAGGAAGAGAAGAGAAGTCACAGCAGTCGGGTCGCAGAAGTCAGTTTTTCCTAATGTTGCCTTTTCACCATTGCCTCTCTTCATGTCAGAGAAGCAATGCCTCTGCTCTGTGCCTCGCTTCGCATATAAAGTGCTGAAGCGAGTGCTTTTGATAACACTGAAGTGGAGTTAAAACAAAATATTCCTCCTTGGATAAGAAAGTTGTGGACTTATTACTATGGGATCAATAATTTAGTCAATATTAAAAATGCCAAAATAGGCCTGATAATAAAAACTAAATGAAAACCTACAGAAACTACTGTTATAGCAGAATATATTAACAAAGGGGGTAGAAACTAAACAGGAGTTTTTCACTACCTAAGTTTTTTAGAATCCATCTGCCGGAAAGTCAACCTTCAATGTTGCTAGAAGGTTGAACCCTTGCGACTAAGGCTGGTCATTTGATTTTGCTAGAAGACTAATCTACACAACCAAGCCAGCATCTCGTTTGAGTTTGGTAACATTGAAAAAGAGGGGCTGCAGCAGATACTATCAACAAAGAAAGGCGAGAACTGAGAGGTGGGCCAACTCTACAATGACTTTTTGTGGATTTCTCTAGAGAAGGTTACTAATATAGCATCCAGTATAGCTGATGTGCGAAAGGTTAATGAGCCAGGACAAGTGGAGTTGAGCATAATATTCCTCTGGTTGGAAAAATGTGGGCTTATTATTATGTGTTGAGTAATTTAGACAATATAAAAAGCGGCAATAGGCCTATTAACAAGAAATGAATGAAAGCCTAAAGAAAAAATTGGCATTTTTCAACAAAATATAGTAACAAATGTGTAGAAACAAAATGGGGGTCTTCCACCACCTCGTTTTTGTAGAAATCTATCTGCCAGAAGGTCAACCTTCAATGTGAAAATGGACTAAGCAAGGCGAACCCTTGTGACTAAAACTGGTCATTTAATATTGCTAGCAGACTTATAAAACATAACCAAGCCAATACTATCAACAAAGAAAGGAGAGAACTGAGAGAAGGGCCAATGTCGAAGACTTCTACACTTGAAACTAGATGGAGCATGGGTTACGTGGAAGAGGTGGATAATAATTATAATTCATATGATAATATCATTGAGAGGGCATCATTTGCGTCTTATTAAGTCATTCAAGGAGATTTCAGGGTACAGGGATTTTGTTACGAGGGGATGGGATGATGACTGAACTACCTGAAGTTGTTGAATATTATAAGGAGCTTCAGTTGGAGGCGGCAGTCAAATCATGTTGGAATCATCCCAAGATGGAATGCAAGATATTTTTTGGGCTTATAAGAAATTAAAAGCTCTTGGAAAGTTTTTTTGAAATATTATTTGAGGGCCATGATGATATTCTAGACGTGTTGACCAACATCAAGAGAGATTGAAAAAGAGAAGTTTTGAATAGTAGCAAACAAAGACTTACCAGGGCAGGGACTTTGGTATCTAAGTGAGGAGAGGGAGACGGAGTTAAGGTATATTACATGCTCGGTAAATTATTATAAGAGGAAGTTTGGAGGCGAGCTGAAAGAGGGAAAAAAAGGCTATAGGGGTTGACATGATATGATTGCCAGCGTGGATATAAAAATAATGATGTGGAATACCAGGGGATTCACCAACCCTAAAAAAAGAATGTTGGTGAGAAGGGTGATCAAGAAGTGCAAGTGCCTCAGGGTTGCATTAAAAACACATATGGCGGTGGGTTCTTCTTTCTTGTATACCCAAGAGATGGCTGGGGAATAATGATTTAATGGAATAAGAGGTTATTGTCTTCAATAAAAGAAATAAAGTTGGTTACAAGCCTAACATGTCACTTTAAATGTATGGAAATAGGACTTGTCTGGCAGCAGATATGGACTGCCCAACATTCAAACACTTCAGTATGAGCTCATGGATGTGTGTCAAAGATGGAGGGATACTAAGAGGCTTTAGTGTGATAAGGTTACTGAAAGAAGGTAGTCCCGCAACAATTCCTGGGAGATGGAGGTTCTAGCCGATAATTATATTACATTGCTTGGTAATATGTGAATTTTGATATCATTGATATAAGACTTACGGAGGAAAACATCACTTGAAGAAATAAGAGGTCCACTTTGTGGATAGAGAAGATCTTGATCTCTTGTGACTAGGAAGAAAAGTTTGAACTTATTGCTACATGCATTGCCAAGACCAGTTTTTGATAATTTCTCACTACTATTGGATAGTGGTGGATGAACCCACATAAGTACTAGTGGAGAGCCATTTTGAGTCCTGCATCTTCCATGCTTCCAGCTTAACATCACCTTTTTTATCGTGCTCAGCATCACCCAATATATTCTAACCCATCTCATCATTTCCCATTATAACATTGGAGCTACTTGACAATGTCGAAGGAGATGGTCCACATCAACAACTGAGCTCTCGCGCTTATTGTTCCAAAGTGATCATCTCATCTCTCAAATCCTCATCCGTGCAATAAAACACATTTTTGGTGCCTTATTGATCCAAATCAAGCTATATGGAATTCTACCTCTTTCCTGATCAGAAGCTTATCATGATGTGGTTTAACAATTAAATTTTTTTTTTCATAAGGTGACTTAATATTTGTCGAAGTTACTATAGATTTAATTAGTTGAAGCTTATGAAGGCATGTCTCTTTACGTTTATGGTAAGCTTATGGAGGTGTAAATGAAGTTAAGATGAGTCTTTAGGAAAATAGGACACCTTTGTTGGAGGTTGGGGCAGAGAGAAACACCTCTCATGACAGTTGGGCCAGGACATGCCATCTGTGATCATTGGGTTTTTCTTTATAAAGCATAATATAAAGGGGGCTAGTGGTGACACTAAGACCATTCCTCCGCTTGCATGTTACTGGGAAGCGTCACCATGTGCACTACCATAGGAGCATCCTCAAAGGTCCTACCAAGGCTACTCGAAGAAGTGTCTAAGGTATCCAAACAAGCTGGGGAATTTAATGGGCAATGCTTAGCCTCAGTGTTAACTGGGGCACCCAACATGTCCCAAAGGCTTGTCATATGGAATGACTATGCGCTGCAGGCTGTCTTTTACGAAGATAAAGACGCGAGTACTGATTAAGCACTTGAGTTTACCACTCTTAAGAGTCTCATCTATTGACTTATGAGCATGACTTAGGGTTCAGTCTTGCTAGCAAGGGTCCATTGGCATAGACATGCAATCTTAGGCGACACTCGCTATGTGAGATCGACGTATGTTGTGAGGGCTATGTCTGGCTATGCCTGAAGACAATTGAGGGCATCATGTGGATGACATACATGTGAGATCATCCTAGTCATATGTATGTCATTTCTTCTTGGCAATACACTCGGTGCAGGGCCAGCAGCCTAGCCTAACTATTTTATACAGCCAGTGGCAAATGTAGTACAACATAGGATGTGTGGAAAGGCATACAGCATGAGTTCGAGTCCTGGTTATGGTCCACACCTAATTGGAGAAGGGTAGAGTGGTGAGCCCATTAATTTTTTTTTTTTGAACTTACTAATGTTGTGTGGCTAGCCCATTAATCATGAGTTACAGAAAAAAAAATAATTGGAAACAACGTATCAATTTAAGAAGACCTGCTTTGATTTTGAATGAAGCTTGAAAATGGAAATATATTGTGTTTAAGTTATTTTCACAAGCCAAACAGTGACCGATGAACCAAAGTAACACAAAAATTATTTCATACGCATTGTGGGTACTGATGTTGACTTCTAATATAAATGTTATATACATTTTTTTCCTTCAACATGAATGGTGAATTAAGTAGTATACTCATACAAAGGGTGACAAAGGAAAAGGTAATTTGCATGTATTCGAAGACCTACACAGAAAAAGATGGGAAAATATTAATTGCATTCATTATTGCTCTCTCAATACAAATATTCAAGGTTGTTTCATGTTGCTCCTTATATGTGCGCTGCTACCTGCCTAAATAATGAAGTTATTTTGGAGTAGATTTTTGATAGTCAGGGCCTAACCCTTTCCCGCACCAAAAATTATGAGAAGCATAAAAATGTGGAAAAATACCAAACACATTCATTATTGTTCTCTCTATGTAAATGTTATAATTGTTTTTTGTGGGCATGTGAGCTGCCACCCACCTAGATAAAGACGTCCCATCTTTTGGGCCTCCATTTCTTTAAATTTGGTGTGGACATTTTGGACTCCAATCCTTTCAAGCCCCACCAAACTATGGGTTATCAAAGTCTACTGCAAGTTGATGTAACCCATTGAGCATTTGTTTTGCAGACTCCACTATTATGGTTAAGGGGCAAAGCTGCTGGGTTTTGGGGGCAGGGTTCTAGGCAATTTTTATCTATCTAAATACAAATAAGTCATCGACAAGATTCTTGGTGTGGAATCTCATTTTAGACTATATATAGGACTAATGCATTTTTCTTGTCTCCATTTATCTAGGTGCTATTTTTATATTGACTTACACCGTCACCTTTTTAATGAATTTGCAGATGAATTCAGCAGATGCTGTTGCATTGCGTGCAAGCTTGCTTACTTTTCAGGGTGAAGTTTACGCTCTTGATAATGAGTGGGTATTATCAGGACTGGGTCATAAATATGGAGTGGATATTGACACTGTGAAGAATGCGAGAGTACTGCATTATAATGGTAACATGAAACCTTGGCTTGAGTTGGGTATCCGTGACTATACAGTTTCCTGGCGGAGGTTCCTAAGCCAGGAGAATCAGTTTTTAAGTGACTGCAATATTAACTAGTACAGTATGGGCTAATACCTGGATTTGCTGCTGAAGTTTCATGAATGCCTGGGTGACAAAGTTTGCACAAGTTTCCTGTTTGTGATCTTGTGTAGGACATCTGAGGTAGGGGGACTGAGTATAGTTTGGTGTGGATATCTCTATTGTTTGATTAATGAAGGAAATTTGTTTGACCTCAAGGCAATGCTAGAGTGATGCATAATATTTGTGAATGATGGATGGACAACTTTTCATGGGTTAGGCATACACCTTCATCGGCTATTTTTGTTGAAGCTGTTAAGGATATAGCGTATGATGAGATTGCCCGAAATTATCTTTGAAGAGCTGGATTTCAACTTTGCATGCATACCTTGGGTTAAATATAGGGCGACAAGTACTTGCACCGTTGCTTCACCTGTGATGAGCATCTTGGATCCGCTGTGATGTGTGATATTGCCATTTACACGTTCAGTGAATTCTTCCTTGTAGAATTGAGTCTGTTTGAATACATTCTTTCTTAGCATTGATCAGGCATCTCAATGTTTTTAAGCTTTGCACTAGCTTCTGGAGAATTGCCACTGCTGCTAAAATATATTTAGTATTAACATAATATAGCATTGTTTACCTTCCAAGTTTTCTTTGGCAGTTGCAATGAATAGTTAAGTTATACGCACTAATGATCAATCAAGGTTAAGGTAAGTACAGGTAATCTCATCGTTAACAATTGTAACTAACATGCAATCACAATAGATTCCTTGTAGTTATAACATGCAATTATTAACTCACAGGGCAATACTCTACAATAGATTCCTTGTTCATCTTAGTAATAATTGCACTATTACTAGAAAAATATTCTTAATTTGGTTCATCCACCTAATAATTGTAGTGCTCTATTTTTACTCTTATCCGTCTTCACAAACTGAAGAAAGAAAGGAAGTACTAATAGAAGGGAAGATCTTCCCACCAAAAATTTTGATGGAATGCTAAATATTTCAAGTATTTCTTAAATTTGATATTTTGAGTTCAAGTAAAATAGTCTTTTTACTTCCAAAGTGGAACACATAAATTCAAATACATATTCTGGTGCACAAATACATATATTACTACCAGCAATAATTTCACAGCCTAGTTCGTTTCTCCAAATTTCTTGGAACCCAAATGGAATCTGAACGAGACAAAGCCACCGTTCGACCCCCAAAATAGAG
>JAOTQJ010000002.1:15505490-15562594 GCA_025642045.1 Solanum sejunctum | reverse complement strand
GGGGAAAAGTGGAGCAACCCTACTATGGAGAAGGAGATTTTTGTTGGACACTGGGAGTTTAGGAAAGTGATCTTTCTGTGTTTTGTTATTATGAAATATCCCACTCTGACGTGTGGGTTTTGAAGGAGTATGGGGTTAAAGAATCTTGGATAAAGATGTTTAACATCATTATTCCTTGTGATCATGTGATCGATCATCAGTATTGTCTATTCTTTTGCATGTCAAATAAAGGTGAAATTTTGATTCAGTTTGGCTCAATTTTCATGATTTACAATCCAAGAGATCACTCAATTGTACATCGAAGCCCACATCTAGAGATTACCCACTATGATTATAAGGCAAGCATCTACATAGAAAGCTTAGTTTGGCCTTTTCTCAACGGAAGAAATCAAGGATGCCAAGGAAGTTGAAATAGTTCTGATGAAGACAATTGTGTAACTAATAGTAAGACTTCTCTGCACATTTCTGAAGTATTGTGATACTCTGTTTCTTTTCTAGTGTGGAACAAGATATTATTTTATGCCAGTCTTTGAACCTTATCCTCTTGGAGGTCTTGTTAGTATTTTTATCTGTTTTGCTTCAGGTGGGCAACAATGGTTTTGCAAGATTAGTTATTTGGCTGAAGTGCTTGGTGTCTTCATCCACAACCTAAATGGCACTCAACATTGTTTCTCTTTTTGATCTGTATTTTAAGGAGGATGTCGTGCCTGGAAATTTTGGCGGGTGAAATGTGAAAATGATGCCTAGGTGTAGCACTTGCCAGGGTCATTTATTTATTTTTTATCGGTGCTTCTCCAGTAATATTCTTTAGGTGAAACCTTAATACGGGAAAAAACAGTTACACAGGAATTGTGGAAGAACATTAAGGTTTGGCATAGTGTATATTTTAGGTACTTTTTCCTTGCCATTGGAAGATTACTTTCTTATTTTCTTCTGCACTAGTTAGGAGTTTTTTCTTTATGACTATCTTCTCATTCCTTTACTTATTCGGATAGTCAAAAGACTCGATCAACTTTCACTCTGTTAGTAACGTTGTTGAGATCTTCATCAAAAAGTAATGTTTAGATAAGCAATGTTACGTTGCATGGTTGAGCATTTTAGGAAATGACTCTAGCTGTTGTGGTCATGAGAATGCGGTGGGGGTACCAAAGGATAGGGAAAATTAGAAGGAGATGATAAGAGAGCGTGATTTATTTAAGAGGTCTATTCTAAAGTATATGCAAATACAATTTGTCACTTTTATTACTTTGGAAAACGAGCCAAGGGTCTTTCGAAAACAAATTCTCTATCTCTATGATGTAATAGTAAGGTTTGCGTACACTCTACTCTCCCTAGACTCCACTTTTGGGATTGCACTAGGCATGTTGTTGTTTGTTACTTTGTACAACAATTCTTCCTACAATAGTGGATTCTTTTATCATTCTCAGACTATCAAAAGTTGACTTCTTTTTCTTCTTCTTCTTTTTTTTTTTAAAAAACAAAACTCTTATATGTTTTGTTATATATTTTACAATATTAAAGTTGAAAAATGTGTATCTACATTATTAGCTGAGGATCTTTCAGAAACAACCTCTTTACCTTTATGAGATAGTGGTAAGATTTGTGTACACCCTATCCTCCCTAGACCCTATTTAGTGGGATTTCGCTAGGTATATTATTATTCTGAAGTTAAAATATGTGCGAGGTTATGTATCACCAAGTGAGAGACAAAAGTCCTACTTTAAAGAATTTCTTTTTTCGATAATATGGGAAACCCACAACTGCTACCCTGAAGGTGGGCATAGGGTAAATCCCCATTTTTATGCAATAGCTCGCAAACCACATATGAGAGGTAAGCCGTACTAGGCAAGTTCAGTGCGACGAGCTCAACCCAGAAGACAAACCCCTTGCTTTCACTAGAAAGGGGTTTCGAACTTGAGACTTCCAATATGAAAGTCTCAAGCCCAAACTACTGGGCCACCCCGAAGCGTTCTACTTGAAAGAATTTCTAAGTGCAACATCCACTTGTTATACTATAAACAACCTATAATGAAACTTCTAAAAATTGACCCAAGACAATGTAGCCAAACTGTAATGAGGTAAAATAGTTGGTCCCTGTAAGAAAACAATGCCAAGAATTCGATAGACTTGCATATCAGCTTAATTGTGGTTCACATTGTTGATTCGCATCCTTTGTGATCCATTAAATTGGGATAACTTATTGTTTTGCATTAGTGAAATGATGTGACGAGAAAAGGGAAAGAAGCCAAAAAGTGTAATGTGAAATTTCTTTGCGAGTTAGTTTTACTGGAGCTAGAGAGGAGGGGATGTTATGCCCCTAAACAGAGTAAGAATAAAGAGCATCCAGGGACATGGAACATCCTTAATGATCCTATATAGGTGAAAACACCGAAGCATAAGAATTATGGAACATCCTTACGGTTTGAGATAGCATATAGTTTAGGCTTTTTTCCTTTTTGCTATTAGCGAATCTCTTATCTTCTTCTGCACTAGTTTGGAGTTTTTCATGCTACTAATAGCTAACTGTAATTTTTCTCCTATACTAGCTTCTCATTCTTTGACTTATTTGGTCAATTAAAGTTAGAATCATCTTTCATTTTGGCAGCAACATTGAGTTAAGCGTGGTACGTTTCAAGGGTAAAGTACTTTAGGATGCGAATTAAGCTGTATAGTGCGGTGGTGTATCGAAAGACAGGATAACATAGGCGAACAAGATATGGAGATGAGCTTTATCTAAGAGGACATTGGCTATTGTAAAGTGAATAAATTTTTTTCATCTTTATTTCCTTACAGAAACTTTTCCTACAATAGTGTGATTTGACTTCTGTTTTAAAAACAAAACCGTTGTACATTCTGCTCTATCTTTCATGATATTAAAGTTAAAATATGTGCAATACTCATGTAACACCAATTGAGAAATGCAAGCCTTAGTTTAAAGCATTTCTAAGTGCAATACTTGTGCTCCCAACAATCTATTTCAAAAACGACTTAAGTCGCTGTAGCTAATCTATAACAACGAAAAAGTAGTTAATCTTTGTAAGGAAGAATGTCAAAAAATTCGATAGACATGCATTGCTTTATTGGTTTAATTTGTTGATTTATGTCCTTGTGGATCATTAATTGAGGAAGCAAGAGAGAAATGTAGACAATGCCAAGGAACTAATTGACCTGCAATAATGTATGTGTAATTTCTCAACAAGTTAGATTTGCTGGAGCTTGATGGGTTTAGTAGGTGCACAATGTGTAGTAGGATCAGCATGACAACTGCTTGATGTTGCATCATTTTTCATCTGGACTTCTGATTAGTTAATAACGGTATATTTGTTTTGTGTCCATTGCTTACAAGTTGAATTGAAGCAACTTTGACAATGTGTATCAATGGTGTTTGCAGGGAGATGGAACTCATCTCTTCGCTTAAATGACGCATTTTTGCATGCAAATTGTTAATTGATATGTACTATTGAATTTTAAGGACGTGAATCCTGATGGTAGGAACAACTAATCTACTACTACTGCTAGTCTGCATGGATTGCAATGAGGAAGGATGGCTTTTCTCTGTTTTTACTGTTTCTTGTTTTTGATCGAACAATCGAAACTTGCATTATGTGTGGGGATAGTTAGTTCCCTCGTGACCTCTTACTGTTCATTGCGATGTACTAACGCTATTTCCTTGTGCATAAAACAAGACTTTACATATGCTAGCTAGCCAAGTGCATATCACATTTTGTTGGTTCCTTGTCATGTACGTGCTTGGAATGAAACCAAACTAGCATTAGTATTCCAATGAAGTTTCCCTTTTACAAACTTACCCCTTTCAAGGAATGATACTTCACTCGTTACTTCTCCAAGTATCAAGTTTTAAACTATCATGTTTGTGAATACAAAAGGCATAGTACATAAATGTCTTTTAATTTGGCCCTAACTAATGTTTATATCATCTAACTTTAATTATGCATAGACACTTAAATTAATATAAAATTGAAGAAGTAGACACATACGTGTGCTGATTTGTCTTTTTGTTGAAGAAAAACATTTGTTTCTTTGGAAGTCATCAATTAGGAAATTTAGGGACGGCAATGGGCCTCTCGGGGGGCTGGGTCGGGATGGGTTTAGATCTATGCGGGGCAGGGTAGATTTAAAGTTATATGGGGCGGGTTGGTTTGTTGGTTTAAAGAATCAAGTAAGAATTCGAAGAAAATTAAATTTTTGTAATTAGTAAAAATAAAAAATACAAATTTTTTATATAAACTTTGATTTTAAATTTATTTTTTCTAAAAATTTAAACTAATATGTCTGATAAATTGTTAGTTGTTGAAATATTAATTAAAGACTTTTAATTAATGATTAAGAAATAATTGTTGAAATGTTAACTAAAATAGTTAATTAGTTGTTGAGATGTTATTTAGTAATTTTTTTTAAAAAAAATTATGAATTTTTATTGTTATATTAAATTTAATTAAAAAAATAAAAGAATTTAAAATTTTAAATAAAGTATGCGGGACTGGACAGAATGGGTTGAAAATGAAAAAAATATTTATGCGAAATGGGACAGGATGTGTTGAAAATGAAAAAAATATTTATGCGAAATGGGACAGGATGTGTTGAAAATGAAAAAAAATATTTATGCATGGCGGATAAAGATGTTTACATCAATATTATCTTCCTAATGATCTCGTGGGCTGTTAGTTTTGTCTATGCTTTTGCATGTCAAATAAATACTACCAAAAAGCAGTCAAAACTCAATGTAAACAAAGTTGTTTTTTAATCAATATTTTAAACAACATTGGTATGCAGAATGGTATTATCCCAAAACTTTGGGTTATACTTCAAGAATGGTATTATTCCAAAACTTGCAAGTTATTTGGTACCCATTTTGTGGAACTAAAAAATACCTTGTAGAATTAGTTGAAGTGTTAACTTACGGAGAAAATAGTTCACTTGATTCATCCAACTAATAACTATACTATTACTAAGATTAAAGAAAAGCTCATCAATAGACTTGTCATCAATTCTTGACTTGATTTCATTCACCTAATAATTATACTACTCTATTTTTACTCTCGTGATTTCACCCTCTCACAAACTTTTTCTAAAAAGACGAAAAAAAAGAAGGTACTGATTGGGGGCGGACCCGCATGAAGTCCTACAGGTGCTCAAAAAAATCCATTAACCTGGTTCCGAATTATATATATATCTATGCAAAAGTTCAAAAAACAATAAAATAATAATATAACATCGGTCACCTAGCGACCAAATAATTTAATTAGGCCAATGGTTCAAGTTGAGATTTGAAGGTTGTTTGAATGTTGTTGGTCGGGTTCAAATTTTACTTATAATATCTTATTTCTTTTTTTATTTTTTTTAAAAAACTTACTCTTTTTTCTTATTTATACTCCCGTTGTCCTATTTTATGACACTTTGTCTCTCTCTCTCTATATATATATATACACTTCAATATTTATGAAATAATTTATCAATGAAAAAAATAGAAAGTTTGTCCAAAAATAAATACTAACTAAGATATTTCCATACTTATCTAAAAGTTTTATTATCTTTTTACTATTATTACTTATGAAAGCTTAATTAAATAAAATATGGAGAGCTAAAATTTGGTGTCAACAATTTCAATTCATGAATATATTATGAGTTAAATTTAATTGTGTAATATTTATATTTATTTGTATTTTGATTTTTTTTAAAATGTCCATTCCACTACTTATTACATAATTTGTTAAATATTACCTCCCTAAACATGTAAATAAATAGCAATAGTGCATAAAAGTGAAAAAAAAAGAGAAGTAATAAAAACCCTCTCGAACTTGGCACGAATTATTAGTTTAGTCCCTAAACTATCCTTCCTGTTTCACACGCAAAAATGTGTCATTCGCACGCTATATGTTGCTCGAAAATATATCTCAACTTGACGAATTAAATTTAAATACACCATTTTTATTATATATATATATATATATAAATTTTTTAAAAATAAAAATAAAATAAAAGAATTTGCTGTTTTTTAATTAAAAAAATAAAGAAGAAAAATATAATTCTAGATACAAGATTCTAAAGAGTAGCTTCCACACTTCCAATATTCTTTTTTCCCCACGAAACTAGAAAACCTTTTGCTTTGTAAAAATTAGTGTCAAGTTTAAAATCCTTTGATTTTCAAGAAAATCAAAGAGTAATGCTGTAAAATTTCCGAAATAGTTTAACTCACCAAGTTGAAAAAATATTTTTAAACTTATCAATAATTTAAAAACGAAACTAATAATTCATACTATGTTCAAAAGTATTTTTATTACTTCTCTCTTGAAACACAAAACGAGAGAGAGAGAGAGGGGGGAAAGGGATGGGAGATGTGTGGTAAAGGAAGGATAGGACAAAATAAAACTTAGCAGCTAGTTGTGCAAATAAGAAGTTAGACAAGAGTCTTTTATTATGTGCTTTCCTAACCTTATAACTAGGATAAAAAGGAAGGCAAAATAATTATCCCATATCAGATAATTTGCAATGAGCTTCACAGTTGTTAAACCCTTTATTCCTAGTCCTAGATTGGAGTTGCATCCTTTCACTAAATCAGTTAAAGCATATATATGATTACTTATTTCTATCTCTTTATTATTCCTAATTCTGCTTACTTAATTTTCACTTTTTTTGCAGCAGCTTAGACATTCTTTAATGCACCAGGTATGTATATATATATAAATTTGCAAGTTGTATGTTGTTGTGATTAATAATTAATTCTAATTTTTTTGCGATTTATCATCAGATTCAAGTTCAAAGAAATTCTTGTTTTAGAGTGAAAGCACTCCCTGATTGGCCATTAATGGCTGTATTAGTTGAGCATATGGAAGGTCAAAGAGACCTCATAACTCACAAATCTATTTGGCACCTTAGTGATGAAGCCATGAAGAATGTTTGTGAGTATCTCATAACTTACTACTTCATATCATTACAGTAGCGATGCCAGTATTTTTGTCAAGGTGTTCATATTTTTAAAACATGAATCGATGATTTTTATATCAAAAGTGTTCAACAATTGATATATATATCAAAACATCTATACTTAACCTATATATTCAAAAATAAATTCTGACGAAGGATGTTCATCTGACTACCTTGGGTGAATGTAGCTCTGCTACTGTATCATTATATGTAATTCCACATCTAATTTGATTTTGTTTTCTCATTTTAGATACATTTTACATCATGTTCACTGTTTGGGGGTGCTGTTTCTTTGGTTCTACCAAGGTAAAGATTTCAAGTGTATATGGCTATGTCTTTGGAAATTAAAACTTGCCTTCTTATTATGTCTCTCTTTTAGGATCCCTACTATGATTCAGAACAATACAGAGGAGATGGAGGTGATGGTACTGGACATTGGGTCTATGAGAAGGTACAATCTTTTCTTTCTTCCCGTAAACAGTCTCTCTATTTTTTTGAGGTAGTGGTAAGATTTGCGGATATTTTATCCTCCCCAGACCTCACTTGTGAGATTCCACTGGTTATGTTGTTGTAGTAGTATAGTTTGAAAACCAAAAAGGAAAACAATATCCTTTATCTAATAAATTTCTAAACTTTTGACTTCTTGAAATGTTTAAAGTCATCAATATTAAGAGCTGAGAGTTTTAGCTTTGATAGGTGAAAAAATGGTTTTTTTTGAAGAGTTAATTGCTATCTAAATCTTGAATTCTTGATTTGAGTGCATCTTTCGTTTCCAAAATGACACTTGCTGAAATAATTTATGCATATGAATGTCAAAATCATACGACCTTGTTTTAAATTGTCTGTGAATTTGTTAATTCGTGAAGAAAGCAGAAATAATCATATCTAAATGTGTTGAAGAAAGACAAAAAGTCTCACATTAGTGGTTAATGAGATGAGTGGACTCCTTATAAGGCTTAGGCAATCTTTCTCCATTAGAGCTAGTTTCTGGGGTTTGAGTTAGACCCAAGACCTAATTTTACAAAACACTCTATTCAAGATATACAGATATCGTTATGGGTAATGTGTGGATTTTTATTTAGCAAAATGTCTAGTGAGTGACACTACGAATATGGTGCAGCAAGAAGACATTGAAGAAAGAGCGAGAGCAGAGCTGTGGCGTGAGGAACTGATAGAGGAGATTGAACAGAAGGTTGGGGGTCTTCGAGAGCTCGAAGAAGCTGGGAAGAAGGAACAGCTGGTCAAATGATCATATCTATATAGTATATAGCTTCATGTGCTAAGAACAAACTTTACGATGCTTCCCAGATATGTATATACAATATGATTTCCAGTTCCATAATACAGATGCTGAGATGCAGATAAAATATCCAAGAAGGAAATATGATTGGTCATTTGCAATATGGCTGTTTTCCCTTCAGTGTTATGATGCAAGACTCTTCTTTAAATAGTTGCTCCTATATCCATATTGTTCTTGACTTGTAAATAGGTTGTTTCTTTGTCTGGTTTCAATCTTGATTCTATGTTTTGTATTGTAGAAGAGAAAATAGTTGAGAGTAGAAGCGGGGGTGGTGGTGCTTAATAAAATATTTCTCTCTTTGACATGTAAAAAGTACAAATGTATTATCAAAAATACAATTAGACAAAAAATATATGTCATGAAAAGACCCGGAAATAACAAATAATGAAACAATTCATATATTGACATTTCGTGCGTGTCTTGATAATCAATCTCAATATGTTTTGATCGATTGCGAAAAACTAGATTAGTACGTATGTAAAGTGCACTTAGATCAACAGAGAGGAGTACAGATGGCTTGTTGCAAGTGACGCCAAGTTCAAATAACAGGTTCTTGAGTCAGGGCCACTTCAGCTGCGGCAAAGGCAACTGCTCTATACTCTACCTCTTTGCTGGAGCGAGCCACAACAGTTTGTTTACGAGAAGACCAACTCACAAGATTACTCCCTAGAAAAATGACATAGCCATGGTGGGAGCGACAATCAAGGACATCAACAGATCATCCCGCATCAGAATAAGCTCGAAGAGATTAATCTGATGATGGAGAAAATTGGAGACTCAGATGCAAACTACCCTTAAGGTAGCACAGAATGAGTTTAACTGCACACCAGTGAGATAACTGAGGACCATGCACAAACTAACAAACTCGATTAAAAATATAAGAGATATCTGGACAAGTAATGGTGGAGTATTGCTATGCACCAACAATACTACGGTATAAAGTAACATCTGCAGCTGGCGGCCCATCACATGTGAGCGTAGAAGTGGAGTCAGCTGGGGGTTGTAATGGTTAAGCATCTTGAAGGTGGCTACGATGGAGAAGGTCCTTGATGTATGAAGATTGAGACAGGAGCAAAGAACCACTATAATGCAGTACTTCAATCCCGAGGAAGAAGCTCAGACTGCCCAAGTCCTCAAGGGAGAAACCAAGTTCAAACTAGTTGTAAAGGTAGAGATAAAATTAGAGTCATCACCTGTAAGAATAATATCATCCACATAAATGAGAAGGTACGTAATAGAAGAGTCACGATTGCAAACAAATAGGGAGGAGTCGGCATAACAACTCTTAAATCCCTGATGCACTAAAAATTTTCAATTTCATAAACCAAGCCCAAGAAGCTTGTTTCAAACCATAGAGCGCTTTTCTTAGGTGACAAACATGCTGAGGATATTGAGTATCAACAAAGCCAAGGGGCTGAGACATGTAAACTCTTAAAGATCGCCATTCAAGAAAGTATTATTAACATCAATCTGTTTAAGTTGCCAGCCGCGAGCAAGCGCAAGTGATAAGACCACTCGAATAGTAGTAGGCTTCACAACCGGGCTAAAAGTATGAAAATAATCAACACCTTATTCTTAATGATATCTTTTAGCCATAACATGGGCTTTATACCGCTCTATTGTCTCATTAGCATGTCGTTTAATTTTGAATACCCATTTGTACCTGATAACATTGGCATGAGGAGGGCATGGATCAAGGGACCAAGTGTCATTATAAAGCAAGGCATTATATTCATGTGACATGGCCGCACACCATTCGGGAGATGAGCTTACTTGCTTGTAGGTTTTTGGTTCCACATGAGCGGAGGAGAAAGTGAGTTGAACTGCAGATAGGAGCGTCTTAGGTTTAAGAGAATTAGTTTGGGCTCTAGTAGTCATAGGGTGGATAGAAGAGAAAGATTGGCGAAGGTAAGGAAGAGTAGAAGATGGAGGAACAGAGCAAAAGAAAAGTGAAACTGGGAGATGAAGAAGCGGAGGCATTGGGTGGTTCCAAGGGTTGAGAAACGGCAGACAAGAAAGGGGGTGAAGAGGACGGTGTACTGGATGAAAGAGTTGGATTATCAGGCGGGGACACAGTAGGGCTGAAAAGGTGTTGGGTGAGGGTAACAAAGATGTGAGTATATCATGATTTAGGGAGCTTAATGCAGGAGATGCAAGTTTGGGGCTACTGGTCATTGTAGAGTAAGGAAAGGCATGCTCATCAAAAATTACATGACGGGCAACATAAAACTGACCTGATGAAACATGAAAGCAATGTGAACTAATTCTATTTTTATTTAAAAAAAAAAGAAAAGCCAAGAGACGAAGAACGGCGAAGATGAAAGAGGAACCCAGAAATCATTATTGAACAGTTGGTAAAGCACAGATTCTAGAGTTCCCAATGTGATTCCATTTCAATGTGTGTTTAGTTTTAGAGAAAGTAAAGGAGGAAGAATTGGCCTGAAATTGATATGAATGTGATACCCAATGCTCGAGCTGTGGGTTGAACTCATTATCCTCTTCCATCGTCTGTCGAGTGGAAATATTTCTAGTTTGCATTTTGAAAGATAACTTTCTTGGATTGTACTTGACAATTTCAAGTACAAGAATTAACTTGTCCAATGCTCCATATGAGCCATCACTATCATTATAAAACCAGTGCACAAACTGGTTTTCTATTCAGAATGAAAGAAGATACAAGTCATTGACGATGAGAATCAAATAGTAATTTGAAGGTAAACTTGCAGTTGTGGGAGTTCACATCACATTCTACTTGTATCACTGACGAATTTCAGGTAAACCTGATTTACTTACAAAAGTTACAGGAATGGTATGGTGAAAATTACTGCAATATGGATGATTCCTTCTAAGTAGAGCTAAGGTTGCGCCCCTACTCGTAGTTGCAACATTTCTGTTCTTTTGCTCCTCTCCATTACATCTACAAGCCAATTCACACTTTCCTTAATTCCTAACCTGCAATCAAGCAAGTGAAAGCTTGTATTATTCAAGTTTGTTTCCAGGACACTTGGAGCTTTTAAACCATAATAGTTGAACCTTCTGGGAAAACGGTTTTATGAGGTGGTCTTCAATATGACTAACCTGGAGAAATATAGTTCTAATGTGTGATACCGATAAAGATGTATTACTCACCCATCATAGGATGAAACAGCTAGAAAGGTATAAGCTCTCTCATCGAGTTTTTTAAGATCGAGATACCGCGCAACTTCTTCTGCTGATACAGCATCTGCAAGGTCCTGCTTTAACAAGTTGATGTGCATAAGCAAATGAACAGTCATGACAAGCACAAAAAGTTAATGTCATCCGCCAACTATCACTTTCTTCCTCTGGAAAAAGGCGTCCTTTTGCCATACAAGAAAAACAGAAATAAAGGAATCAAGGGAATATCTGTAGTACTGAAACCAGTATCCACTTAGTCGCATGTTTGGAATCCATTTTTTCTTTTCTGATGAAGGCATGTGTAGAACAGAATCCTTTTTCACAACGGTAAAACAAGAAATAGAATGAAAAAATATCTAGTCTTGACAAATAAAGTAGGAAGATTATTAGATCAGGAGACTATACAACTATAGCTATCATTGACCAATGACGTAGACAAAAAAATTTATTTTTTTAGAAAAAAAGAGAGACAAAAGGCTGTGCTCTGTTCAATCAATAGCAATATAACATCCATGATAAAGAACCTCTTTTGTGTGGAAGAAACTGCTTTGTGCCCTTTACCTGCTTGTTTGCTAATATCAGAAGTGGGGCTCCTTGCAGATCCTCATGCCGGAGGACTTTTTCTGCCAATTATTTAAGAATAAGTAAACTATGATGCCCGCTAATTGTGGACCAGACAAAAGCTTGAACACATGACTAACCAACAGTACATACCAAGTGCAGATTTAGAATCCTCAAAGCGTGATGTACAAGCAGCATCAACAACATATATCACAGCATGTGCTTCTTCATAATACTTCTCCCAGATTGAACGAAGACCAGGCTGGGTATATAAATGGTCTCACGTTAGTCAGAGAAACTTAAATGAGCTGTCTATAACCAGCTGAAATATATAAAAGTATCTTGCTGTCAGAAAATTGAGACCCCCTATCTGCTGACTAAGCTCTAGCGAGAAGACGTAAGAGTATTGTATAATTTCCTCCATCAATTATTAAAAAGTCCATGCCTACAAGAACTGTCCTATATAAGGCAGGAAAATTATCAAAATCAAGCTTAAGGTTGGAAAATATGTGTTCTGAAGAAGACTAGTAGATGGCCATCATAAGTTGCACAATATACACCAAAAATCATGCAAATGTGTTAATAAAAACATGTACTTCATCATCAAACCTAAAAGTATAAAACAGATGCTTGATGTCAAGCACTTCTACCTTGTCTTTTGTCAGACATATTACGTTTATCTGCTGCTACATCTATTAGACAGACCCTTGACAGTTCTAAAATGAAAAATTTAATCATCTCAGTGGTCACAGGAAGCAAAGTCAATACCTGACCTCCTAAATCCCAAAAAACAAGCTTCGTATTTGATGCTTCAACACGCCCAATATTTAGCCCCACAGTTGGAACAATACGATCTGGTGGAAGGCCTTCTGAATTTGAGTATTGTGACTTTAATTTCTCTAACAATGTCTAAAAATTCAATGATAGAAGAATTAGAAAGAACCTTTCAAGACTAGACTTTTTGATAATATATCCATAATGATTACGCAAGTAAAAAATTCGCATGTGTGCACATACGCACTCTCCCAAGAAAAGGAAAGAGAAATTACAAAAAATTAGAAATTAAAGCAAATGAAAAAGAGTAACAGGGAAATTCAGATCAGTAACACGTCAAAAGAAAAAACAAAAAAAGATGCAATCTAGATCAGTGTTCACAGCACACTAATTGCAGGGAAAATTTTATTTAATTAACTATGAAGGACAAGAATGGAAATCTTGGAACAACTGTAAAGTGTCCCCCATGAGCCCTATAGACCATCGATTTGACCTGTGGAAGCAACCATTAATGCTTGCATTAGGGTAGGCTGTCAACATCACACCCCTTTGGGTTGCCCTTTTAAGTATCAAGGACAACTTTTCCTTTTATGGAGTAAGTTAAATTGGACTTCACCCATATATCCACATTACACTCAAGCTCTAGTATTGTTATATTGCAGTCTACTGCTACAACCTAATTTATTTATTTTTTTTGGCAAGTAATAAAAATATTACTTCCTTTGTTCACTTTTACTAGTCAACTTTGGACTTAGCATGCCTATTTAGAAACAATGATTAATGAGTATGTTACTCAATGCCCATATTAATAGTCTTAGGCCTTGGGAAACAAGTACTTAATGTGGAAGGTAAAATAGGAAGAAATAGTTGTCTTTTCTTGAAATGTTAAAATTGGCGAGTAAAAGTGAAAATCTACTTTGGAATAGTGGACAAGTAAAAGTGAATGGAGGGAGCATAAATGCTCGCACTACGCTAGATGGAGAAGCCTTAACTATAGAATGTGCAGATCCCCTACTGTATCTAAAATGGCATGATTTGCATTACAATTCAGTACAATAGCCAGGTTGCACCAAAAAGCTAGCAAAAAAGACATCTTTGTTTAAGGCTATGTAAATTTCTCCTATGGCCTTCAAAAATTCTGTCATTAATTTCAAGCCTAACAATCCACCAAATGGCTTGGGGGATGGTATTCCAGGTCTTGTGTGATTTCTTGCACAACCCCTCTTTGTCCACATTGCAGTAGCTCCATAGTGGATTTTGCCGTGGTCCTGGACATGCCAAGGATTGTCAGAAACATGCTCCACAGATGACTATAAATCTACAGTGCAAAGAGGTCGAAAACATCTTCAGAGTGCTCTTTACACATGGGCGCGTACTACATAGCTGAAATCCCCTCTTTTGGTGGTTGGAACATGTGAGTGCCTCCCTACCAACAATGTAAGAGAAGCAAGAGACTTCAAAGAATCCTTCATAAACCAAATCCACTTTCAAGGCCAAAAAAACCTGTTTTTACCCTTGCTAAACCAAATCTTTTTCCAAGGCAACCCTGTTGTTACTTCCATATCCTCCTCTTCACAAACGATATGGACTAGTTTTTTCCTTTCACTTTTCATCTTGCATCCTGAGTTTTAAGAACCTGTGCTCCATCAGCAGATGTGTGCATGTTTCTAGATATCTAATATTTTTCAGAAAATTCTTCTCCTTTCTCTATTTCATCATCTTAATCAAGGATTTTATTCAAGATTCTGGCAGAGAACTTTCTACAATTTTTGCAGCCTTGTTTGACCTTATCTTACTGCCAATCGGTTTCCAACTTTAGAAAAGAATTTAAGATTCGTTGACCAGTGTTGTTTCTCCTATTGATGATCCATCAAGAAGGTAGGTTGGTCAACTTCACAGTTTCAATTTATCACATAACACCACTTGGTTTATAATTACAAGCAGAATTCTGCTCAGAGAACTTACCAAACTTTCTCAGATTAAAATTTACATCATCTAAGGAGGTTCAGTGATTCCACAAGGTCGTTACTTTCTAATAGATTTATATGAATTTCAGCAGTATCATGGCAGCTACCACAGGTTGCATAAAGAAAGTCCAGTTCATGTCACTTCATAGACTTCCCAAGACTACTGATTCTGGTCAAGATGTAAAGTTCACTAGTTACTGAGGACATTTTGGCATTTCAGAGCACTAAGCTATAACCGTAAATTGTTTTTCACCCTCAAACTCATGGCCAAACTTAGGTTGTACTCAAAGCTTTGTGGATCTACTTTGTTATTTGTCATCTTGTTGGAGACAAACTGCTTGGGACCTAGTTCTGCCTACGATCAACATAGGATACAATAGCTCCGTCAAGTATCATTAAAACCATTTGCCCCAGTTCCTTTGAAATTGAGATGGCTATGAAACCAAGGAAACCTATTGACCTAGAAGCTTCAACATTCTCAGGCTCATGCAGGAAAGCATTTGCTGAGCATAGCTCATCAAAATTCATACTAACACATGATCCGAGATTATCTATAGTAATGCAGATTAGAAAAGTTATGCAGCTCTACATTGATGATGAGAAGAATTTGAAGCTGGGGATTTAAATTATTGTTCAGTGACCCGAAACAATTCCCAACCCACACTAAAAGAAGCTTCATTATCAATATGCTGGACCATAAAAATCGCCACAAAAGTAACTCCAATGCTTATGTCACTGAATTGCCAGAGAAAACAGCGATTAGCAATGCCTTCAATATAGACAGTTCATTGTGGAGATGTTAATAAGATGAATGTGATTCCTGCCTCTACTGTTCAGGAGGAACTGAAGACTTTAATTACGAAGAGTCTCTATTCAAGGAAGAGGATGTCTGACGCAGAATTCTATTGAACAACAACAACAAACACGAACCTAGTGTAATCCCACGGGTGGGTCTGGGGAGGGCAGAGTGTATGAAGATGTTACCCCTAACTCGTGGAGAAAGAAAGGCTATTTGCGGAACCAACAACAGATGATATAAATATCAAACCAAGAAAGTTTGGAAAATATCACAATATGAAGTGTAATCCAAATTCAAAGACAAATTTCAATAATTGAATCCACCTTGCGGCTTGTCAAAAGTTGGAGCTTACTTGTAGTCTTTTAGACTTTTTTTCAGCTTTTTCCTCCACAAAAGTCATTATCTTTGTGTTTGACACAGTAAATACAGTGATCTCAGAGAAGCTTCAAGTGATTATCTCTCTCTCTGCCCCTATCTCCTTTGTTCTTTCTTTTCCATCTTTCATCTCTAACCCACACTTATTCACTGCTGTTTCTGCATTTCCTTACAAGCTACCGGTAATCTTTCCAACCACAAAATAGTAAAAAGAACATAACAATTACCTTAACTTCCACCCATACATTGTCCATTTGACCCCTCCCTCTCATATGTTTAATATGTAAACCTAAAGGAAGTTCTGACCTTAAGTTATTCTAGACCTGCAAGTGTTTTAGTGCTGAACTTTAAAGACCACTGTCATATAAAGTAAGACAGATAAACGATGAACCACAAGAAATACAATTAATGAGGAGATGGACAACTAGCACCACTGGTCTCAAACCCACTGAAAAACTTATTTAAGACAATCGAAGGTACCATATATTGCTTCATATCCTTTCATAAATATGAAACACATAGAAATGGATAGTCATTTTATCAGACAAAGATTAAGTAAGAATGTATAGCTAATAGCTTAATAGTTTTGACAATTCAAAACCATTTTGAAGAGAGGTCTATTGGAAATAGCCTCTCTACCTTTTCAAGGTAGGAAAACTCCACTTGTGGGATTACACTAGGTTTGTAGTTGTAAATGAATTTGCACCCCCACCCCCTCTTTTACTTCTTGCTTTGTTTATGACAGTAATACCTAATTCAACAGCCGGGTGTGTGGGTGGGGGAAGGTGAGATGGAATCATCAGAGCCTTATCACTTACGAAATAACAAGTGATTAGAAACAATTATATGTAAATCTGGATTGAATAAAGTACATGAAATATTGCATGCCAAAGTTATTAAAAAGTTGAAGGAAGAAAATAGTTAATAATGTACCGTTTTACCAGCCTTGTCAATCCCAAGAATAAGGACATGAAACTGTGTCTTGCTAAACATGTACTTATATAGTCCATAAAACAACGAAAACATCTCTATCTTCTTCTGTTTCCTCTATGATACACTACAAATTGCAACAGCCTATATGGTGATTTGTTCTCTAATCATCGGTCATCAGAATGAAACCTGAAAGGAAAGGACTCATTACATTGATAGCAAAAGTGACATTGATATGATCAAACTAAATCATATAGTAAAGTGAACATACTTATATTTGACAAAGGATCCAAACAATAATGATGTTCTTCTCTAGGCACATAAAAATGCAATTGAAGCTCCAATATGGGTAATAAGGAGCTCTACAAACCTGGCTAGTAGCCAGAAAACCCATTCACATCTCAATATACACATGCTTGCTAGCGAAAACAATGGGTTTGTGGGTTGAGCTCATAGCACCGGGCTTGCCTAGTGCCGTTCCCTCTCCTACATGGTTTGCGAGCTATTACATAGGAGCGGAGTTTACCCTGTGCACCCCCAAAGGATAGCGGTTGTGGGTTCCCCTTGTCATCAATATACATATATACACACACACACATGCTTGCTAATGGCCTATGTTGCTTGAATCCTACAAATAATGTATCGCACGATGCCAGATCCTCCAAAAAATGCAATACTCTCGGAGGAACCCAAATACACCTAGCAGCATTTACGGAGAATTCAAGCAATATAGCTAAAAGCTGATAACCAACCCCCTCTTACCAAAAGTTACTAATTAATTTTTTTTGATGAAAAGTTACTAATTAATTAACTATAACTACTAATGAAGAGAGAATTATTCTCCTTCCATCCCCACCAGCTGCATATTATGCAGCCCCAACTATCGAGGATCAGCGGTGATCTATGGAATTGGCATTACAGAGCTAGTGAATCCATCCGACACCACAAAAAAATGAAAAATCGGGAGAGATGAATGACTAAAAGTAATGTTTAGTCCATCAATACTATATCTGTGATGATTATTATGTATACCATTAGCATTTATTTACATTTATGTACAATAAACACATAAACTTAACATATAGAACAAAATAACCCCAACTTATCTAGAACAGAGAAACCGTTGCTGTTGTTGCTGCATGTAGATCAAAATAAAGACAGTATTCAGTTTTCTCAATCAACTTAAATAAGGATTTTAAGATTTTAAAAAATATGTTCCCATACTATTTCATAATGTAAAACAGAAATTGCGACCAGAATTAGTACTCCAACTAATACAAGGAAATATAAAGTAGCACCTTTCAGCTCTAAATACAACAAATAACGCTAATTCTTTTGTGATCCAACACTGGAAATTGTAAATACGAAAAAGGAAAAAAAAAGTAGTCATCAGAGATCCGAAAAGGAGGAGAAACTGAAACCTGATTCGGAGAACGACATGGCATAACTAAATTTTGGTGGCGGTGGATCGATTGTGCAGGGGCGTTCCGGCTGTGCACGGCGGTAGAAGCAACGGAGGACGAAGGAGGGGTAACAACTGAAATGAGTATGCAGATCCACCGAGATTTTAATAATTTAAAAATAAAATAATAAAACTTATTAACACAAATTTAAATTTAATTAAGTACTCCCTTTGTTTCCTAATAGTTATCTTTTTTTTTTTAACACTGTATATTAAGAAATCACAATTTTTACTAATTCGCCCTTTAAAAAAATTCGTAGCAGTTTTATAAATAAATATGAAAGCTTTAAAAAAAAAATAATTTTAAGAATAATATAAAAAGAATTAATCAATGATTTTTTGATTTTGTAAGGTAGACAGAGACAACTATATTTAGAAGGAAAAAAGGTCAATAATACCTCAAACTTAATAGAAATAGCTCAAAAATATCCCCTTCTACCTTTTGGTCTAAAATAACCCCTCCTCCTTTGTTTTTGGTTCCTACTTCTAGATGTGTGCATCGATCGGTCGGTTTGATTTTATGTATTATCAATTCGATTTATTGGCTTTCGATTTTTAAATATGATAAATCAATAACAAATCAATCAGATATTTTTTTTATCGATTTTCGATTTATCAATTTGTGGTCCTTAGTAGTTCGGTTTTCAGTTTACCCAATAAGAAAATACTCATAAAATAAATATATGACTTCTCTAATAATTTGGTGCAATAAGATGAGATATAGTAAAACAAATAAATCAACTGAGCACCTAAACTTAATAATATGCAATATTTGACCCCATATTCTAATTTACTTTCCACCAAAAGGGTTTTACATAGGAAACTAAGTAAATACATGACTTACGAGTATCGATTTAGTATCAAGAGATGTTAAATTATTAATATTTAATATTTATGAAGAGATGAAGTAGTAAATTATTATAGTCTTTGTGTGTTACCAGTTTATTGAATAACCTAATGCTAAAATCCAAATCACAACCCGAGTCATGTTTGATTAATTTTAAAAGTTGATTTTCAAGGATCTTGTAAAAAGTTGAGATTTTGCTAGAGATTTGATCTTTGAAGGTTTAAGTTGCCTAATTTTGAAATTTTGAGTTACCTCGAGATTCAAAATTCTCAAAACGAAATTTCATTGATTCCATAAATTTCAAAATGTGAAAATTAGTCTAGGAGAGTTGTCAGAATCAGATTTAGAATTATGTGGATTTTAGTTCTGAAGTTGGAAAGTTTGATTTTGGTGAGACTTTGGTCAATATGTTGAGTTTCGGTGCTCAGATTGGATTTATGATGATTCTGTTGTTTCTGGGAGGTGATTTTAGTGCTCGAATGAGTTTCGTCATATTTTTGAGTATTCGGGTAGCATTTTGATATTTCAAGTGGCCTAAGCTACTTTAGTTGCGCCTTATTGGATTTCGAGTCACAGAGATTTCAGATTCAGTTTTCGACCATTCCATTAAGTTTGACATGTCGATTCTAGTAGAGTTACATATATGATTTATGTGTACAGAATTTCAAACGAATTCCGAAGGTTGATTCCAAGCTTTTGAACTATTTGAAAATTTTGTTGTGTTTTAGTGCCTAAGGTCTGATTTTAGCGAGAGCTTGGTCACTAAAGCGAGGCAAGGCTCGCTAAAGCAAAGGGTCATTTTTGCGAGCAGGCTTCGCTCTTTATTGGTAGATATCACTTTAGTGATATTAGAGACCTGATTGCAGGTCCATGGTCACGAGTTTTAGGCATTTTATCTATTTATGAACTTTGAGAACTCGGCTTGGATGATTTTCACTTGATTTTTCGAAGAGATTTCACTAAAAAGGGTATTTTCAGTTCTTGTCTTTATTACACATGAATTATTCCTTGATTTTAACATCAAATTTGGAGATTTCAAATGAGAAAATAAAAAAAATTCATGGACTTGGATTTTTCACAAAAATAGTGATTTTGAGCACATTTTAGTTTCATTTTCGAATTGATTTTCACAAATAGACTCCTAATTATGTGAGGATAGTTTTCATTTAACAATTTTCAGATATTGACCTCAATTTTCGATATAAAATTTTTGAATAGTTTTGCTTTTTTTTTAGTTGCTTGATATTGATGTCTTTGTTCTTGAAATGTGATTGTGAATCAATTCTTGGCTAGATTGCGGTGTGTTAAGTTCAATTCGAAAGGGGAAGATACTCTTATTGAATTGATTGTTAGCTAATTCGAGGCACATGAATTCTAAACCTTGTTGAGTTTAATTGAACTTGGTATCTTTCTTTCTTTGTGTAATTGGGGATTAGTGAAATGATATAGTGGATACGATGGGGTAATGAGGATGTTTAGGTGATAATATGTAAGAATTAACTCTTGAATTGATACGTATTTGTTAATAATAATGAACCCTTGAGTTGATAGTGTAGATTGAGCTTGTCATATTGATCATGCATAATATTGGAATCATGCAATTTAAACTTGAAATCATGCATAACATTGAAGAATAACATGAATTAAGATCATAATTAAAGTAACCCATGGTTGATTTCATGAATCCTAGGTAGCTTGTAGGAGAATTTGCAACAAAATCATTGAAATCAAGTAATTAGTGGTAAAAATCATTGAAATCAAGTAATTAGTGATAATTCATGCATGATTAGATTAATAATCATAATAAATAACATCATTCAAGAAATTGGAATTGAAATCATGAAAACCCATAAAAGTCACTATTGAAACTTGTAGAAAAAATTGAAAATTTGTTGGGCACTATGGCTGGAAGAAATCTATAGATGAATGTTCACATATCTTGAGTAAAAATCCTTGAAAAAACTTGAGAATTAATGGAGGAATTGAAAATGTTAGTTGATTCTTCAATGGAGTCTTATGAGAGAAGAATGTCACAATCCAAAAATGGTGTGTGATGCCACTTCCCTAACCCACTAAGAAAAGTCAGCCTAAACCTGTTCAATTTTATATATAATACTAAAAGCGGAAGAAATAAAATCTAATAAGCTAAGATAAGCGCAATATAATCAAGTCTATAAATCATCCCAAGACTGGTAATTTCTCTCGACCACTCTCTAACAGAAAGCCATTTTCCACACATGTATAAGTCTCTAATATAAAAGAGTATAGAAAAAAATACAAGTTTGAGCCTCACAATTCTCAAATAGAATACAAGATCGATAAGATATAAGACTTCGAGAGTTTGCTGATATTGACAAGTTGTTATCTCTCGAATATCTAGATGCTCAATCTGGAAAAATAGAGTCCTAATACAAGTGGAACAAGGATCACAACCTACATAGCAGTGTAGAAGCAAAGGTAAGTATCAAAGCAACAAGCATTCAATAAGAAGATCTAAACTCTAAGTAAAGAATACTGAACAAAATACTCCTTCCACACTACCACATACCACAAAATAATATACCTGCACTCAGAAAAGTGCCAACACAATATATATATATATATATATATATATACACACACACACATACTATATGATCGATATACCCAACAATTGTCATAAGGTACAAAACAGATATACATTTAATTTCTCAATATACAGTTCCAGATATATACAACAAGTGTCTCAAAATATCTCAGATATAATTTGGGAGATATAATGATATGATATGTAATGAAATGATACGGATAAAATGAATCAATGTAATGTCAAGTAATCATGATATATATTTATCCTACGATAAATACATACATACATATACACACACACACACACTATATGATCGATATACCTAACAATTGTCATAAGGTACAAAATAGATATACATTTAATGCAACAATATACAGTCCCAGATATATATAACAAGTGTCTCAAAATAATCTCAGATACAATTCGGGAGATATAATGATATATGTAATGAAATGATACAAATAAAATAAATTAATGTAATGTAAAGTAATCATGATATATATTTGTCCCACGATACATAGTCATTGATATCATCAGATCGAACCCATGGGAACATATCTATCTATGTACCTGTCCTAGAGCATGAGGCCCATTCCTTGTATAAATAGTGTCTAAATACCACAGAACGTGTGATCCGTCCCCATAGTGAATCAATGTCTCATGCCACAGAGTGTGTGGTTTGTCCATATAATAAATCAGTGTCACTTGCCACAGAGCGTGTGACCCGTCCCCATAATGAATCAATCAGTGGAATTCAGTCAAGAATGCACACAAGAACATGGTCATATGGAGTAATAAGAAGTGCATGGAAAAGTCCACATTTAACAATTATATATCAATTCAAGTCAAAACATCTCAATATACAAGGTATAATAGTCCATCTGTTCCAAGCTTATAGTAAATTCTCTAACCCACAAAATGAAATTCAATAATAATATCTCCAATATTTACCATGATCAAGCATAACATAATCCACATTCCACATTCGTATATCATAAAGGATTCTTAATATCATAGTATAGGTCAACACAGATCAATCTCTAACACTCACTTTCACATCATAAGAAATTTTGCAGTTTAATCCAGTTATCACAATTTACCAAGTTCAACTTAGCCAGCAATAATTACCCAATCATTCTAAGTCACAAACAAAGAAAATATAGTGTTCAGGTGAGCTTAACAAGGCTTAAGGATCTACTTGCCTTAATCAATAGTCAAATCAAGCAAAAATCAAAGCTTTTCCCCTTGAATTCGCACTCAAAACATCACAATATAGTCAAATATTCACAAACTCAATACGAAGCTAATGACACCAAAATCAAGCAATTCGGGTGAAAAAGACAAAATGATCCAAAAATCTTATATCGAAAAAGGTTCTCAGAATCTAAAAAAATTTCACACTAGATTGTTCCCTAAGTAATAACAAATCCAATGGCGAAAATCGTTTCGAATAAAGAGTTAAAATGAACTCACAATCATTATTTTTCTATCAAGAATTAATATTCAAGAAAATTTTAGTTTCTCCAATTAAAATCCTCAATTTAGATGTTAAAAATATAAATTAATCAATGAAAATTGAGATATAGATTAGAATTACGTTATCCAAAAGTCTTGTCTTGAAAATCCTCGAAAATCTCCCTTAAATCGAGCTTAGAAATGTTTAAAATGGAGGAAGAGTAATGAAACTCGACTTTTAGAATTAATCACTATTTCAGAAAAATTTGTACTACATGAATACGGATAGAGATTTGTGAACGTAGAGCTCAACAATCTCAACACCTTCATGAATGTGTGTGGGGGGGGGGGTCCGCGAATGTGGAGATCACAAATAATAAGCCTTCGCGAATACAAAGCCCTATTCCGCGAACGTGAAAAGAAAAATAGCTGCACCAAATTTCAGAGAAGTCAACTATATAAAAATTTGGAATGGTCCCCCGAGGTTCGTTTGCAACTCAATACACACAAACTAGATATGTAACTCTGCTAGAAATGACATTTCAGACTCAATGGAATCATCAGAATTCAATTCCAAGATCTCTTTGACTCAAAATCTGATAAAGCTTATTAAAATTAATCAAAAACTCAAATACCTAGAATGACTTCGAAAAATCTAAAAATTACAACGAGATCATTACTAGCATTATTTTCACCATCGGAACCACTGGAATGATCAAAATTTTGATTTGAGCTTTCGAACTTCGAATAATGAGTAAAGTCAAATGATCATTTGAATTCAACTGAAAATTCAATTTTAGGGTCCAAAATCTTCGTTTTAACCCTAAATTTAGTTCTGTAAATTCTTCTAAACAAGATTTCGTATTTTGGAGCTAATGGAATTGACGGAATCGCATTCTGACACTCAAAATTTAAAATGACATCGAAACTCAAAATTTCAAACTTTAAGTCATTAAAAACTCTCTTTAGCAAAATTTCAACTTTTCACAAGGTTTTCAAAATTTAACTTTTTTTAACTCATCCAAAAATGGCTCAAAGCAACTTTCAGAAAGGATGGAATGACAATTTAGCTGAAAATATAAAAAATGACCTTCAGAATCATTACAAAAAACTTAAGAGATATTTGTAAAATTGAAAGAATAATTGAGAATAAGGAGGGAGAATGGTACAAAAATAGTTGTGAGGTGTTTTTATAGGACAAAATAACATAGTTTAGGTATTAGAAGGATAAAAAAGATAGAAAGACCTGGGAGAGTTAATTAAGGGTGACAAAAGAGTTCCAAAATTTAAAAAAAGTGACACAAGTTTTAATTATTGAGTAGAGGTGATAATTTTAAGATTAGTACTAATGATACTAATTTTAAAATCTCAAAATTTTACTATTTGCACAAAAGATCTATTTTCTCCATCCTCATTTCATCCATCCCCACCCTTTGTTGCTCCCCTCCACCTCCTTTGTCTATCGTAGTCGCCGCCTCTGCCACCACTTTCGACTACCACCAATGTTTCCCCTTCTTTCTCCATCGCCACACACTTCCTCCTTTTCTTCCTCCTCCACTATAACAATCATTTCTTCCTCCATCACCACATTTTCTTCTCTTATTCCTCCCCCACCACCATCATTGTCACTTTCTCCTCTTGCATCACCGACACTACAACAACCCTGACTTTCACCTTCGTTGATATCACGAACACCTCTTTTGTCACCATAACCACCCCTTCTTCACCTAACTTCCTGTCAAAAAATCAAACAACTGTTGAAGTCGTCAGAGAAACTATGCAGAAGTAGGGGTGGGCGTTCGGTCAGTTCGGTTCGATTTTTCGATTTTTGATTTAGTGAAAATATCAATCCAAACCAAATTAAAATAAATTCAGTTTAATTCAATTTTTATAATTTCGATTCGGTTTATTTCAGTTTGGTTCTCAATTGTGAGATTAATTGAACAAAATCAGAGTTCGAATTTTTTTACTAATATATAAGTTTATCATATGAATTTGATGGAAATCATATTTGACTTCTAATTATTATTTTCTGATTGCTTACTTTCACATCTAGACATAAAGAATATGACACAAATTTTTCACGAATAAGAACAGTTTCTCTTTGAAATAACTTTTGAAAAAATATTTTAAAGTAGAGATTACTCTTCAATTTGAGAATTATTAATAGAATTAGGATTTCATTATTGATTATTTTGGATTAGCTGGATTCTAATATTAAGAATTGAGAGATTGGACTATGGATATTTGAATATGGATTGGGCCGTATACTATTGTATTGGACTTTTAGACAATTGCACTAGAATTATTGTCTATGAGATATAAATTATAATGATATAAAATAAATTTGGTTTTTCGATTAAATCGATCTAAACCGATATAAAACAATTCAATTTTTCAACTTTTGGTTTAGTGAAAATATCAATCCAAACCAAACTAAAATAAATTCGGTTTAGTTTGATTTTTCCAATTTCGATTTGATTTTTTCGATTTTAAAAAAATTAGTTCGGTCAATTTTTTTGATTTGAACTAAATTATGCCCAGCCCTATGCAGAATTTATTGAACTAATTTTAACAATTGCTGCAACAACCTAAACAACTGTTGAAGTTACTGCAACTGTTGTAAAAATTACCATAGCACCTAATGTAGCTGTTGCAGCAACTTCAGCAGTTGCAACAAAAATTTTAGCAATTACTCAGCAATTACAATAATTACTATATATGCAGATTTTCTTCAATAACTTAATAAAATAAAGTTGTATTTGCAAATTTTCTTCATTGACTTGAAAAAATCTTCACTAAATCAAAGTAAACTAGTTTGTAAAAATAAAGACTAAAAAGGAAAAAAAAAGCGCACCAAAAAAATGATGAAAGTTGACCATAACAATGGCATCAACATAAACAACCAAACGAGGAAAAAGAAAATGGTGGAAGAGAGAGAAAGAAGAAGAAAAAAAGAAGAGAAAATGAGAAAAAGATATGGAGAATTTCAAATTATTCAAAAGGAAGGAAATTTTTTTAAGAAGATATCTCCCTAATTGACTTAATCCTAATGTCTAATTAGTAAAAATTATCGCTTTTTTTGTTAATTTAATGAGGTTCACTATTTGTGTCACTTAGCATTCCTTGTTTGGCTTCTAAGGTCAGGTTCAACTTTGGACCAACTGATCGCTGGCTCTCCTCATTTAAGGACTGTTTGGCTCAATCGTGCTATGTCCATTGAGAGACTTCTAAAGCTACTTCGCCATGCCTCCCAGTTGGTTGAATTTGGTGTGAGATCTTACTCTGCTGACATACTGATCGATGTTTCTGAAGTTTGTGTAAATGTTTCTGAAGCTTTTTCACGCTGCAATCAACTCACAGGCTTGAGAGGCTGTGCCAGCCTCCAGCATATTTATTTATCAAGTCTACTCCAAACTCAGTTCTTTGAATTTAAGTTATGCTACTATTTAAATACTTGGTGATGAGGCTCTATTGGCCAATGCTGCTATGAGGCTCTATTGTCCAATGCTGCAAAGTTGGAAACAATGTGATCCCTTTGGCTGTCTAATTGTTCAGTAAGTTTTGAAGCATGCTAGCTCATAAATTGCCAAGGCTTAATGTTGAGGTTATAGACGATGGAGGTCATCCGAAAATAAGAATAAAAAATTGCCCTCTATATCCTATTTTGTATTAGTTTAACTTTCTTTAGTGACTTTTTATTCTGGTGGAATGGTGTTGTCATGTACTTGTGGGCATGTATAAATCTCAAATGCACTACCTTGCAACATGATGTAAATGGAATCCCGTTTGTTGAAGTTAAACATTTTAGAAGGCATTTTAGTGTTTTTACTATTTCATCTTCTCTATCCATAAATTTACTTCAATAGAGTTTTAAGTTTGATATGTGAAAATTTGAAAAATCTTGAAATTTGTTTTCAAAATTAAAGAAATAGCAGTCAATTTGATAAACAATCATTTATTTTTGTAAGTTGGATTTGGCCTAAATTGGTTGAATATTTGAGAAGCTTATATCCGAACTTATAAGCAGTCTAAACATTTCACTTGATGATCTAACTTTTTTTAATTCAATCGCTATTTAATACCTCCAACCAAACACATGCACTTAGTAAGTCTTTAAATTAAAAAAAATGATAATTTTTACATATTAGAGATTAAATAGGATTAAATCAATTAGGGGATAAAGTGTACATTTTTACAACTTTAGAAAGTGTACATCTTCTAACAAATTTTCTGCTCCTTTTAAATTTCAAAATTTGAAATTCTCCATATCCTTTTCTTGTTTTCTCTTAGTTCTCTCTCTCTCTCTCTCTCTCTCCCTCTTTCTCTCTCTTTCCCACCATTTTCTTTTTCTTCTTTTAATCGTTTAGTTGATGCCATTGTTATTGTCATCATCCCTTTTTAGTGCGCTTTTTTTTTCCTTTTTAGTCTATATTTTTGCAAACTAGTTTACTTTAATTTAGTGAAGACTTTTTCAAGTCATTGAAAAAAATATGCAAAATACAATTTCAATTTTTTTTTAAATTATTGAAGAAAATCTGTAGATGCAGCAATTATTGTAATTGCGGAGCAATTATTGAATTTTTTGCAGCAACTGTCGAAGTTGCTCCAACAACTACATAGGTGTTGCGGTAATTGTTACAACAAGTGTCGTCATAGTTGCAGAACTTCAGCAGTTGTTTAGATTGTTGCATCAATTGTTAAAATTAGTTCAACAACTTCTACATAGTTGCTCTGATGACCTCAGCAGCTGTTTGATTTTTTGACAGGAAGTTAGGTGAAGAAGGGGTGGTTACAACGACACAGGAGGTGATGATGGTAACGACGAAGGTGAAATTTAGGGTTGTTATGACGTCAGTGATGGAGGAGGAGGAGAAAGTAACAACTATGGTGATAGAGGAGAAAGAAGAGAGAAAAATGCAGTGATAGAGGAAGAAATGGTTGTCATGGTGAAAGAGGAAGAATAGGAGGAAGTGGGTGATAATAGAGAAAGAAGATGAAAAATTGGTGGTGGCCGAAGGTGGTGATGGTGACTGTGATAGACAAAAAGGGTAGAGAGGGTGGGGGGCAGCAAAGGGTGGTGATGGATGAAATGGGGACAGAGAAAATACGATTTTTATGTAAATAGTAAAACTTTTTCTCAGAAAATCGCCTCTCTACCTCTATGAGGTAATGATAAGGTCTACGTACATTCTACCCTCCCCAGACCCTACTTATGGGATTCCACTTGGTATGTTGTTGTTGTTGTTATGTAAATAGTAAAACTTTGAGATTTTAAAATTAGTATCATTAGTACTAATTTTAAAATTATCATCTCTACTCAATAATTAAAACTTGTGTCACTTTTTTAAGAAAATTTAAAACTTTTTTATCACCCTTAATTAACTTTCCCAGATAGACCCTTAATTAAAATTTTTAGCTAGGGACCATGAGGTCCATCCACGACTCATAGAAAGTTCTACGGATTGTAGAACCCTATCCTAGATCCGTGCCCCCAAAAGCAGTCTCTAAATCTCGAACCACGACACAAGTCTATAACCCGTCCTGTCTTCTATGAGCCGTCAAAATCATTCGCTGATAAGCTACTAAAATTACTTAATTCTGGGTTAGAAATGACAATAAAAAATCACGACCCATGGTTTTATCTATGACCCATAAACCCACTCATAGGATCACCCTTAATCGTTGAAAAATTTCTAAGTAAGTATCTATGATTTCCACGATTTAATCCATGATCCGTAATCCCCCTTGTCCTGTCTAGTTCTATTTTCCCATTCTCTCAATCTTTTCTATGGACTGAATCTTTGAGCCATTTTCAAACCATGCTTGGTATATATCCTTTCATAGTTCGAAGTCTGAAGGTAGAATTTACTCATAAGTTCCACGAGCACCCTTTTATGGCTCGTTAAATAGGCTTGTATTTCCTAGATCAGTGTCCTTTCTGAGCTCTTCTCTTAGTTTTGACTTTTCAATTTCTGGAGTATTACACATTCAGATAGGTATGCAATTTATCAAGGAATGAATGAGGATTTTTGATATAACAAATACGTGCTGAATTAAAGAGTTGGAGTTTGATTACAACACAAGAATAGCAAAGAGTTTGAAATCATGAAGGAGTCTCACTTGAAGTAGAACTCTAAAGTAAGAGAATTTGAAAAGATGAGGCGTTTGAAGAAAAGAACAACTCTATGGAGAGGTGTGCTTAAATAGAAGTAAGGTCATCCAGAATAGAGATGCACTTATAGAGTAAAAATCCAATTAGAAGATTAATTTTTAAGAGTTGTTGATTATTAAAGAAACACTTTGAAGAACTTGGTCTTTTATTGAGTCTTTATTCTAGGAAGTTATTCTTTGTGTTGAGTCTTGCTGTAATGTTAGTTCAATGAATTTATAAATTAAACTAGATTGATAGTCTCCAAGTTGAGAGCAACTTGAATATCGGGAACATAAACCTTGGGATGTTTGTGATGAGTTTAGGAATTTAGGTTTCAATTCCTTAGATTACATAGGTTTGTAATCATTTTGTTGAGCCTAATTGATTTTATGAAGTTTGAATTAATCTTGTATTTCATATATTTTGTGAGCTAGGTGTCTTTCATGTAAAAATAATATGTTCTTTACCTACTGCTTTTACTTTGTTAAACACATTAGGCAACTTACTTCACTCATAGGTAGGAGTGACAATTAGGCACGTTGGGTCAAATTTGGAAGGAGGGGTCATAATGGGTTAATACAACAAATGAGTCAAGACTCAACTCAACGAGAATTTGCTTGGGTCTAAATGGGTTAGGTTAAAACGAGTTGAATAATGGGATATAGGACGGGTCTAGACCTAAAGCAATTCAATTTTCACTAAATTTTACTTATATTATTTATTTTTTTACAATATTTTAGTACTATAATAAAATTATATTTTTCTTTATTATGGTTATAGATAACATATTAGTTAGAAAAAAGTTTTTAAAAAATATTTTGATAAAATATCTCTCGAATCAATTTAGGCTACATGTCAACCTAATTTTAGTGGGTTGAAATGGGTTGAGCAAATAAATGGACAGGTTAAAACTTAAATGGATTGAATGAGTTGAGTTTGATTTTTTCACCCCTACTTGTAGACAAATCACTAGGTGGTGCGGATTATCAAACTTGAACACTCCGAGGAAGTTGGGCAAGATGTTGCAATTATGCAACTAGATACTAAGGCTAATGGTATGGAACAATTAAAGGGAGATACGCGTGATTTTTTGAACTCTAAGATTGCTGTGAAAAAAGATATGAAAAGAAACAGTTGGCCTAAATGTGGGACAACAATTGGTTGGGAATCATAATTCTGTGGCTACTGTTGCAAAGGAAACTAGTGTAGTTGATGGAATATCAAAGTTGCATACACGTCCTAATGAGATTGGGACTAATACTTTACCAGGTTCAACTGCTAAAGCTACTTCTATTGGCGAGGAAGCAGTAAAAGAGGCTACAAACCAATAAGAATTATCTGAAGTGTCAAGGTCAATGAAAAACAATTCTGATCAGACCATCAAGAAGGGTGTGGTTCTTAGAGATGAAGGTGATGTACGCACAGGTTCAAGTATTGTTGAACCTATAAAAATAACACAACCTCATGGGTCAAATCAGAAAGTGGTATTTCTGACATTGGGACTGCTATGAATAAGAGGAAGAAAACTGATGGTATAGTAACAATAATGCTAGACAAGGATTCGAACAGAGGGAAAGAAGTTGGTAACAATGAGAACTGGAACATAGTTACACTAGGAAGTCACCATCTAATGTTTCTTTAAGCTCATAAAGTGATTCTACAAATGAATTATTATGTTTGAATAGTTTTGATACTTTATTGAAAAATATTGGAAAAGAGGATAATGTTATGGCTCCAACATTATACTTTTCTAATCCTAAAATAAATAAGATAATTCAAGAATGTCAGGCTGCCATGATAATCAAATCTAATCTGGCGATAAAGTCACCTATAGTCACATTGAAGGCCTTAGCTCACGAGGTCCCTTCCCAATGAAATCTGGACAGTTCCTATTATCCAAAGAGAATGATAAAGATTTGATGAAAGATATGTCATCACCTTCTCAAGCTAATCTCGCAAATGTTTTAAGTATTTCGAAAGAAAAACAGGGTGAGAGGAGTGTTCCTCGGTAGGCTAATTTGGTTGATGAGGAAGAGAAAGTTTCACCTCTTTTTTTAAATGTCAAATTAAGCCTACAAGCTCAAGATTTTGTACCTAAAAGTATGATTGCAAAGAAGAATGAATCAGAGACTTTAGCATTGGAATTTAGTTTCACTAATAATAATGCTATTTGATATGGACAGTGAATCTTTTGATGAGGATGAAGAAGATAATATATTGGATAAATGCTTTGATAAAGTGGCTAGGGATGGAGATATCTCACCTAGGCATCAAAGAAGTGGAAGCAACAAAAGCAAAAAGAAGAAACATGATAGGCAACATAGTTGGGATGACAAAATGACTGAAGAGTTCATTCCTAGGCATCCACCAATACGTCTAGCAAAACAAAATCATATGATAGTGTTGATTGATTCAACAAAAACCAAAAACCCCAAGAAGAAGTGATGAACTATCAAATTGTTTTAGACAGATTTGAAGAAGAAAAGAAGAGAAAAACAATTTAGGTTACTTTAGATGGACTACCTATATTTTTTGATCTATACATTTGTAAAAGGAAGATGGATGTTGATAACTCAACTTTCTTCTTGGCTTTTATATTTTATCATTATTTAAGCATCCTCATTTGTAATAGCATCATTTAGTGTATTACAAACTCCATGATGATCGTAGAATACTTAGTTCTCTCTAGTTTTTGTTTTCTTCATGCTTGTTAATTAGTAGATGTTGACCTTATTAGGATCAGTAAGGTAAGACCTAGCCCCCCTTGCTTGTACTTTTCCCTATTGAGGATTTTTATATTAAATAAAAGGCTGCTATAGCGGTATAAAGTTAAAAAAAACACTTCAAAAATAACTAAGCATGAAAAAGGTTCATCTATCTATTTCAGGTTTTGCAATTTTGTCTAGCCGATTTGGTTGGCCATTGTACTTTGTCTATGATTAAAACTTTAGAGGTCCAATAGTGAAATATAATAAGATATGACATATAATGAAATAATACGTAACAATCATCAAAATAAGGAATATAGTTAGCCATTATACTTGGTTGTTATTATTATCTTTTATTTTAGCAATCATGTCTATAATGACGAGTGAGGATTAGATTTTTTTGATTCACTTATAACATTTTGGAACTTGGTTGATTTTCTAAGAAGTACTATTTTTTCGTTGATAACATCCATTTTCTGGTAGCGTTAATCACAATTTTTACTAGAGGCTATTATATCATATTTTATAATTATAGTCTCAGAATATTATTGCTACTCTCAAGTTATTTGTGCTTCCGTATAAAAGGTTTAATTATTGGAATAGTAGGATAGTTAGTTAAAGTTGTCAGATTTATTAATTGTTAGTTACATTGATTAGTTGACAATTAAACTAATTAGTCATAATTGGTTAGATTAGTTAGAGTACGAATCACATGGGAAGGAGGTACATGGTTATAAAGCTAGATGCTAGTTGCACATATATATATACACTTGTACTCATTTTTACAATTGAATAAGAAAATTCTTCCCAATCAATTCTCAATATGGTATCAGATCTTAGAACCAAAAATTGATTAAGTCAATTCATAGTTCCTCCATAATTGAGTCCAAGTTTCGAAGAGGAAATGTAAGTTTGATCTTCAAAAAGGAATCAACTCGGATCAATGAAAGATTCTATAGCAAATGACACCACTAATGCAAATCCAGTTGGAACTCTTGATCAAATTGAGAGAAAACAAAATCACCCTCTCTATCTCCACAGTTCTGATATTCCTGGATATGTTCTTACTACCATACAATTCATAGGGACGGAGAATTACTCTTTATGGAGCAGATCCATATTGATTAACCTCTGAGCTAAAAGTAAGTTGTGGTTTGTACTTGGAACATGCAAGAGAAGTGATTATAAAGGAGAGATGGAGGAATAATGGGAGAAGTGCAATGCTTTTGTGCTTGTATGAATCATAAACACTGTTTCGAAGGAACTTCTTAGTAGTATTATTTATGCTACAGATGCAGCTATAGTATATGCAGATCTGAAGGAGAGATTAAACAAGGTAGATGGATCTAAAGGCTATCAATTGCATAGGAAAATTTGCACAATTAGCAAAGGTAATTTACCTGTTTCTACTTATTTCTCAAAGTTGAGGCTGTTATGGGATGAATTTGATGCCCTTGTTCCTCCTCCTTCATGCAATTATGGTAAGTCCAAAGCTTATATAGATCATATAGCATGTTTTAGCTTGTTTGCCTTCCTAATGGTATTACATGAAGTGTATAGTCATGCTCGTAGCCAGATCTTAATGATGAGTCCTTTTGCCTAGTGTTAGAAAGGCTTATTCTATGATAAGGGCAGATAAAGGGCAGAGATTGACTGCTAGTTCTCATATATGAGGTAGAATGCCAGAATAGATTGCTTTGTATGCAGGAAAGGGACATTTTCCTAAGATATTTTAATCTAAGAAGAAGAATTAGGACCAAATATGTGATCATTGCAAACTTCAAGGTCATATGAAGAAAGATTGCTATAGATTGAATGGCTATCCTCCTGATTGAAAGTTTAAGAAGAAATCAGGATCAATGCCAAGTCAAGTAAACTTGATGTAGAGTAATAGACAACACGATTTAGTGAATCATGTGTCTGCAAACAAAAATAAGGTGGACTTAGCTAATGATTTTGCTCTTGTTGCTCTTGTATGAAAGGGAAGAACATTGAGTCTGTTGCATCCATGTCTATATAGCCTACATTTACTCTAAGATAGTATAATAGATCATACATATGCTAGAAAGAGTGGAAGCAGGTTCAAGATCAGGAAAGGCACTAGGCGACATGGCAGGTATAATCACAAATACTAATGCTTTCTCTGTAAATAATGATAGCAAACCAGTGAGGGTCAAGAAAGGAAGTTGGATAGTAGACTCAGGGGCCACTTGCCATATGACATACAAACTGGATGAGCTTATCCATGCATCTAGTTGTCTTAATAGAAAGGTGCATTTACCTAATGGTGAGGTTGCATAAGTATCACATATTGGTTATTATAGAACAATTGATGGAAATGTATTAGATAATGTATTAGTGGTACCTGATTCAAGCATAACTTGCTTTCAGTATCTCAGTTAACAAAACAACTGAATTGTTCAGTTAATTTCTTCCCTGAGTTTTTTGTGCTTCAGGACCTCTTCAATGGGAAGGTGAAGGGGATTGGTAAATAGATTGATGGACTATACTACCTTCCTACTCAAATACAGTGTGAAGAAAGCAAAAGAAATCTGATAGTGTTGATGATGCAACATTCCAGTATACACAAACTACTATGGCACAATAGGTTGGGACATCCTTCCATAAATGTACTATAACATCTATTACTAGATAAGAAACTCATTGACAGTGATGAATATTATAAATGTTCTATTATCTACTTGCTAAACAAGCTAGATTGCCTTTCCAATTGAGCATATACAGAGCATTATATGACGGCCCACCACTTGTTCTTAAAAATAAGAAAGAATCTAGAGTCAAGGAGAAGAAACTAGAGTCTTGGAGAGGTTTCTGGAAAACTCTAGAATTGTATAGAAATATCTTATAGTCTTTAGTTCTCTCTAGAATAGTATGGAAGATTCTAGAGAGGGGACTAAAGTGTAAATAAGTGAGGGACTTGCAAGTAATTATTAATTATACTTTGACCCCTATGTTGTAGTATAAATAGGAGGGCCACTCATTTGTACAAACCATCCAAGAAAGTTGTAGCAACCTTCCAAGTGTAAAAGAAGTCTTCTAAAATCTCTCTTGTCTTCTTAATCTAGCATTCCCTTAGCGATCCAAAGTTGAAAGGCTTACTAGTATTTGCAAGATCGTGAAAGATTCGTGAACAAATCGACTAGTGATGCACAAAAGTCTTAGTGAAGGTTTAAGTCTATGACAAAGTGGTATCAGAGCACTAAGAGAAACATGGCAAGTGAAGAAGACGCCACCAGCATCACCAATGTTATATTGGATGTTAGCAAGTAACGCGAGGGCAAGAAAGGCTCCAAGAAGATTGAGGAGGTACCGGTCAGACCAACACCAAGCGAGGCTATAACAACCCACTCATTTTCCACCGCTGAGTTAAGTGAGGATGAACAAGATGAAGATCTCGCTGATGCCACGCTCCACAAAGGATGGGTCGTAAGGGTGGATAGGCAAGTAGTAGAGTTCTTGGGCAAGCACTTGAATCAGTTTGATAAAGTTCCAGACCTTGGAGGAGTTCACCCTTGAGGAAAATGATAGCATCTGGAAGGAGTTGGATGGAGGTCAGGCGGCGAAGTATGAGATGAGGGAGACCATCACTTCTTTAAAGTACCAGCTCATGGAGGCACTGAGAAAGATAGAGGCCATGAGTGCCACCATGAAGACCATAGGTGCCACCATGGAGGCTATGAGTGCAAGGATGAGGGCACTTGAGGAAGGCGTAACTGACGGAATATGTGTTGGGATTGCTGGAGAAAGTGAGGCCAAGATTGAGGCTCCCATGCCACCTGTCTTCAAAGGCGTCCGTGATGCGCAAGAGGTAGAGAACTTCTTGTGGCACTTGGATAATTACTTCAAGTGTAACAAGGTGAGAGGTGACGATATGAAGATCAAAACAGTTGTGTTGTATGTGATGGAGATGACCATGTTATGGTGGAAAAGAAAGGAGTCAAAGATTGGAAAGGGGCTATACACCAGTGAAATATGAGAGCAGTTCAAGGGTGAGTTCAAGAAGGCCTTCTTCCCGAACAACGTCATCTATGAGGCAAAGCGAAAGTTCAGGGAGCTGAGACAGACAGGTAGCATAAGAGCCTACGTAAAGGAGTTTACTACCCTTAAGCTCCAGATCCCCAACCTCACTGATGATGATATGATGTTCCACTTTATATTTGGCTTGCAGAACTGGGCCAAGATAGAGTTGAACATTGATAAGTTAGGACCTTCGACGAGGCCATCACAGAGTTAGAGGCTTTGACGAACTCTCTACATGACAGGTGAGGTAAAGATCGAGAAGAAGACTCAGATGGTAGTCATGACCAAGGTAGGGGAGATAGTGGCAAAGGCAAGGGTTGGCAGCCACATCCCAAGTATCATGACACTGATAGGACCGATAACAAGAGGTCTGGGCGACAAAGCAGTGAAGAGGACAAGGCATAGCCCGAGAAAGAGCTTAAGTACTAATATGAAGGGGCCATATAGTTACAAGAAGTTCCCCAAATTGAAGAGCCTTGGTGCCGTATTGCGGAAACGAAAGGAGCAGAAAGCACAAAAAGAGGCACTCGAATTGGGGAAAGATTTGGACACGACCCGAGTAGGCATGATTGGGCTATGTGGAGCTATCATGAGGCAACCAGAGAAGCCAAAACAGTGTTATGCACAATACATGGATATCACGATCAATGGGCGTCCTGCTCGTGCCATGGTTGACATAGGCACAGAGGCTAACATCGTGACTAAGTCTGCAGTAACCAAGTTAGGGCTGAAATATAACCCAGGTAATGCACAACTTAGGATGGTCAATATGCCAATGACTCTTATGTGTGGAGTTTCTCAGGGAGTCAATATAGCATTGGGTGAGTGGCATCGCAAGTCCAACTTCCATGTTGCCCCAATAAATATCTTTGACATCATCCTTGGGCAGGAATTTTTTTGAAAGTACCATGTGGTGATCGACCCCTATCTCCAACAACTCGTAGTCATGGAGAAAGAAGATTCTTACATGGTGCCTTTAGTGCAGATGTCCAAGTTAGGGGGATAAGTTCAAATATTAGCCTTGCCACTTGTGGAGAGGTTACAGGGTAAAAAGCCATTGTCGAAGCCATTGTCGTGTTCCACGCTCGCTAAGAGGAAAAGTCATCAGAGGAGAAGCCATCGAAGAAAGCCAAAAGGGAGAAAGGACAGCCAACCGCAGTAGTACTCCTCGGTCACGAAAAGGGAGCAAACTCCAGAGAAGACCATAAGGGGATGACATGAAGACTTACGACACTTCGAAGGTAGGGACAGGGAGTTCCAACAGTAGCATTGTGCTGAGGACGTTGTAACATTAGGTGTGGGAGAGTATGATGACCCACCCCTTGTTCTTAAAAATAAGAAAGAATCTAGAGTCAAGGAGAAGAAACTAGAGTCTTGGAGAGGTTTTTGGAAGACTCTAGAATTGTATAGAAATATCTTGTAGTCTTTAGTTCTTTCTAGAATAGTATGACAGATTCTAGAGAGGAAACTAAAGTATAAATAAGTGAGGAACTTGTAAGTTATTATTAATTACAGTTTGGCCCCTAGGTAGTAGTATAAATAGGAGGACACTCATTTATACAAACCATCCAAGAAAGTTGTAGCAATCTTTTAAGTGTTAAATTTTTTTTTTTAAAGCTATCTTGTCTTCTTAATCTAGAGTTCCCTTAGCGATCCAAAGTTAAAAGGATTACTAGTATTTTCAAAATCGTGAAAGATTCGTGAGCAAATCGACTAGTGCCGCACCTAAGTCTTAGAGAAGGTCTAAGTCTGTGACAATTAGCTATCATTAATTTGATTCACCTAGATGTGTGGGGACCTTATAAGTTGCAACTCATAATGGTTTTAGATACTTCTTAACTATAGTTGATGATCATTCAAGAATGTGTTGGTTATTTGTTAAAATTGAAGAAAGATGTGTTTCTAGTGTTGAAATCATTTTTGGCCTTGGTGAAGACTCAGTTTAACAGGCAAGTTAAAAGGATAAGGTCTGATAATGAGACTGAATTCTTTAATAATGAATGCAATAACTTAATGAAGTCACTTGGTATTATTCATGAGAGTAGTTGTCCACATACTCCACAATAAATTGGAGTAGTTGAAAGAAAACACAGGCATATACTTGAGGTAGCTGGAGCAATCAGATTTCAAGGTAATATTCTCATCAGATTTTGGGGAGAATGCGTATTAGTTGTTGTTTATCTTATTAATAGATTTCCCTCTACAGTCTTGAAAGGAAAGTATCTTTATGAGAAATTTCATCGACGCAAGACAAGTATTGATCATCGTAGAACTATAGGATGTTTATGTTATACAACCAAGGTGGTTAGACAAGATAAGTTTTCTCCTAGAGCTGAGGCTTGTGTACCAATAGGATATTCATCAACTCAGAAAAAATATTTGTTGTATCGCTCATCTCAGAAAAGGTTTATAGCCAGCAGAGATGTTATATTCAAAGAAGGCATATTTTCCTTCTAACAAGCAACCAACACACAGAAGTCACTATTTTCTGTTGAATCGGTTGCAATAACAGATAATCTTCCTATATCTGATGAAGATAATGAGATCATACACATATCATTGCTGGAGAGATGTGAACTTGGAGGGTGTTCCTATGACCATGGATGATGCACCAATAGACTTAGAAGTTATTCATAATGGAGAACCTATTAATTAATATGATAATAATAATACTATTATAATGGATGTGACACCTACAAGAACTGAGGAAACTGCAGTTAGGAAGTCAAATAGGATCCCTCATCCTCCTATTTGATTGAAGTATTATGCCAGTTAAGGATCTAGATCTCATCCTCACTCCAATGCCATACGTGTCTTATGACAATATGTCTTCTAAATACAAAGCATCTTTGTTTATGTTTTCCATAGAAATTGAACCAAGGAACTTTGAAGAAGTAGTAAAGGACAAGATATGGATACATGTCATTCAACAAGAGGTAAAAGCTTTAGAGAAAAATGGAACCTGGAAGATAGTCAACTTACCTGAAGGAAAGAATATGATTGATTGCAAATAGGTTTTGAAGATTAAATACAAGGTTGATGGTCAAATTGATAGATTTAAGGTCAGATTTGTAGCCAAAGGATATAGTCAAAATGAGAGAATTGATTACCAAGAAACTTTTTCATCTGTGGTGAAAATGGTAACAATTAGATCAATTATAGTATTTGTTGATGCTGAGAATTGAAATATCTTTCAGATGGATGTCTATAATGCATTCTTACAAAGAGATTTGATTGAAGAAGTGTATATGGAATTGTCCAAAGAATTCTACAGTGCAAAAAAGGACAAACATCTTGTATATAAGCTAGTGAAGTCCATATATGGACTTAAGCAAGCATCAAGGCAGTGGTACGTTAAATTGATAGAAGTATTGTCCAATTCAAGTTACATACAAAGTCATCTGAATTATTCTTTGTTCACAAAAAGGAGAGGTGATGGATTATTATAGTTCTAGTATATGTTGATGATCTACTACTTACAGGAAATAATGCAAGATTGATAGAAGAGACCAAAATATTTTGCACAGTCATTTCAAGTTCAAGGATTTGGGTGAACTTACGTATTTTTTGGGAATAAGGTTTCTGAGATCCAGTAAAGACATTGTGATGAATCAAAGGAAATAGGCACTTGAGTTAATAGCTGAAGCAGGACTAGAAAATGCCAAGCCTAACAAGACACCGCTAGAGTGTAATAAAAAATTGACTAGTGCTGAATTTGATCCTGATACTCTATATGAAGACATTTTAATGTATCAAAGGCTAGTCGGTAAACTACTCGATCTCCCCATCACAAGGCCAGACATAGTTTTTGTAGTCCAAGCACTAAGTCAGTTCATGCAAAGGCCCAAGATGTCACACTAGAAGGCTACACTAAGGGTGATCAGATATGTCAAGTTAGAATCTAGAAAGGGATTACTAATGAGCTCTAATCAGAGACCTTATCTGAGTGGGTATTGTGATGCATATTGGGCTGCATGTCCAAGCACAAGAAGACGAGTCACTAGTTTTATATTAAAGTTTAGTGACTCTCTCATGTGGTGGAAATTAAAGAAATAAAACACAATGTCTAGAAGTTCTGCAGAGGTAGAATACAAGATTTTGGATACCTTGACAGTTGAAGTAAAGTGGATTACAAGCCTGTTCAAGGAGTTAGGTGTGAAGTTGATAGAATCAGCAATCCTTTATTATGACAACAAAGCAGCAATACAAATTGCTGCCAATCTCGTGTTTCATGAGCATACAAAGCAGATAGAGATTGATTGCCATTTTATTAGAGAAAAGATCCATAAAGGCCTTATCAAGATTACCTACATCAACACTAAGGACCAACAGGTTGACTTGCTTACCAAAGCCTTAGGAAGAATACAACATGACTTCTTATTGAACAAGCTTGGATTATTGAATCTTTTCAATACATCCAGCTTGAGGCAGGATATTGGAAATACTAGCACAGTTAGTTAATTAAAATTGTTAGATTGATCAATTATTAGTTACATTGATTAGTTGACAATTAAACTAATTAGTCATGATTGTTAGTTGGTTAGTTAGATTAGTTAGAGTACTAATCACATGGGAAGGAGGTACATGGTTAGGAAGCTAGATGCTCGTTTTACATATATATATATATATATATATATACACACACACACTTGTACTCATCTTTACAATTGAATAAGAAAATTCTTCCCAATCAATTCTCAGTATTAACCTAATATTAAAACCCTTAAAATGGTGAAAATTTCAGTTATTATAATTCATGTACTTAGTGGGAAAACATAAAACACTATCAAAATACTTCAAAATGAAACCTTTGGTTGGTGCCAGTGAGTGATGTGAGACTAAAAATACATATTTTTAGTCATTATTTATCTTATATTTAATATTTTTATTTATCCTTTTTGAGCATACATTTTATGGATTGTGCTAAATTATGTATTTTATTTGTAGAATTAAATTGACGTGAAAATGAAGAGATTTGGAGCTCAAATGAATTTAAAAAGGAAGATTACATAAGGAAATTCAAGCAGACAACTTAATAGATTAAATCGACTAAAATAATATATTTGTATGTTAGTAAGCAAGCTGTTCAAATTGGTAATTGCAATTTCAATTGCTATTAAACACTACTGACACGTGGCAATTATGGACGAACAAGGAATTGTTGATGCGGAACAATGTCATGTGCACGAAGGACTCCAATTTCCTTTTGGATTTGGGTTTTTCAATTTGTTTTGGACTCAATTTTTTATTTTTGAATTTTTTCCTACACCTGTAAATATTCCATAAAATTAGGTTTTACATAACTTTGACTTAGAGAGAGATAAGAGCTGTCGTGGAGGCCGGAGAATTTTAGTTTCATCTTTTCTTCTCCATTATTATTTATTTTTATATTTATTTTTGAATGATTTGTGATAATTTGTTCATGTCTATGTGGAGTTAAACTTCTTTTTCTAAGATTATGGTAGCTACTTAGATGATTATTTAGTCATTATTAATTTGAAATATTTGTTTATCATATTAATTGCTCTTATATTACGTTTATCTATACTTTAGAGTTTGGCCAACTAGGGGTACATTAGTTGTTCATTTTGGATTCGAGAGATGTTAGAATGAATAGAACACAGTAATATAGAGAGTTTGTTCAACTAGGAAACTAGATTGATTCGTATAAGGGAGACCCGTGACAATTGCCCTTACACCTTGCTTGGTTCATAGTACAGGAAGATAACATTAAAACACTTTTATTGATGTGTCTATCCGCGCTCAATGATGTAGCTAGGCAGTCAATAACGGTAGTCCGGCAAAGGCGTGCAACACTATTTAGGTAATTTAAATCCTATGAATCAGTAACTAGATAATCAAATAAATTGATGAAATTGAGGCTAAACATGATTATTAGCTAATCATAATCTTAGACCGATTCATTCATTGATTGTGTAAAAATATATCTTTTGGTTAATTATTCACTGCTTAAATAAATACTTAGAATTAATATAACTTTGTAAGTAATTAATTGACAAGTCCTTTGGGTTCGATATCCCAGCTCTTTTAGAGCCACTATATTACCTGAGTTGACCACGTACACTTGTGTGTGCCAGGGAAGCAACAGTGAGAAGATTATTTTTCTCCAACTCTTATTTTTAGGATTTTTTTCTTGAGACGAAGATTTCCTGAAAACATTTTCTCTATTTCTATGAGGTAGTGGTAAGGTCTGTATACATTTTATCATCCTTAGGATCCACTTGTGAGATTACACTGGATGTGTTGTTGTTGTTATTGTTTGTCTTTGTTTTTAGGATTCTTAAAAGTCGAAAAAATTATCATAATAATAATGTGATAGTAAAATTACGGAAAGTTGAGCGCCTGTGTATGAAAGAGGAAACAAATTGTGTAAAAACATAACAATGTCTTTTTTCAGTAGATACAAGCTAGCACAAAGTGTCGAATTTCCATAGCCGAGCTGTTCAGTTGGATGGAATCGCTCTATTTATTGTTATACCCAATTCTATTGAAAACAAAAAATTCAAAATCTAGTTTCTGTAATCAAACACAAGTATTATGTTTTTAAGTATTCTAAGGAAATTGAAAACCAGCACCGCCAGCAACCCCTTGTACTCCCATTTGTGGGTTAGCAACAGCTATCCATAGCAAGGAGAGTGTTATTGCAATGAGCCCTGCCCAGACAAACAGAACTGTGGGTGTTTTTCTTCTTTTACCCATGAGTCCCTTAGCGAAAGGATATAAGTGAGCCAAAACCCAGAAAGCGAAAAATACTCCTCCAATGAAGTTTCCCCACTGAGGTACAATGTCAAATATGGCCCTAGCAAATGCGACCGCCATGGCAATTATGGTAATCATACCGATCACGACAGGCGGTATCATCAATGATGTCCACTTCACCAGGTACAATTCAGCATATGCCTCATCAACCTCTTCTGAAACCGGTTTTGATGTCGGAGTAAAAGATACGTCAATTCCCATGAAAACTTTGAGGATACCTAGCCCCACAGCAGCAAGATGGGCACTAGTTCCTGCAATAACCCAAAACTGCTCATTTCTCCACCAATCCTCCAACGCAATCCCAGACCATCTTATCTCCAAGATAGCTAAACCAATGGCAGCCAGAGATATGGCTAATATAAATACAAGGAACTCGATGTCGACTTCTTTGACGATGAATTGATTGGATATGAGTGAGAGTGCCGGAACAAAGCAGAACACGGTGAGGAAAAATGCAGTGAAAGGATAAGTGCTGACATTAAGGTAAGCAAGACGTTGGAGGATTCTGAGTTTTTTCGATCCAATTAAGGCATTGTTTCTTGAGAAAAAGATTTCAACAGATCCTGTAGCGCTACGGAGCACTTGATATAGCCTATCAGTTAGATTTATAGGAGCTGTTCCACGGAATGCATCACGCTTGGTGATGCAATAAATAGAACGCCATCCCCGATTGTGCATCTGGTATCCTGTCACCACATCTTCCATCACTGAACCATAAATCCATCCAACTCGAATACCCCACTCTGTATTTTCTTCATACCTAATATTGTAAAAGTGTAAACAACAACAACGACATACCAAGTGGAACCCACAAGTGAGGTCTGGGAGGATAAAATGTACCAGACCTTATCACTATCTCACAAGGTAGAGAGGCTGTTTTCTGGGAATCCTTGCCTCAAAAACCCATAAGCAAATAAACTAAAAGTGTGATGTATAAAATCAAATATGAAATTACAACTTAGAATTTTGATTTGATTAATTAACTTACCAACAAGATATAACAGAGACTGCTTCAGCAACATAGGTGGCATCAAGTGGTTCCTTTGGGGCTCTAAGGGCACCAGGGGCTCGTCCATACTTGACAGCAGGGTGATCGGCGATAGGGCGACTTTGGAACTCAGCAATTGGAATAGAGTCTGCAAACATTGTGGAGTTGCCAAAACTCTTAGGTAGTAGATTCACATCTATGTCAGGATCAAAATCTGTGTCTTTCAGTTCTTGAGCCTCAGCACCTTTTTGTGGTGTCTTATTGGGATTTGCTGGTTCAAACCCATAAAGTGCAAAACGCTTAAACATGCAACCCGTCCCAACAAACATAGGACCCTATTGGATGATCAAGCAAGTTTAATAATGTTACTTGATCTATGAGAAGAAATTTTAATAGAGTAACTATAATTACCTGCAGACCATCAAGGGCACGCATATTTCCATCAAAAAACACAGTATTGTGATTGGCATAACGATCTGAAGGATCGATTCCTTCAAATCGTTGAGGGTATTGAATATAGCATATGTCTTCTCCGCCTCTGTCCATCATGAAACACATGCCTTCACGAATAGCTAAGGAGTTGTATATATAGTGATCACAATCAAGGTTGAGTATGAATGCGCCATTAGACAATATGGCAGAAGCTCGCACCAGGGCATTCATGGCACCCGCTTTTTCATTGTGTTCATACTCACGTCTCTTCTCACGCGACACATACACAAACATTGGAAGCCTTATGTCCACGTCCGAAAAATCTAATAGCTGTTCTTCTTCACCCCCTCCCATTAGGGGATCACAACTTGGGGGTTTCAACAATACCTTTAAATTACAATTTCATTTATGTATGTTAATATTTGTAACTAGGATGCAACAACTATGTACTATTTACTTGAGAAAGTAACCTGAAGGATCCCGGGATGATCACCCTGGGCATGATCCCTGCTGGGGGCAGACCATGTTCCAGGCCAGTGAGTTCCATCAGCCATCCAAGTGGCCTTTTGCACTTTGATTAATTCTGCAGGATCAGTAGCATTCTCTTTCATTTGCTTTAACATCTTCATTTCCTCTCGAGCATTAAACGCGTCTGATCTCCTTCTTATTGAATCTTGGAGACTATTTATCCTCACCTTAAATTCATCATATTCTCTTTTCACCCTTCGTCTATCTTTGACGAAATCAGCTCTCTTTTTGTTCTTTGTTGGGTCTCCCCTGAGGAGAAAATAGGCTTCGGGATTCCTAGGCTCAATAGCATGTTTCCTGCAGAATGGTACCCACAAATTAGCAAAGCTAGCAGCTTCCGCCATTGCCTCAAATGTTAGAAGGGTACCACCATCATCTGAAATATAGCAAGTTAGCTTCTCCACTGGATAATCAACTGCTAAGATGGATAGGATGGTGTTGGCTGTGACAAGCGGCGGCTCTTTCTCTGGATCAACTGTTGATACAAACATATCAACTCCTGGTAGATCTGACCTACCCAAAGGATTGGATGGTGATGGCATTTCAAATTTTTCGCGTAGTGCCACTAGATCAGTAGACCGATTTATTGGCGATATCTTGGGCATTTGATCCAGGAGCCATGAAAATGAGAGCCATATTTCACATATAATTGATATCACAAATAACCACATAGCATTCGGGTTTGGATGTCGAATTCTCCATGCCAAGAAGAACCCTAGTAGCAGTAGTCGAACAATAATTAGCAACCTGTACGTAGATTGCAACTAATTAAAAATATATCAAACTGATATACAATTACGTTTACATATGTGAAACTAAAAAGACAAACCTATAAGGGCTAATGATGCTGTGTGGTAATGGTAAATTCCTACTGAGAGGTTTCCAAGGTATATCAGAAGATGTATCCAACACGGTCTTGTGTATACCTCTATCGCCATCATCTCCATCCCTTTCATCAGGCCAATAAGCATTTCCATACCCGTACGTGCCTTGTGTCTCGAAGAGCCATTTGTTGTGATCGAACTCTCCATTTTGATTTCTCCTTATCATACCTTTTGAACCATTTGGTGCTGGTAATGACAATGCTCCATCAGAAAAATTTGGGATCTCGTCATCAAGATCACCTACCTTGTAAACTTCTTTACAACCAGGGCATAAACCCGTGTCTTTTTGTGCGTCCATGTAGCAATCTCTACATATTTTGAACCTAAACACAAAACAAACACATCAACTTTGAGTAATCTTAGTAGCTCAATTGGTTGGTTACTTTAACTTTAATCCACTTGCTGTCGCCTAACAAGTGATGTGATTGCACGTATAAAGATAAATAACTTACCTGCATTCACATGGGATTACATCATTACCCCTTTCATCTTTCATGATCTTTCCATCACAAGCAGGCATGGAACATGAAGATCCTCTGGATCCAGCCATTTGAGGATGACTAACTTCGGAATCAATCACCTTATCCATGAGATGTGCACGAGTGACGCTATTAAATCCCCCTGTAAATAAGGAATTAGAAACATATTGCTCTTCTGCTTTGGCTGCAATGGACGTATCCATTGGCTGATTGTCAGGCGTAGGCGGAATTTGGACAGTGTAATTCATGTAGTCTCCTGACATTTCACCCGACATATCAATGTCTTCTCTCGACAGGCTCACATATCGTCCACTAGATGTTCTTCGTGCAAATTTTACTGTTTGCCCGCTAGAACTTGTTCCTCTAGTGGTGCTACGTGTTGTCTTTTTTGATGGTGCACCCGTCAAGCTTGCCATTTTTATTTTGTTTTTTTTTTAAAAAATATATATCTTATAAGCTAATTTAAGACAATAAATTGGGTGATCTTCTTCTCAAACGTGACAACAAATGTGTTTTTTCTTCATCATAAACTTTTTTGAAAATTACTCTTGCTCTTGATCAATGTTGTAGTCGATGATCAGCCTAGTATTTTTATTTGGAGTACTAAAAAAGAAAGATTGTCATTAAATTAATTCAATTCATTTAACTGATCAATATTAAAATCTTCTCTTTCTCATTTTACTAGTTATCCGATTACTATGGAGAACCAATGAGGGACACAGCAAGTAAAGAAAAACTTGTGAGGACTAGTTTATGGGGAGGATAAGAGGGTGTTTGGTTGGATGGTAGACAAAAGATATAGAAAATAGGCAATTAAGTAGGAAAGTTAGAGATCCACATGAGAGAGTACACACAGTGATTTTCAGTTACTCTTTTTATCAGTCTTACTTATTCATGATATTTTTTCCAGAAACAACCTCTCTAGAGATAGTGGTAAGATCTATGTACATTTCTATCCTCTCAAATTTCACTTGTAGGATTCTGCTGAATATATTGTTGTTTTCCTTATTCACGATACTATTTTAAAACATCCAACAATATTTGTTCAGTTTATAAAACTAATGAATAATTAATTATTTTATGTTTCTTTATCCTTGTTATTAAATAGAGTATTCATTTTTCAATGTTTAAAGATTTATAGTTAATAATAATGATGTGGTAAAATTACATTTATTATTTATAGCATTTTAATTTTTATATCAAGTCTTTAATGAACAACTATCGTTAAATAAAGTCTATTATAATGCCTTTCAAGAAAACATAAAATAAAAGTACATCAAAAACTTTTTGTTGGTATTACTGAGAAGATTTTTCTCCAACTTTATTTATGTATTTAATTTTTTTGGACTCTTAAAATAATAGTAATAATAATAATCTATCTTCTATCTATGCCAGATATCGGTGCTCATGTCAACACGGGCCTAATATTTATTATTTTTGTATCTCAATTTATGTGATATATATATATATATATGTATATAATTTAAAAAGTTGATTAAATTTTAATATGATTTTAAAATATTTTAAATTATTAATTATTGTGAATTATAGTACTTTTTATGTAATTTTTAAATAATACATGTTATCACTAGTCCCAATTTATGAGGCATGCATGCAAAGTTATGGATTTTCATGATGATGATCCCAAGTATGTAAAAAGCATGTTTTATGACAATAATGATGTTATGGCAATGATAATGATGATGTCATGATAAAGAGGGTAATGAAAACTCTATATATTATGGTGATGATGTTAAGGTGGGCATGTCACCCACACCATGATGAAAGTTAAAGTAGATGATATGATATTTTCATAAAAGTTATGATGACTAATGATAAAAGCATGATTTTAATGAAGTATGAATTATGTTAAAAGTTATGTATATGCATAATTTAGGCATTCTGTGGATATGACATAGCACCGAATGAGATTGAGGATGGGGACTTGACCTAAGGGGTCCTTAATGTAAAACCTACCTTTCTCGTAACTACATGCCACCATAGGGATTATGATTATATGCCCATATAGTATTTTGTTAGTGGACCTCGTTATAAGTAAAGCATACGCCGAAATGGGAAGGTTCCCGTAAGGTTCATGTTAAAGCACTTATCGAAATGGAAGAATCTCGTAAGGTAAGGTATAGTCTACCCTGGTAAAGTAGGCTACTCTTTTACTCGGCATAGAGGTAATATCGAGATTTCATGTAATAGTCCACACTGTCTTATATATCGATTATGGTCTTATTCCCACATATGTATGTTAATATTATGAATGGATTTAATAATGCTTCTTCTCATGATTTTTAAGTTTGCATACTTATGCATATTGTGTTCTTATCCTATTGACTATGATTATGCATATTGATATTATTGTGACGTCCTTTGGTTCATGGCATACCTACATACTTAGTACATGCATTTCATGTACTAACACATATATACTTCTTTTCCTGCATGATCTAACCATGTAGGGACGGCTGACGAGGAGACTATTTTGTTATGTGGCTAGATTCGTATTCCGAGCTTGAAGATTGTTGGTAAGTTCCTATGCTTCTGAAACAAGCTCCTTTATGATGCTTTTCTATAGAGACTTTGTTATTTTCTTTGATGTATATCTTGAGGGTGAACTAGTATGCTATGTGCTTAAGGGAAAACTATGACATTCTTAGTTTTATATACTTTCGCTTGTTTATTCTCTTATCTATACTTATTTTACCTTATGAATGCTTATGATATGAACACAAGGCTTGGATGGGATGCCTTCGGGTGTCACATTCGTCGCGTCACGGCTAGACCCTAGTCCAGGTAGTGACATACAGTCTCCATTACTATCCTTTGATTTTTCATATAACGAGGAATATGTTGAACTTGAATTTAGTTTAGATTCAAGAGTTTGAATAGCTTGATCTTGAATCTTCGACTTTTGAACTTGAATTTGAATTATTCATCATGGACACTTGTATGATTATGAAGAATAATGAATATAAATAGTAACTTGATCTTGAATACCTCAATAGTTGACTTCATTCTTAGTTTTGGATTTTAACATAAACTTGATTGCTTAAATGTTTAGCTTGTAGAGAATTTGTGGCGTTTGACATACGAGCTCTCTTCTTGCTTCTTGTTCTTAAAAGCCTCCCCTTAATGAGAATAATGAGGATCCTTATTTATAGTTCTAGGGAATGGTATAATTGTGTGATTTGATTGGTTGGTTTAAAATGATCAATCAGATTTTTATAAGTGAAAAACTCCAATTTCGTTAGTCAGAACATGACACATACATATTTGACATGATTGTAGTAGCTCATTTAGTTTGACTTGAAGTGTCACGTAACGTTGACACATGCCATTCTAATGGCTCACTTAATTTGACTGGACTGCCACATAACTTTGACACACGACATGATTCTAGTAGCTCATTTAATTTGATTTGAATTGTCACATAATTTTGACATGTAACACGATCCTAGTGACTTATTTAATTTGACTTGGATAGATATATTATTTGAACTATTTTCTTAAATTTAATATATCCAAATTAATTTATGGATTTAAATACAATAAAATTTAACTTCTTACACATGCATTTCATGATGTTCATTTTGTACTTCTAGTTTTCATGATTAATTTAATTTAAAATACTAATTTAAAAAATATAAATTAATTTTGATTTTAAAAATATAAATTAATTATTTGTATAATAATATTAAGAATATTTATTTATTAATTTATTAATTTACTATATTCTCAAAAGACAATATATATCTTAAATATTTAGTTTAAGATCTTCTATAAGGTCCTTTATTTGTCTAATATAAATTCTTACTTTTAGATAATTAATTTTTATTTTTAAAGCTTCATGTAACTTTATGGTTACACATGTGCAACCAAATAGGAGACTTGTAATTACATCATGGCTAACAAATAAGTCATCGTAATTCACTAGGTTGTATAATTACTAGGCTGGTAGTTACTATTCTAGTAATTATACTAATTTCAATTATCAGAGGGTTTTTCGACAACAACAACATAGTGAAATTTGGAGAATTACTATTCATACTCTCTGTTCTACTTTTTGAATATTTTAATATTCTTTTTACTATACAAGATAATTAATTATTTTTAATATAATACAATATCTAAAAATATATTATTGATGAGTATACTATTTTCATCTAAACTAATAATTTTTCTATTTTATTTTATTTTAAATTTTTGTCAGTTTAATTTAAAATTATTTTAATGTTGTTATTATAATATAAGACCACTAATTAAATCTTTAATATTTGTAATTATTTTTTAATATAATATAATATCTAAAAATATATTATTGACAAGTATACTATTTCCATCTCAAATAAATAATTTTTCTAATTTATTTAATGATGATTCAAACTGCCAAACAATTCACATTTATGTTATACTTAAAAAAAAAAGAAACGATTTATATTATGAAATATGAAAATAAAAATAAAGTAGAAATAATCATATAATATCAAGAAGAGAGAAAACGATTTTTTTTTTCTTATGAAATAAAATAAAGAATTGGGCTGGAGTTGATTGTCTCCAAATAATCTTTTTCCTCTATTTTTGGAGTAGAATAAAGAGTGAGTTGGAGATGGCCTAATACGGAGATATGCGTCCTGTTTTACTTCTTTTTTATTATCATCAAGTGTTTTTGTTGTCTATTTTACATGTACCAAAAAGATATTTTATATATATACTAACACATATATATTTAATTTAAAAAATCATGTTTTAAACTTTATTAGGCATAAGCTCATAAGTTGATCACTTTTCTTGAAATTATTTCTCCATCTCTAACCATCTTTCTAGAAAAAAAATATAGTATCACATACAGAAAATCAAGTATCCATAAAAGAAAAAAGTAGTGAAAAATAATTAAAAGAAAAAAAAAACATATTGAATCATTTGTAAATAATAATAAAATAGATTAACAAAAACACACAATATATTTATTTGTATTTAAAAATTAAAAAGAATCTTATATTTGAGTATTAGAAAAAGAATTACTTCACACATTCATTTCGTCACAATTTTACTATTAAATATAATAATAACAATAATAAAAAGAACGTTGCTTTTATATGACAGTAGAATGAAAGAAAAAATTGATCATTTATAAAATTGATCACTAGATATAGGCTAGCACAAGATGCTTAATTTCCATAGCTGAACTTTTCAGAAGGGAAGTTGAATGGAACAGCACCATTAATTGTTGTTTATACCCAACATATAAAAAATTGTAAAACCAAAAAAAATATTGGTAATAAGTTACATTACTTTGAAATCTAGTTTGTCTAATTAAATAATCCTGATGCAACATAAATATGATGTTTTTGATTTTAGTTGTTGTGGCTTTACTTAAGGAAATTGAAAGACACCACCAGCAGCTGCTTGTACTCCTGCTTGTGGGTTCCCAATAGCTATCCATAACAAGGAGAGTGTTATTGCAATGAGGCCTGACCAGACAAACACAATTGTGGGTGTTTTTCTCCTTCTACCCATAAGTCCCTTAGCGAAAGGATATAAGTGAGCCAAAACCCAGAAAGCGAAAAATGCTCCACCGATGAATCTTCCCCATTGGGGTACAGTGGCAAACATGGCCCTAGAAAATGCAACCACAATGGCAATTATGTTAACCATCCCGATCACAATAGGCGGTATCATTAATGATGTCCATTTCACCAGGTACAATTCAGCATAGGCATCATCATCGTCATCTCCAGTCGATTTTGATGTGAGAGTAAAAGATATTTCAATTCCTGCGATAACTTTAAGCAGACCTTGCACCACAGCAGCAAGATGGGCACTAGTACCTGAAATGAGCCAAAACTGTTCATTTCTCCACCAATCCTCTAGAGCAACGCCAGACCATTTCACCTCCAGGATAGCTAAACCGATGAGACACAGAGATATGGTTAATAGAAATACAAGGAACACGACGTTGACATTTTGGACAATGAATTGACCGGATATGAGGGAGAGTGCAGGGAGAAAGCAGTAGACGATGAGGAAAAATGAAGTGAAAGGATAAATGCCGACATTAAGGTAAGCAAGGCGTTGGAGGAGATTCAGTTTTTTGGATGCTAAAAAGGCATTGTTCCCTGAGAAAAAGATTTCAACAGATCCTGTAGCCCAACGGAGCACTTGATGTAGCCTATCTGTCAGGTTAATTGGAGCTGATCCACGGAATGCATCACGCTTAGTGATGCAATATACAGAGCGCCATCCACGGTTGTGCATCCGATAACCTGTCACCACATCTTCTGTCACCGAACCATAAATCCATCCAACTCGACCACCCCACTCTGTCTTGTCTTCATACCTAATAATTGAATTAATATTGTAACTCAAAGTGTGAATGTATAAGATCAGTATGAAATGGATAAATTAATTAGTTTACTTACCAACAGGATATGACGGAGACTGCTTCGGCGACAGTGGTTGCATCAAGTGGTTCCTTTGGGGCTCTAAGAGCACCAGGAGGTCGTCCATACTTGACAGCAGGGTGATCGGCGATAGGGCGGCCTTGGAACTCAGCAATTGGAATAGACTCTGCTAACATTGTGGAGTTACCAAAACGCTTTGGTAGTAGATTCACATCTAAGTCAGGATCAAAATCTGTGGCTTTCAATGCTTGAGCCTCTGCACCTTTTTGTGGTATCTTCTCTGCATTTGCAGGCTCAAACCCGTAAAGTGCAAATCGCCTAAACATGCAACCCGTCCCAACATACATAGGACCCTATATGTACATAATGGACGATTGAGCAAGTTTAATAATCTATGAACCAGAAATTTGAATAGTGTCATTATAACTACCTGGAGGCCATCAAGGGCACGCATATTTCCATCAAAAAACACAGTATTGTGATTGGCATAACGATCTGACGGATCAATTCCTTCAAATCGTTGAGGGAATTGAATATAACATATGTCTTCACCGCCTCTGTCCATCATGAAACACATGCCTTCACGAATAGCTAAGCAGTTGTATATATAGTGATCACAATCAAGGTTGAGTATGAATGCGCCATTAGATAATATGGCCGAAGCTCTCACTAAGGCATTCATGGCACCTGCTTTTTTATTGTGATCATACCCACGTCTCTTCTCACGCGACATATATACAAACATAGGAAGCCTAATGTCCACGTCTGAAAAATCCAATAGACTTTCTTCATCACTCCTTCCCATTAGCGGATCACAACTTGGGGGTTTCAACATTACCTAGAAATTACAATTTCGTTTATGTATGTTAATATTTGTAATTAGGATTTAACAGTTATGTACTATTTTCTTGAGAAAGTAACCTGAAGGATTCCGGGATGATCACCCTTGGCATGATCCCTACTAGGGACAGCCCATGTTCCAGGCCAGTGAGTTCCATCAGCCATCCATGTAGCCTTTTGCACTTTGATTGCCTCTGCCGGATCAGTCCCATTCTCTTTCATATGCTTTAACATCTTCATTTCTTCTCGAGCATTAAACGCGTCTGATCTCCTTCTTATTGAATCTGGCAGACCATTTATCCTTACCTTAAATTCATCATATTCTCTTTTTACCCTTCGTCTATCTTTAACGAAATCAGTTCTCTTCTTGTTCTTTGTAGGGTCTCCCTTGAGGAGAAAATAGGCTTCAGGATTCCTAGGCTCAATAGCATGCTTCCTGCAGAATGGTACCCACAAATCAGCAAAGCTAGCAGCTTCTGCCATTGCCTCAAATGTTAGAAGGGCACCGCCATCATCTGAAATGTAGCAAGCTAGCTTCTCCACGGGATAGTCAGCTGCTAAGATCGATAGGATGGTGTTGGCTGTGACAAGGGGCGGCTCTTTCTCTGGATCAGCTGTTGACACAAACATATCGACTCCTGGTAGATCCGACCTACCCGTAGGATTGGATGGTGATGGCATTTCAAATTTCTCTTTTAGTACCGCTAGGTCAGTTGACCGATTAATGGGAGTTACCTTGGGCATCTGATCCAAGATCCATGAAAATGCGAACCATATTTCACATATGATTGACATGAACCATAACCACATTGCATCTGGATTTGGATGTCGTATTCTCCATGTCAAGAAGAACCCCAATACGATTAGTCGAATAACAATTAGCAACCTATACATACATTGCAATAAATTAAAAACAGATTGAACTGACTCATAATTGAGTACACACACAAAATTAGAAGCACAAACCTATAAGGGCTAATGATGCTATGTGGTATTGGCAATTTCCTACTGAGGGGTTTCCAAGGTATATCAGCAGATGTATCCAACTTGGTCCTATCCATACCTCCATCACCATCATCTCCATCCCTATCATCAGGCCAATAAGCATTTCCATACCCATATGTGCCTTGTGTCTCGAAGAGCCATTTGTTGTGATCGAACTCTCCATTTTGATTTCTCCTCACCACACCTTTCGAACCATCTGGTGCCGGTAATGACAAAGCACCATTAGAAAAATTTGGGATCTCGTCATCAAGATCACCTACCTTGTAAGCTTCTTTGCAACCGGGACATAAACCCGTGTCTTTTTGTGCGTCCATGTAGCAATCTCGACATATTTTGAACCTAAACACAAAACAAACGCATCAACTTCGAGAAATCTTAGTACTCACTCAGTTGGTTGACTACCTGAACTTCGATTCCCCTGCCCTGCCCCCAATTTACACATCAACTTGAATCTTATAAACACATTCGATCTTTTCACTTTTTACTACCAAATAAGTGACATGATTGACGTATAAACATAAATAACTTACCTGCATTCACATGGGATTACATCATTACCCCTTTCATCTTTCATGATCTTTCCATCACAAGCAGGCATGGAACATGAAGATCCTTTGGATCCAGCCATTTGAGGATGACTAACTTCGGATTCAATCACCTTATCCATGAGATGTGCACGAGTGACGCTATTAAATCCCCCTGTAAATAACGAATTAGAAACATATTGCTCTTCAGCTTTGGCAGCAACAGACGTATCCATTGGCTGATTGTCAGGCGTAGGGGGAATTTGGACAGTGTAATTCATGTAATCTCCTGAGAATTCTCCAGACATATCAATGTCTTCTCTCGACAGGCTCACATATCGTCCACTAGACGTTCTTCGTGCAAATTTTACTGTTTGCCCGCTAGAACTTCCCTTATTACCACCCTGAGAGCCTCCTGGAACTGTTCCTCCAGGGCTACGTGTTGTCTTCTTCGATGGTGCACCCGACAAGCTTGCCATTTCTATTTTTTTCTAATTTTCTCAAAACATAACCTCATTAACTATGGAAAAGCTAGTTAATTTATCTCCCCGAATAACATACGTACGAGACAATGTATTGGGTGGTCTTCTTCTCAACCATGACAATAAATGTTTCCTTCTTTCATCATAAAATTTTTCAGGAATCACTTTTGATCTTGATCAATGTTGTAGTCGATGACCACCCTCAATATTTTTAGTTAGAGCACTAAAAAAGAAAGAAAAGAAAGGCTGCCATTGAATTAATTCACTTAACTAATCAATATTACAAAAAGAAAAATTAATTTTTTACTATTTCTCCAATTACTACGGAGAACCATTGAGAGATAAACCAAGCAAAGAACAATTTGTGAGGATTAATTTATGGGAGAGGCTTTGAGGGAGTTTGGTTGGATGGGGGAGAGTTGCGCGCGCGGAATATAAAAACAAGAATATATATATATATATATATATGTGTGTGTGTGTGTTTTGAAAAATATAATAGGAAAGTAACTAATATTAATGATAAAGATAAATTAGGAACTAAATGTAAAATTGTCTCTTAATTTCATAAAGTAAATAAATATTATTGAATATTTCAAAATAGTACAAGGGTCAAGTAAAATTGGATGGACAGAGTATTCAAGTATTCAAACTCTAATGTCAAAATGACATGAAGAGAAAATTCATTAATTCAACGTGACTTAGAAAAAGAGCACGCGCACACACATGATACGAAGAAATTCCTCATGTCGTTCTCAACAGGATTCACGTCTATTAATCTTCTAATTTGAGATTTTAATGAGTTTCTGAAATTCAGAGAAAAAAAATTGAGATACTAAATTTATCTGCTAGTATTTTGTTTCTTTTTAACTCTACGTTTTTGGCGTAAAGAACAATATTTTTTTGGGGAAAAAAAAATTTATAAGAAATATCTCCCTCCGGCATTTTCAAAAGTTTCAGTAATGATATTTCAAATGCACCATCAAAAATTATATCAAGACTAACAATAAGTATTGGGATAAGTTATTCTTCCCTAGAGGTGGAATAATTCTAAAATAATTTATCATGGGATAAAATATCTAATATAATAAAAATGTCCTTTTTAAACTCCCTTTTATACACCATTTTTATATTTATGTATATAACATAATTTTTAGCAACATTTATAATAATAGTGGTGTTGTTGTGATAATATATTTTTTTCTATTAAAAATTATATTTTATAAAAGTAAATTCTATTTATGAATATATTATAAGTTGAATTTATTTGTCTACATGTTTATTTAAATTTTGATTTCTCTTGAAATGTTCATTCTATTTTCAGTTAATAGCTTATTACTCACTGTTATGCCGAAAATGGTTTTTTTGAAAAAAGAAAAATAATTCAAAAATCGAAAATTGATTTAAACTCAATTAATTTGAGAAAAAACAATGCTCGAGATTCGAAATAAAAACAGAGTCGCCACCTAATTTTACGGATAATTAGGAAACCATTAAATACTTTAAAAGACCTAACAGAAAAATCTTTTAAAAATCCAGAAAATAGGTTCGAGCTCACATTTCCACTTCGAGAAGGTTTTACGCACTCGAAATGGCCGCTAAATGCGGTTATCCAGCGATTAAGTGTTTGACTAACTTTTGATTGACAAAGATTGACTGATTTTAAAATTGATTTAATTTTGGAGGAGGCTTTGACTAAGCTTAAAAAA
>JAOTQJ010000002.1:15470314-15489307 GCA_025642045.1 Solanum sejunctum | reverse complement strand
TGAGAATTTTTCTCAGCAACTTTAACAATTGTTAAATCAACAACTCACTTGCTGAGAATTTCCTCAGCAACTTCAACAATAGTTGTCGGAGGTTAGTCACTTGCTAAAGTTAATTTCAATAGTTACAACAATTGTTAAGTTACACATTCTACATGCTAATTTTTTTAATAACTACAACAATTATTATATCAATTCCTAACAAGGAATCAACACTAACATATTATATAATTAATAAAAAATATATGAAATAACATAAAAGTTCAACATTAAACTAGCATTGAGAAAGACTTAAAGAAATGCAAAATTCAACATCTATGTACCATTCAAATAAAACATAAAAGAAAAGTTATTTTTGTCCAGCAAGAAGTTACAACACAGGATAATTTTCAACAATCACCCTACTGTTGGAGCTCTTTGAAGTGTTAATTGCTCTTTTTTGGCACTTGATATTGCCTTTTTACATCAACACGAGTGTGAGATTTTGAGATTCTTCTTTTGGACATCAGTGCCATAACATGTACATCTATAGTGTCCATCTTGGCAATCAATTTAGCCATTTGTTCAGACATACTTTTACATCCACAAGCACATGAAAGAACCCTAGAATCTCCACCAAATAACACCATCACCAACAATACCACCACCTCTAATACTAGAAACATCAACAGTATCACCATCAATATAAAAATAATTTTTGAATATTGTTGTAGTATCATTCTCAATAGTAGCATCACACTCTCTTTCAACCCAAGATAAATCTCTTTTAATAGCCTATGCTCCAACTAAATCTTTTCGAAGCTTTTCAAGCTTGGAATCTATCTTGTCTTCTTCCAATGGAACAAATTCAGCAATATATTTCATCTCCATCTCAATGGTTGAAGGAGCTATCCACGGATACACAATCTATGCATAAAAAATAAATAGCTATAACAATTGATGAAGATAGATATAACAATTGCAGAATGAGAAGCCTTACCGAGTCAGACGGGGGATCAAACAAATCATCAATTATAACAGAATTACTCTTCCTCGCATTTAGCCATCTAAGAATTCTCGAACAAGTTTCTTCATCTGATAAATGTTTAAACAAATACCTAAGTTGGAGAATAGCTTCAAATGCCCAAGCCTATATAAAACAATATAATCACAGATCACAATAATAAACCAAACATTAATTAATAAGGATGAAAAAATATTGAACAAATAACAAAGAATAAACAACAAAGAGCAAAGAACAAATTTTACCATGAAAGCCCAAGGAAAGCCATAAAGATTGATTACTTTCCTTGTTGGGTTCAATTCCTTCAACAGATATTCAATGGTCAGCGTAAAGCTTTCACGACCCCATGAATAAAAACAAAATGCTTTATGATGGGCGCAAAGGTTACTCTAGTCAGCCTAAACTAATGTGCTTTTATCGTGTGCACAAAGAATAGCATGCATGAACCAAAGTAAGCACAATGACTTCTTGCAATTTTTTTCAACCTCCTTGGAGTTTAGAAGGTCAATTAAATTCTTCTCTTTGAATTTTTTTGCGATTAACTCATGCAATTTCTTGCGCCTTTTAACAATCTTAGAATTAGAACTCTTTAATGACTTCTCTAATAGATCAACAACACTACGAGTATTATGACAGTTTAAGCCTGTCATGATTGCAAATTCTTTCATGCCAAAACAAACTGGCATGCCACAATAATTGATCCAAATCACATTTTTTTCATCACAAATAATTCTTCGCCAAAGAAGTTGATAAACTAGGCTCATAGGAAATATTGAAACTTTTTCCTTAGATATGTCTAAATACTTTCCATATATAGCAAATCGAAAATATCTTTCTAACTCTTGTGCTACCAGAATCTTTTTAAATTCAGCAAAAGATTTTTTCAAACCTGATCGAACAACAATATCACCTTTTAAATCAACTTCGTGATTGTCCAAATATGTCTGCAAATCATAATTTGAAAATTTAATGATTTTGACACCATCATCTATTGAAGAAGGATTATTAGTAGGGGAATCAACAGTGGAAGCATAAGAAACATTGTCTGATTTGCTTGCTTGTTTTGAAGTTGAATCGCCTTCGTCACATCTATTTTCTTCTTTCTATTTTGAAGAAGAACCAACTTTATCCCTTGACAATTGTTGTTGAGCCTCAGACCCCTCATTTGTTTATCTACGAGTTGAGATTATCTCATCCCCATATAACATTACGACATCTTTCGCTACTTTTTCTGCTTCTAGTTGGGGATGTGGATTAAGTCTGTTAGATTTACGAACAAGTTTGCTTGAAACACTTTGTCTTTTTGTGCGAGCCATTTTATCTACACAGATGAAATAAAATTAAATTAGCATAACTAATTCTTCAATAAGATAGAAAAATAAACTACAGTAAATACAAATGATTTAAGATGCATCAATAACTGAAGTTATTACAACAACTTAACGTAGCAATTTAAGAAATTAAAAGTATAACTGCTAAATTACTCAATAATTTGCTAAAAGAATTTTCAACAACATCAACAATTGTTAAATCATACAACTCACTTGCTGAGGATTTTGTTCAACAACTATAACAATTGCTAAATCAGACATCATAGTTGCTAAAATATTTTTAAGCAAATGTAACAATTGTTGTTGAAGGTTGTCCACTTATTAAAATTATTTTCAGCAACTCATAAGCAAATGCTTAGGTTGTTGTACTTTTAATTTCTTAGATTGCTACCTTAATTTAAATTACTACAACATCTTAAGGTTGCAAGTTTAGCAGTTGTTTTATCAAGTACTTCAATTATTGGGACTTATTAAGCAACTAAATAATTTTTTTACAATAACTTCATTAAGTTAAGTCGATTTTTATTCATCACTGTCATAACACCACCGCAATAATGAATACAAGTACAACTACTTGTGCAATTGCTTAAGAGTTGCCTAAGTTGCTGCAAAGATTGCAACTATTAAGTTTGGTCGATTTTCATTCATCACCCTCACACCACCGCCATAATAATGAATACAACTACAACTGCTTAAGTAGTCGTTAAAGAATTGCTTAAATTGTTCAAGTTCAGTTGATTTTCATTCATCAATTTCAACACCACCACAGTAATGAATAAAAGTACAACTAGTTGTGCAGTTGCTTAAGTTGTTGCCAAGGTTGTAACTATTGAGTTTAGTCGATTTTTATTCATCACCAACACAACACCCACCACAATAATGAATACAACTACAACTATTTAAGCAGTTGCTTAAGATTTGCTTAAATTGCTCAAGTTCAGTCGATGTTCATTCATCAACGTCAACACCACCACAGTAATGAATACAATATTATTAGTGAGTGAAAAGTGAAAAATACAAAATAATCTATAAAATATTTGAAGAAAGAAACACATGCATACTTTTTTTTTCCTTTTTATATCAAAACCCTAACTATGGAAAAAAAAATCAAAATCCTAACTATGAAGAAATATCAAAATTCTAACTATAGAAAAATATTCTCTTTTACCTCATTAATAATGATAGCAAGAGATGGAGATGAAGATAGAGATGGAGACAAAGACGACAAGCAAAAGACACGACGAACAAAGCAGGAGGAGACGATGAAGGCTTTGAAGATGAAGAAGAAGATATAAAAAAAATAGAAGAGTTTTGAAAAGTTAGATTTTTTTTACTTTAAAAAAAGAGATGAATGAATGACTTTTGATTTGAAAATACCCTCATAGATCCCATAAAAAAGAGATTAAATTTTTTAAAAATTACAAATCACCCTATTTAACTTAATCCCTTAATTAGTAGTTGGCTTTGGTCAGGTTATCACATTTTTCTTAATTGGGAACTTTCTTGTCCCCCTCTCTCAAATTAGTCTAGACTCTCAACGGAGTTACTTAGCTTTCAATTCATTGGACTCCTCCTTTGCCTATTAGCGACGGAAACAGAAAGGAGGACTGGTCACTAAGCGAGTTGAAACGCGCAGCGAGAAATGGAGAGTTCAGGCGAACTGGTGCCTTTTCCGTTGTTGATGACACCAATTGAATCGAATTACCGAGCATGTACCATTCCTTACAGGTTCCCCTCCGACAATCCCAAGAAACCAACTCCTACCGAGCTTTCCTGGATCGACCTCTTTATGAATTCCATCCCTTCTTTTAGGTACTTTTTTTTGTTTATGTTCGAATTAGACTTCTGCGTTTTTTTACAGTCGGCGCTATGGCGTTCTCTCCCTCCAGTTGTAGATTCGAGAAATGATGTGTCGACCATACCTTTTGGATTTAAGAGTCACCTTATCAAGTTAGCTATTGCTTTAAATAATTCGTATTTCTGATTATACTGCATTGGAATTAAACATTGAGGAAAAATCATAGGTATCTCTGTGTGTGTGTGTGGCGCAGTGTTTTGATCCTCTTTTGGATTAGCCATTAAATTTCTTGTTTTTTGTTAATGAATGCAGGAAGAGGGCTGAGAGCGATGACACTGTTCCAGATGCTCCTACGAGAGCTGAAAAGTTTGCTGATAGGTATCCTTCTATACCATTTTGTATTTCCTTTTACCATTCGGTTCACGGAGTAGGATAGTCAATGTAATAGAGAAAAAGTCGTCTATTTCATTCCCCTTTGTTTGAGGGGTTCATGGAGTAGGATAGTCAATGTAATAGAGAAAAAGTCGTCTATTTCATTCCCTTTGTTTGAGGGGGGAATCGGTGGGTGCTAAGGAAACTAAAATACTTTCCGTTAAGCTTGAGTACAGTGTGCTGAAAGAGTGCTGTTTTCTGTCTTCACTTTGATTTTCTGCCAGAATCAGGTCATCGACCCAATTCTGGCAGGCCTTTTTTTAATCTTATTTGTATTTCAAATTTATTAGTAATCATTTGCGGTCTGTGGATAAGCATTTTCCCATTCTCATATAAGGCTGGAAAGTAGATTGGGAATGGTTGTGGCACTCTCTTTCTTCTAGAGGGGGGAACTAATCCTTAGTCCTCGTTTTCTCTTGAACAAGGGAAGGGCAACATTTCATTAGTTTCAATTGAACAAGCTCAACCTTGAAAAAAAAAGGTGGTAGGCCGACGTTGAACGCTATTTATCCAACAAGCCAGCTCTAGTAGAGTGTGTTGAAAAGGGTGTGGGGAGTGGCTAAAAGGTGGTAGGCCGACATTGAATGTTATTTATCCAACAAGCCAGCTCTAGTAGAGTGTGTTGAAAAGGGTATGGGGAGTGGCTGGCGGGCTAAGTAGTAGACATTTTTTCTCATGTAAAAGGGTTTTCTGTCCTCTCTTCTTTTGATAACAATAATATAATATTTATATAAGTGAGAGTACAAGCAATGCTTGAGTGATGCTAGGCACCGTCATGTTTCCCATGATCAAACAATTCTTTTCGATAAGAGAAACATGAACAACAAAATATAATTACTATAAAAACCAACAAGTTAATTGAGAAAGAAGAACTTTCTGTAATAAAGATTACTCAACTATGTATCTTATAGAGAATAGTAATTCAGCTTATATACAAAAAGGCAGGGAATGAAAAGATAATACTTATCTAAAGGAAAGTGATGTTTTTCTCTGCCATGTGACATCCACGTCTCCACATCACGTGGAATGCCAAACTTTGGCAACAAGAGATCTTTTAAAATATATACATTTTCAATAATCCCCACATATTTTAAATGATTGAGTCAAGAGGTAAGACTTGCTAGATTTGTATGTTCAAAATGCAATAGATTTGGTTTCTTTTGGATTATGAATCAAAATTATACCATTAAAATTTAACTCACAGAATAATTGATGAAGTATAACATTTCTACGAATCAATAATTCTTATTGTAAGTCAGATATTTTACCGATCACATTTCACCTCCATATTTTGTTATTCAACGTAGTTGTGCACTAAGTCATGCATGAACCTAGTTATTCATGAGAGCTTTTGAAACTTGGCCAAAATCTCATAGAAGTGGCCCACTCCACTTCTCATGTAGGTGAATTCATCATGTGCATACTACTTTAAGAGTTAATAACTCATCCTCACAATTACTAGCAATTCAAACACTTCTCTTTTAGTATACAATGTCAATATCAGCTTGTTATTATTACCAATATGAACTTATTTCATCGGATCTCCAATCATATGGGTTGGGTTACCATCTGCAATCATATGAATTTAAATAAACAGAACACTGAAAGTGAAAAGAAAAAAGACAAGAAACTCTAGGAAGCACTCGATGGAACGGAGCATAAGTAGGAATAGATTTTAAGGTGGTAATGATTATGCGATCTAAAATTTAGCTAGTTAAAGTTAGTCTTGTCCTTAGCCGTCCCTCTCCATTTGTAATTTTCTCGTGTTTTGATCTTTATCTTTTGACCCCCCTTGTTGAAAATTCTGGCTTTGCCACTGGGTATGTCCATTGTTTATGGTTGCTTTTCTAGATGGAACACATGTGTGATGAGGCACAGGCTTCAGCAATTTGATGCATATATTAAAGAGTGATTCCTAAATGAAGCTAAGTGTCCATCTTGTATTGCACCTAAGCTTAGGGTCTTAGAGTTCCTCAAGTTCGCCTTCCACAACACTAACAAAGGAAATGAGAAGCATGGAGAAGGACAGATGAGAAGGAGAGAATTGGGAATGTTAATCATGGAGATCTTATGCTTATGAACTGAGAGTTGAATGAATACTTGAATAAAAGAAACATAGTCAAGGTGGAGCCAGTTAAGTTGGAGTATAGCAGGACTAAGTTTTTTAATTATAGAAGGCCTAAGTTGGTTCTGGGAAATAGATGGGACAGCAATATTGTGGTCAACCATTGAAGTGTGCAACAAAAGGGATGCAATGTTTTTCCAACAATGGGAAGTGTGGGAGAGATTTTTCTCTCAATTGTACGATCATTAGAGTACCCTATGAATCACAAGTTAGCAATAAATGATTGGGTGTTACAAGTAAAGAATCATTTGTACAAGATTCTCTCTTAATATATGTATTACTATATGAGATTTTCCCTTTTCAATCAACAACTATGACTCAGTCTTAAACTAATTGGGGTTGGTTATATGAATCTTCTTAATTTACTACACTTTACTTGGACCTGCTGTTGTTTCATCTTTTTCCAATCAATAAAATAACTTACTTCGTCAATACAACAACATACCCAGTGGAATCCCACAAGTGGGGTCTGGGGAGGGTAGAATGTACGTAGACCTTACCACTACCTCATAGAGATAGAGAGGCTGTTTTTGGAAAAGCCTCGTCTCAAAAAATCAAGCCCCATAAGCAAAAGATATTAGATATGGAAAAGAAGGGAAACGAAAAGGAAAAAAAAGGAAAACAACTACTAATGAAATTTTACTTTATAAAAGAAAAAAGTTCTTCTGCAAGTTTCTTGGTTACTTCTAATTCTAAGTGGTTTTGGCTTGTCATCAAAATGATGGAAAAATAGTCTTTTTAGACTATCCCTTGAGCAAGTGTCAGTATGTTTCAGAAAGTTTGAGGTTTATATTTATAAATTGAAAATTGATGATAGCTTCCAATTTTTACTTGTAATTTTTTGATGGGATAGGTATGCTGCAATACTTGAAGATCTAAAGAAAGATCCTGAAAGTCATGGAGGGCCTCCTGATTGCATTGTAAGCTCAGCCATATTATGCTAGCAATTTTTGACTCTCTAGGTTTCCTGATAACTTCTTGTCTTTGCTAAGAAGCTGAAGGGTTTTCTCCCTTTTCGTTTTCTTCTAGCTTCTTTGTCGCCTTAGAGAGCAAGTGCTTCGGGAAGTGGGGTTCAGAGATATATTTAAAAAGGTCAAGGTTAGTATCATTTCTCAAATATTAAATTCTTCAAGTTACTCTCCTGCTAGCAAATGGTCAAAGAAATAACCCTAAGGAAATGAAGAGTATTATGAAAATCTCTAATATAAAATTTCATTGAATACCTATAGTCTAGAATAGAATAATTGAAGGAAAGATATTACGATAATTAAAAAAAGACTGGCATTGCATCTACTGTGCAGACATGCTTCTGGGTGTTTTGTCCAAAAAAAAAAATTGCTCCTGGGTTTCAGCTTGTGGATGTTGACATACCTTACAAAAAAACTATCTCACTACTTTAAAGATCATCAATTGTTTTGTGCTCCTTTTCTTGCAGCGTTAGAAATTTGTTTCAGATTTTAACTTTTTTATGTTGTTGGGTGTATTAAAATGTGCTAGGATGAAGAAAATGCGAAGGCTATATCCTTATTTAAGGATGTAGTATGTCTTAATGATGCTATTGAGGATGAAGCCAAGCGTGTAGAGAATTTGGTCAGAGGAATTTTCGCAGGAAATATATTTGATCTTGGCTCCGCGAAGGTAAACCATGCTTTTTGATCCATGACTTCTTCATAATCACTGGATGAAGTCCATTAATATTCTGAACCATTATTTCATTTAGATTGAATATTTACCCTGGGAGTAAGTTAAGTTATGGCAACTAAACTCTTTCAATCAACTGGTTTGGTTTATCTGATAGTACTTTTGACAATATAGATCCAATGCTATGCCCAAACTATCTAGAAATTCCAGTAGAATATTTTAGAATTTTTTTTATTAAGTAATAAATTTTATTAATGTTCGGGCAAAAAAAATTCTTACAAATATACCAGAAGTAGAAACACCCACAAATATAGATGGTTTTCAATTCTAGAGGAAGGTTAAGTTGCTCAAGTTCATATTTCCTCAGTTGATTCCTTTAGTTATTGTTTTCCCTTTTCTTGTCACTTTTGAAACTTGAATATAAGTGCATTCCAAACATACAGTCACTCTACATGACAGATTTTAACTGTTTTATTCAATTCCTTGACAATACTCATAATCCACTTAAAATGTTATGACCTCCCATACTATTTACTGCAATTTACTCTTGCTTTAAGAGGTTTTTACGCCACAAAATCAGCAGCTCAGCACCCAATACTGATCCTTCTTAGAGGGGGACCTTCTTCTTCACAGGATTACGAGAAGATTGGCATCTGCAATGACACCCTTGTAGCATTCTTTGGGATTTATTGCATGAGTTTGAAGTATCAGACAAACAAAAAGTCGTATTGCTCGGTCTTACTCCAGGATCAGAAAAATATTGTTTCCTCGTGGTTCCGGATTTCTTGTGCTTAAGACTAATAGTTACCTAATCACATTTTGCATTGTCTCTCCAATTTTTAGGAATCTTCAATCTTCCAGGACTATTATCAGGATTATTTCCCAGCTTAAAAACTTTATGAAAGATGCAAATCAACTGGAATTTGCAGAAAAATCTTTTAGAGTGCTTAGTCATTGGCAGTAACACAATGAGACTCAAATTACCAACTTAGTCATTAGTGGTAACACAATGAGGCTCAAATATTACCAGATATCTTACTGAGAGGACAAATGGACACAGAATTATAGGTGCAATGGCCGAACTTTCGTAATGGATCAATGAGATGGAATTGTTTGATCCTCCGTTATCTGGAGGATCTTACACCTGGAGGCAGGGAGAAAAATCATATGAGTGCTTCTAGAATTGATGGATTTTTGTTTTGTTCCCAATGGGAGGAGCTTTTCATTCGGATCAAACAAAATCTACTTCCTACAGTTGGATCTGATCATAAACCTATTATGCTTATTTGTGGCGACTGGGAATTCAAAGGGTCCTATTTTAAATTTGAGCAGTGGTGGATAGATGTGGAAGGTTTTAAAGATGAGGTGCAAGTTTGGTGGGCTTCTTTTCAGGTCAGTGGACCCTGCTTTCATTTGAACCTCTAAATTGAAGCTTTTAAAAGGCAAAATGGAGTGGAACAGGGAAAATAATGGCAGCTGGAGGAAAAGGAGGAGGAATTTTTTAATCAAATCTCAATGCTGGAGACCGCCCAAGATCAGAGGCTCCTCACTGAGGACTAACTAGTCCAAAAAGTCTAATTACCTATGCAACTTGAGGAGTAGCTAGAAAGGAGGTGCAATGGCCGGACTTTCAAAAAGTCCAATTAGCTTGGAGACAAAGGTCCAGAGTTCAACGGTTCAAAAGTGGAGGTAAGAACACTAAATATTTCCACAGTATTGCCACAGCACACAAGAGGTTCAATGCTATTGGCTCACTAGAAGTAGAGGGTCAAACAATTAATGATCCTGCAGCTAGAAAATAAAACATTCCGAACTTCTATCTAAACCTATCTAAGGAATCTGAAAATTGGAGACCTGACTTTAACCTCGATGAGGCTCTGGGAATTACCAATGAGGAACAAGAATGGTTACAAAGGCAATTTGAAGAGGAGAAGTCCTTAGTGGTATCAAGCTATGTGCAAGTGAATAGGCATCTGGCCCAGATGGATACCCTATGTGTTTCTACCAGTCTTTCTGGGAGGTCTTGAAGGAATATGTCATGAACACTTTGCAACATTTTCATTCTCATCAGGTCTTTGGAAGAAGTTTCAGTGCCACTTATGTGTCTCTTATTCTCAAGAGAGTTGGAGCTGCTGCTTTAAGGGATTATAGACTTATCAGTCTCATCAGTGGGGTTTATAAGATTGTTGCCAAGGTGCTGACAGAAAGGTTGAAAAGGTTACAAATAAATTAGTGAACTCTCATTAGATGGCCTTTATTAGAGGCAGGCAGATTATGGACGCTGCTCTTATAGCCAGTTAATGTGTGTAATACTAGAGTGAGAGGGAGGTGCCAAGCATTATGTGCAAGCTAGATATAGAGAAGGCTTATGATCATGTGAACTGGGCTTTGTTGCTAAACATTCTCAGAAAAATGTGATTCGGTGAAAGGTGGTTAAAATGGATTGGCTTTTGTATTAGAACTGTTAGGTTCTCCGTACTAAGTTTTGTTATCTTCAGAGAGGGGTCTTAGACGAGGTGGCCTCTCTCTCCTTTCCTATTCATCATTGCCATGGAGGGTTTCCATAGTATGATGATAATTGCTATTAGCAGCAGGTGGATAAAGAGATTCAAGGTTAGCAGCAGAACAGGAGTAGATATGGAAATATGTCATTTGTTGTATGCAGATTATACTGTGATATTATGTGAAGTTATAACTGGAAAAATTTGTTATATGAGGATGATACTAATTGTTTTTTAAGCCATTTCAGGTTTAACCATTAACTAGAGGAAAAGTAACCCTTTTCCTATTTATAAAGTGGTGCAAATAAAGGAACTGTCTGGGATCCTGGCGGGTAATAGACAAATTACCAACAGTGTATTTGGGCATGCCATTAGGCAACAAACACAAAGAATTGATTATCTGGGATGGGATTTTGGAAAAGACAGAAAAGAAGTTGGCAAATTGGAAGACACAATACTTGTCTCTTGGAAGTAGGCTTACTTTGATCAATGCAGTTTTGGACTCACTACCCACATATGTGATGCCCCTGTTCCCATTCCAATAAGTGTGGTCAAGACGTTTGATCGATTAAGAAGGAATTTTCTTGCTTTGGGAATAGGGAGGGATAGGGTATCACTTAGTCTAATGGAAGATTGCACAATTACACAAGGAGGCTGGTGGTTTAGGAGTCAGGAATCTGAAAATACAGAATTGCTTGTTGATGAAATTGTTATGGAGATTTAATGGAAATGAACCAGCTCTATTGAAGGAGGTAATCTTGAATGAGTATGACAGAACAATGGTGTACCAGTGCAGTATCAACCACCTATGGAACGTCGGTATGGAGATCTATAAGGAATATTTGGCCTAGACTAGTAAAGAATTCATGTTATGAGGTGGGTGTTGGTAACAAAATACTATTTTGGAAGGACTTATGGATTGGACAAGAAGTTCTAATGCAAGCTTTCCCTGAACTGGCCAATATATGCACTAACCTTGAGGTTAGAGTGGCTGATAGTTGGTCCCCTCAGGGATGGAACTTCTTTTTCAGGAGGCATCTTAATGACTGGGAGATAGGCGGGTTTGTGGAGCTATTGCAGATGATTGATGGTTTCAAAGGCACCACTGTAGAGGATGACACTTTTAAATGGAAACATGAGAAGGATGGCAAGTTCTCTGTAGGAAGAATTTTTGGATACCTGAGAACAACATAGGTCCTTGGAAGCATGTATGGGAAAGTGTGGCTCCTACTAAAGTTAAGTGCTTTGCTTGGTTAGTGATCAGAATACCTGCCTCACTCATGAGATCTTACAGAAAAAGGGATTGCCAATTGGTTCCAGATGCATGTTATGCAGTGAAGCTAGAGAGAAAATAACCATCTATTTCTCCATTTTAAAGTCACATCTCAGCTTTGGACTATGTTCCTCAGTTTAACAGAGACCAAATTAGGGGTGGCAAAATTAAACCCATCCCGTTGAAGTTTGGACGGGTTAATAACCTGCCCATTTATTAGCTCAACTCATCACAACCCAACCCATTTAAAGTTGGGTTGATATGCAACCCGAATTGATTCGAGAGAGATCTTGTCAAAATATTTTTAAAACACTTTTTTTTATGTTGATATGTTTTATATAGCCAGAATAAAGTAAAATATAATTTAATTAAGTATTAAAATATTGAAAAAGAACAAATAAAATAAGTAAAACTTAGTAAAAGTTGGATCGGGTTGGGTCTTGACCCGCTCTATAACCCATTACTCATCCTGTTTTGATACAACCCATTTTGATCCTAGCAAATTCCGGTTGGGTTAGGTCTTGACCCATTATGACCCGTACAAATTTGACCCAACCCGGCCAATTTCCACCCCTAGACCAAATGGTCAATGCCAAAACACACAACAGCTTCTTAAGAAGTTGGATTAGGAGAGGGGGAAGCAAGATACCAAAGAAGTGTCGGAGAATAATCCCACTGTATCTGGTGGACTATATGGAGGGAGAGGAATGGAGGAATCTTTGAAGATAGATTCAACAACATTCAGTAAATCTAAGGGAACTGCATTGCAACTTTCTTCTTTTGGTGTAAAGAACATTGTATAGAAAATGCTGAACAGCTAGTGAATCTTTTAGAATTACTGTAATTAATTTCTTGTTTCATCTTGTTACTACCTTCTTGACGTATCCAGCATACCATAATGCTGAGGAATACAACATTACCAGTTTCTCCTACCCCCCCCCCCCAACCAAACACACACACAAAAAAAAGAGGCTCAAATTACCAGGCATCAGCCAGTTCGGATGGTTTAGATTCATCATTTGGAATGTTGGCTCTTATTTGACAAACTTTTATTGCATAACACTTTCGTTAAAAGTTAAACTCTTCATTTGCCTGGAGCTACTCATGTCAAACGGGTGTTACATTAACATAGATTCCCTAGCAAAGATCCTTACAGATACATAAAGCCTTCTAGAAATCAAACATGCCTATATACATTTTCCTGTTTGACATGCACAACCGAGTCCTTGTAACATATCACAACATGCATATTTCAATAGGGCAAGCTCCCTGAATTGCATAAAAGATGCTATCCCCGAGCATCTTGTTGGGACCTCTTCAGACTCCAACTAGCTGAAACCTTCAAGATTTAATTTCATTTCTTAATCTTGTGTCCTGCACAGCCAGAAATTCTAAAGTGATTCAAAGTTTTCAAGATCATGTAATTACTATCAACTTTCTTTAACCTCTCTTGAAGCTTGCAGAGCTGTTTTCAGAGGATGGTATGTCCTTTCTAGCTAGTTGCCAAAATCTTGTCCCTCGACCCTGGGTTATAGATGATCTGGAAATTTTCATTACAAAATGGAGCAAAAAAACATGGAAAAAGGTGACTTATTTTATCATATTTAGTCGTCATTTAGACTTTAAATTTTATGTTTTTTCTTTTGACAAGTACCCAATACATTTACCGTCTGTTCCTTCGCTGACATTCTTATTCTTATACAGGCTGTAATCTTTGTTGATAATTCAGGTGCAGATATTATTTTGAGTATTTTGCCATTTGCTAGAGAATTACTTCATCATGGAGTACAGGTTTGTTTTGGAATTTCTGCTTCTTTTGTATACAGACTGGAAGTGTTTGTGTTTAATTAGCTGAATTTGGAGTGTATGTCGCCAATATCTGGACTGTTATTTGATTTCATTGCATTGAATGAAACACCATTATGTGTATTTTGGTATGCTTGGTTTTTGGTGCTTTTACGAATGCACAATATGTAGTATACATCACTGTGAGAGGATTTTGACGGCCGCTTCTGAGAGTGTAACTTCATTCTCATATACTGCTCTGTTGGCTCTTTTTTTGACATCAAGATATTAATGAAAATGGTTTATTTCCAGTAAAAAATTACACTCAAGCTGGGGTTTTGCATTGTTTTGATGGCTAAATCGTAGTTGCAGCACCTTTTGTATAGTAAATATCATCATTCTTTCCTTGTATCTATTTCATGAACCCTGAAGTGAAGAAAGTGTAGGACCTTGAAACCCCTAGTTTAATAGGTACGAAGCTCCAGTGAATAAGTTACACTTTTCATAGATGTTACCATGATGATAGTATGAAGTGCATCAAATTGGCTGCCTCATGTTGATTAGCTGATATATGTAAGCTACTTTTAGCTCCTATCAGTGGAATATGAAAGCATTTCTGGTAACGATGTGTTTTTTCTGTTTCTATATTGCATTTAACTACTGCTTTCTTTGGCTAGGTTGTTTTGGCTGCTAATGACTTACCTTCTATCAATGATGTTACTTACCCCGAGTTAGTAGAGATTCTTTCTAAGGTAATAGATGTCTTATGTTTTAACTTGTGGGGCTCTTAGCTTTTGTTTGGTATTAACATGTTTTGGTTATAACAGTTGAAAGATGAGCATGGGAAGCTTATAGGTGTTGACACATCCAATCTATTAGTTGCCAATTCTGGTAATGATTTGCCAGTAAGTAGCAGTTATTTTTAGCTTCATTTGCATACTGCAGAGCTTCCTCCCACACCCTCCAAGGAGAGAATGGGAAACTTATTCTCTAGATTTATATTCCCGCTTGGCTCATAATTAATCTCCTTTTTATGCTTGCTGTTAGAATAAGAATAGGGTTACATAGTCCTATTTAGAGTTGAATAGGAATAGTATTGTTTCCTAGTTGGATTTGGATTAGGTTGTAGTGTCTATAAATAGGGTCTTTATGTAGCAATGATCATACACATATAAATATACAATTCAATTATATATTTTTCCCATATTTCTCACACTTGCTATTGCTTAGCCCGTTATTATATGTTATGTCCTAGCTTATTGAGAATTTCTACTTTTGAGCAAGCAAGAAGAATTCGGGGCTAACTTATTTTGGTTCTCACCCAACCTAAATTTGTTATGTACCTACCCTTGAGCTTATCTCCAGCTTGGCTGGGTCATTAGGCATGTGATGAGTTGCATGAATGTCAGGTTAAAGGGGATTTCAGGCTGGTCCAGCTGTCAGGTTTATTTACTGAATGGATTTATGCATGTTGTTGCAGGTTATTGATCTTACAATGGTATCTCAGGAGCTGGCATACTTGGCAAGTGATGCTGACCTCGTCATTTTAGAAGGCATGGTAAGGCTTTTGCTATCAATTCTTTTGCAGTATAATCCCTTTGGAAAGGCCTTTTCATGTCAGCCTTTATCATTTTCTCAATCCTGCTGCTGCAGTTACTGCTGGAGACTGTTATCTCCCGTGGCATGACATGTTAAAATTTAATGATTATTTCTTGTAGCTGATATAAAAAGCTTTACTGCAAGGGCTGTTCCTCTGCTTGCATGTTGTTCTTTGCTCCTACATTGCTCAAACTCTTTAAAATGCCATTGGTGCATGTGGGATCCTTCAAAAGTAGTGCAGTTTTTGGAGGATCCGACATGGGTTCAGCAGCACTTTTATAGAATCCGAAAACATAAATTTGCTCGGTGACTTGGTTTATTTGTACCTTGTCTTCGAGTGTTATGTATACTCCTAACCTTTGTTTTCTTTTTTATCATTGCCCTTAAATAGGAGGTGAGTTTTATAAGTGAGTATATCAATTGATACAAGGGGAATAAAGTAAGATGTGGAAATAATCTGGCTGCCTCTTTGGATGTGGATAGCTATGTCTCTTTTTTCTTGAGAAGTGTGATGGCTATGCTCTCAGGGGCTGTGATACATTAGAAAGTCTAGGGATAGCAGTGATACCAATGTGGGTGTAAAGTTAGATTTGGAAGACTCTAATCGGCAAACCTCAAACTGAGTTGGTTGTAAGCTGCCTATTCAGAGGTGAACAGAAGTTTTGTAAGTTAGGAGAGCTATGTATCTCAAAAAGAAAAGTTAGAAGAGCTATGTTCTTAGGGGACAGATTACATTAAAAGATTAGGGATGGCAATGATACCATGTGGCTGGGGACCTGTCTGCAACCCTGCAAGTCCCTTGCTCTAATCACCGATTCACACTTCTCTCCCTGTATTTCTGTGACAGGATGAAGGGTATGGATCATAGTGGCTTCTCATAACTTTAGCCTACTAAGTACTTCCTCCACTTCTTAGGAATTATTTTTTCCTCTTGGACTTGTATAAACTGATCAAAGCCTCTTATTTAGATTTTCCACCAATTACCAGCTCCTGCTATGTCGTATTGGAACTTCCCGATTTGTGATTTTGTTTAAAAAATATGAGCATTTGAATATTCGACATTGTAAAACTAGGTCTTGGGCGGAACTCACACCCCAAAAGCTAGCTCAAAGGAGGGAGGATTGCCCAAGCCTTATAAGGAGTCCACCCATTTCATTAATCCAACAATGTTTTGACTTTTCTCATCTTCAACACCCTACGTCATGCCCAGTGCTTAGCATCTGGTGCGGGGGCCCAACATTGGATGAGATGAGTCCTACTCTGATACTATGTAAAATTAGATCTGGAGCCTAACTCACGCCCCAAAAGCTTAGCTCAAAGGAAGGAGGATTGCCCAAGCCTTATAAGGAGTTCACCTATCTCATTAACCACCAATATGGGACTTTTCTCATTCTTCAATAGACATCATAGTGGATTAAATGCTTTTAAAGTTTGTAAATGACAAACCTCCTACCTGCACATGTTGCATGAAAAGGGAGAAGGGAGAAAGTTTTGAGAGGGAAGGGGAATGAGAGAGATGTAAACTGCAGCAGATTATTATTCATAAAGTCATGTGCCCACCGATCAAAAGTCTATTTTGTATCGGGAAATCCTTAACAAGCTGTAGTTATGAGACAATTAAACACTGTGTTCCTAATTAAAATTTAAGAATAGAATCTAATCTAAAAGGGTTGTGATTTAAACAACAAAATTTAAAACTACGCAGAAAAATAATTATACCTTTACCTTGTTAAAATAGTTTTATCTTTATGGAACCGCATCAGTTGCAATATTTAAATGATTGTAAGTTTCTAGCCTCTCTAAACTTTTAGCTTCTCTTTGATTTCTTTTCAGGGCCGTGGAATTGAGACTAACTTGTATGCTCGATTTAAATGTGATTCCCTCAAGATTGGAATGGTAATACCTTCATGCTTTTATTTACAACCATAACAAGCCATCCACAACTTTTTATTCGTTATGTCTTGCTGAGGGTACCATAGGAATTCCCCTATATTCAGGGGCTTTTCACCTTTAAATACAAAGTTCTTTTCTTTTGTTATTATTATTTTATCTTTTTTAAAAATCTTTTTTATGTTTCTCAAACACAGGTAAAGCATCCGGAAGTTGCTCAGTTTCTGGGAGGAAGGCTTTATGATTGCGTCTTCAAATTTAATGAAGTTTCAAGTTAAATAGTTAGCTATCAACTATATCAGCTCTTTCTAGTGGTCATTTTGACAAACTCAACAAATTGAAGATACTGGTAAGTCAGAAAATGTTGTCAAGTTCTTGAAGGTTGGATTGCAAATGAAGCACCTGTATTAATGCTTCCTTGTGCTTAGGTGCATCTGCAGTAGTGTGGCCACAGTGCAGCTTGATCTTACCCAGTAGTCTTTCCAGTAGTAAATGCCTCTCTTTCCTCCTAGTTCTCTTGTAATAAAGATATTGCCTAGCTACGATTGAAGAGGACATATTTGGCCAAAATGATAAAAGAAAATTTTTTTTGGACATATTTGCCCTTTATCTTTAGAATTAAATGTGTTTTTGACTTGTGTTTTCAATATAATTAATGATTAGTTAAATTAATTATTTATTATATTTCCATAGTCAAACCCGGAGAAGAGTCACAAATTAAAGTCTTAGTATATTCTTTTCTTAAATAAATATGTGTTATTTTTATCTGTGTCAAATATATTTATTTTAAGTATTATAGGAAAAAATATATAAACGACTTATATATTTTTTGGTTAACGTGAAAATTTGATTTAATTTTTTAATTATTATTATTAAAAAATTTATGTAGTAGTACATTTGATCCTTTTTACAAAGATTCAAGTATAAAATTGAAATGTAAAACTTTTTTTTACCATTTAATCTAAAAAGTTATATTACTTATTATATGTTCATTTGATTAGAATGTGTTTTTATTTCGGTGAATCATGTTATAATTCATTTAGTCTCACATAAATTGTTCATGTTTAATTATTTTTCTTAAAAATTGTACAAATATTATTTAAAAGATTTAAAGGGAAGATAGAAATAAAGTGATAATAAAAGTATAATGGACAATGGAAGTAATTCAAGTGATAACTTATTAATAGTTACAAATATTTTTGAACAATTTACTAAACAATGCTATAACATAAAATGATCTAATTTTTTTAGTTGAGTGTTTTCATTTTTGAAAATAATTTAAAAAGTTGATTTTTTTTTAATTTATCAAAATTGAGTGTAGTTATCTTTTATTTAATAAAAAATAAAATAATTAAAATATTTAATATTAAAAAATAATTAGAGGATAATTTAAAATGAATATTAATATAGTGCTTTTCAAGAAATATAATATAGATGAGACTGGATATATGTATCGTTAAATAACACAGAAATCAGAACATAAATTGACTATAAGAATTGAATTTTAAAAAATACTTAACTTAAAATCTATTAAGGATCAGTTTCACATAAATATGAATATTAGATTAACTTATAAAGTGAAAAATAAATTTGAAAAAGTTTGTTTTGATATGATTAC
>JAOTQJ010000002.1:15441182-15455618 GCA_025642045.1 Solanum sejunctum | reverse complement strand
AGAATTCTATCCTCATCTTTGTAGGAGTTTTTTGGACCTACACTCATCACCTATGAGTTGGTGATGGTACAACGAAGCGATGTCGTTGCGGCATCTGCCCAGTACCTTGCCAGGGTAAAAGGGCGTACACCAGGGGGTTATAATAATAGTAAGTCCTTTTTTGGGACTAAGAAAACATTCGTTCTCACGGTCCAATCCTCTGCTATGCTGGCCACGTAGTATTTAGTGCCAGTGAGACTCACTCTTACTATTCATTTTTTGTGCACAATACTCCTCCAAGATTCAACATGCTCACAAGTCCATCAATTCATCAAGGATCCCCGCCACTCAACTGCTATGAGAAAAACTATCTTTTCGAATTCAAGGGAATATATTCATATGACTCTATCAGTATAATTTCAACTATCACAGTCATTAGCACTCATCACCTCAGGACTCAGACTCACTCAAACATCACATTCGGACCATCAAGGCTCTAGACATCATCTTAAGTTCATTATTCAAGTGTTTACAAAGAGAATTTGCAATGGTTAAATCACAATCACATAGTAATGAAGATATATAGTAAATATTATACGTGATGATCATCAATTTAGGATGTAAAGTATAGTTTAAAGCATAAAATCGAGAACTCAAGATAATATTCAAGAATTACCTGCTAAAATCAAGAAACTTTCAAGGATCACAATTTAAGACTTTTTAAGGATCATTTATACATCCTAACTCCATCTTGGGCACCTGGAAGAACAATTCCATTCTTTTGAGGTAGCCTTTACATACCTGGGAATGAAGACTTCTTTAAGGAATTCGAATCTTCTCCGAGAACCCTCACTTGTCTCTCCTCCTCTTCTCTCTAACTTAGCCTAAAAATAATAGACTTAGAATATTTTTGGGTTTAAAACCTTCCTTTGTACGAAATATACTTCAAAAATAGGCTTGGGAATATTAAATTAAGTTAGAAAAGACGAAATTGTCCTTCCCAAATTAAAGAAAAAAAACGCCTCCCCTATGTACTAGTGCACAACGCGCACAAGTGCTCTTATGCATTTTTTCGCGAATTTTAGTTCTCATCAATTTTATCAAAAAATAGACAAGTGTGGTTTCGCGTCCTCTCCGCGTCGCGGAAGGGGCGCGAAAACCCCACTGTTTTAAGCATTCTTTGAAAAATTTAATTCGCGTTTTTTCGCATTAAAGTCAAGTTGAGACTATTTTTCGACTCAATTTTTCGCACTAATCTCAAAGAGCTTGAATTTTTCATCAGAGCTTCGGAAGATACATTGTGCTCACGACAAAGTTTAGGGGTGTTTTAGTAATTTCATGGAGTGGTACACAATTAGTACTAATTTTTTTTTTTAAAAAAATAATTTTCTTTGTTCGCACCATTTAACTTTGCACGATGTTTAAGAAAAAAGAAAGAATTTGTAATCTAAAATTATTCTTAACTATTTATGCCACTGAGAATAATTTTATTAAAGATAAAAAAAAATTTATAAATAAATTATTTTTAATTTAAATAGATAAATTATTTCTAATTTAAATTAAACAATATTCTTTTTTAAATGAGAAAAAAGTTTCACACGCGATGGAATGAGGAGAGTAATAATTTCAAGTCTGTGTCCAATGAATATACACACATGCAATGAATATTTGACTCCAGTGGTTAAAGCAGTCCCAATGTAGCATTGCCTCGAAACATCGTAAAGCCAGATGTCTCCGATAGCTATATATATATATAATTTAAATTAAATTTAAAATATAAGATATTCTCTTCTGAAAGAAATATTTTCGAAATAATGAATCCTGAGGTTTTTTTGCTTTAACTCCAAAAATTTCAAATCAAACAAACAAGAATTCCCATTTGGTGAATTTTATTTTTATCTGTCTTAATTTTAATGAATAAAATTATTTGAAAATAATAATTATTTTATTTTAAAATTAATTAAAATAAATATGAATAACATCAAGAAACCCACTTAATTTTGGATATTGCACTATATAAAGTCATTTGAAGTGGATGCCACCAAGTGTGTGCATGCTAATAGGATTCACTGAACAATATATATTGAGATTGAGCGGGTCAATTTGGACAGCTCATGACCCAACCCAAATTTTAACTTATTTGAGTCCAAAATAAATTTGAGCGGATCATAACCCACTTCAATTTTTATTTTAATTCATTTTAAAATTCTCAATTTTAACTCAACTCATCTGTTTTGATACCTCTACCTTCACCTTATATGTATGTTGTATTACTTTCAAATATATAATTTAGTGCATGTTATGTATCATTAACCTATATGATTTAAGTTTGTAATATTATTAGGGTAGATGTATATAAATTTTAGGTATAGTTTATATTCTCAAAAAAACTAACGTCCTATTTATGATATTGTATCTTTTGATACTTATTGATGTTTCTTAACATAATATTTTTTATAAATAGAATTTTTGAAAATTAGAGTGTACAAACTTGTTAGAAATTGTAACTTCAAGCTCTTAATAAACTAGTTACGATAGCTTATGCTAGCACGGACCCAACATAAATTTACTTTTAGTCTTGATTTAATATTTTAAACTGTTAATTATTGAGACCTATAGAAAGCTAATTTATATTGCACACATAAAATTTTGAGAGCACATCAAAAATTTATTTAGCATTATACATGAACTTCTTAGTTTAATTATAACGGAAGAATTATTCAAAATTATCAATGTACTCTTAAGTTGCTCAAGCAGGCATATTGTGTAGCACAGGCTCAATATAATTCACTTTTAGTTTCGATTTAATATTTTAAACTGTCAATTATTGAGACCTATAGAAAACTAATTTATGTTGCACACATAAAATTTTGAGAGCATATCAAAAATTTATTTAGCAAAAATTATTAATATACTCTTAAGCTGCTCAAATTGATATGTCAAATAACTACTTGCTTAAGTATTTTATACATGACAAAAGAAAGAGTCAAGCAAGAAGAAGAGTAGAAAATTTATTATTTAAAAATATGGGAAGATTTCTCTATTTATTGCCAATAAAGGATAGTATGAAGAGGTGATTATTGTGCCTTATTAGAAAAGTTATAACTTTTCGAAAAAATCATAACTTTTCAAAATATTCACAACCCTTTAATGTAAAAAAGTGTTTAAGGTGCCTACTTTTACAAATAAATAAAATATAGAAAATGTACTAAATTGTATGTTTTAAGAAGAAGAGGAGTAAAAAATTTAGAAAATTCACAGTTTGTAAATACCAAGGAACCCCTTTGTTTAAAGCCAACAAAAAGTAGTACGATATATGATTGTTGTGGAAAGTAGCAATCATTTGAAAAATTCACAATTCTTTAAAAGAATGATAATCTTTTGGAAAAGTTATAAATTTTTAATATAAAAAAAGTGTTTGATTTTGATATAATATAAGTAAATACTAATAAATATAATAAGAAATATAGAAGATATACTAAATTGGGTGTTTTAAGAAGAATAGAAAATTTAGAAAAAATTATAGTTTCAAAATATAGAACACCCCTTTATTTATAGTCAACAAAAGGTAGTATGAACAATTGATTATTGTGCTTTATCAGAAACTTAATAACCCTTGAGAAAATCAGAAGCCATCACAACTCATAAAAATAGTTATTAACTCTTTGAAAAAATTATAACCTTATTGAAAAAGTCACAACTCTTTTAAAAAGTTACTATCCTTTACGTAAATATAATATGAAATATAAAAGATGTACTAAAATTAGGTGTTTAAGAAAACAATAGAAAACTTAGAAAATTTATATTTATAGTTTACAAACCACAATCTTTTAAAAAAGTCACAGGCCTTAGAAAAAATCACGATTCCCTAATATCAAAAAACATCCTACTTTTAATATAAGAAAACTTAAAAAATTTATAGTTTAACAATGTGAGGGGATCCTTTTTATGTACAAATAACAAAATATAAAATGAACAGATATAGCACCTAAAAGTCACAATCTATCAAAAAAATCATAATACGTTAAAAAGTTATAACTTATTACGAAAGTCACAACTTTGTTAAAAAATTCCAATTTTTTTTTTAAAAAAACACAATTTTTCAAAAAAATTAAAATCCTTTCAAAAGATCACAACTTTTTGAAAAAATCATAACCCTTCAATTTGAAAAGGTTTACGCTTTTAATATAACATCACATAAATAAACAAAGAAATATAATAAAAAAAAACTACGAAATTGATTGTTTTAAAATTAAGAGCACTATAATAATTTAAAATCAAGTTTATTTCATGCTTTTAAGATAAAGAAAAGTATTAAAAACAACCTCGAATTTGACATGAATTATTAGCACCCCTAAACTATTGATAGACTTAAAAATACTCCTCAGCTTGGCAAACTAACCTTAAATACACCAACTTTAAAAGTATTTTTAAGCCTATCAATAGTTTAAGAACGAAATTAATAATGTGTCAAGTTCGAAAATGTTTATATTACTTCTCTCTTTAAGATAATAGATATAGATGGATATGTTTCCCCAATTCAGTATACAATGTAATGTTTCTAAATATGTTTTTCTGGTAATCTTTTTAAGCCTCATGAGTAAATTCTCTCAAAATTTATATCCTTTCTCTCTTCTACAGTGACAAGCTACAAGACTTTTATCAAGAGCAAATGCAAATAAGCCACCAAGCATTGAACTACAGCTTACTGAAATTGTCAAAAATTTTGCTTCCTAAGAGGAAGAAAAGAACAAAAACTCGCGATACAAATTAGTAAACAACATTCACAAAACCATTTGGTTCCAATAAAATCATGAGCTCTCCTGCCCTTGACTTCGTTTTGCAGAAATATGCCCATTCTCTTTTGATGTGTTGTTCAGTAATGCAGGACTATCCTTATCCTTCATTTTAAAAGTCCAACCTAGAAAATCCGACTCGGAAAACAACATAGTCGGAGTGGCTGTGTAGAAGGCAAGAGGGACCTGTTTAACTCGCCTCCTAATCTGCAACGAGGTATTATAGTCAGAATGCAATTGCATGGAACATTAACGAACATAGTGAGGCAGATTGCCAACATACAAGGAGATGGAGTTAAATGCCTAAAGCCAAAAAAAGGAATGTCAAAAAATTAATACCAGAAGAGATTTAATCTTTCTACTATGAGTCTACGACAACCCCAAAAGTGAAATAGAAAAGCAACTCAGGCTATTTAACCAAACGACACAATTCATCGGTTAAAGAAGCAATTACAATATTGAATAAAGTATATAAGCCGATTGCAGCAAACATTTCTAAAAAAAAGTATCGCCAAACAATAAGTGAATGATTATATATATATATATACAAAACAAAAATAGTTCCGTAGTGAACATTACCTCATCACCAAAAATTGTTGCATATGAACCAGAACTGAAATCTTTGACTGCTACTTCAGTAGTTTTTGCTCTGACTGTCAAATCGTTCTCAAGGGACAAAACAAATCTAACACCACGTAAAAGAAACAAGTAAGAGCCTTAGTTCAAAGGTTCAATTAAACTAACCATAAATGCCCGTTGACACAGGAAAAACTATAATTATATGATACACTTACCTTGAAACAGGAGGGCAGTAGTGATGACGGAGGGTGTCAACTTCCCACAGAGAGCTCCCTGTGGAATGGTAGAATTTAACACATCATATATGTCAAAGAATAGTATTTTAAACAAGGAAAAGAAAAACTTGGAAGAAATGCTCACGTCTATAACTTACAAATAACCCAACAACCAAAACATTTCTAATGACTAAAGCGAAAACACTGAGAATGTTGGTCCAGAAAACTTAAACTTCCACTTAAAGGTACACTTGATCAAGTTATGCTAATTAACAAAATATGACATGCCAAAGAGGAATTACACTTGACCCAACACCAATACAAAGATCTTGTAGCTAAGAGAAAGGTCAAGCAATTCCTTGGGCATCTCTTCCACCGAAGAAGAAAGAAAAGTATTCTCCAAAAAAAAAACTAATAATATAATAACCAAAAAAAAAAAAAGGACAAAGACAATTACAAATTTGAGTTGACTGGGGACCTTAAAGCTTTTTAACTGATTAAAAAGAAAAAAAGGAGATGGAAAAATGCTTGACACTACATTGGTTGAACAACTGAAGCTTAAGAGTTACCATGTAATAATAATGCCTTTTCAACTCAATTTAGAAAGAAACAGGAAGTGGTATAGGAGTCTGAATGATTAACATAATAATAAAACAACTCATGAAAAGAAAATTACTCATTGCATTAGTCTTCAAAGGATCAGTCTGCTTGTCATCAAAAGGATCAATGCCAGGCTTGACGCTTGACATTTCTCTGCTGGGACTGGAGTCTTCATTGCTATCATCATCAGCCCCACTCTCTGCTTCTGTAATGTCTTTAGTAGTCTCATTACCATCCTCCTACAAAGAATTTTTACCTCAAATATGAGTTTAACAGAATTTTTACCTCAAATATGAGTTTAACTCTAACAGTGATGAGGAAACAGGCTAAAAACTTTACCATGACATTTTCCAAGCAGAAATATTTTGCACTTACGTGTGTCATCCATTCATAAAATACAAAAACTATTCCTCAATCCCAAACTACTTGGAGACAACTATATGGGTGTTTTACATTCATTCTGCTCTATTAAGATCCATTTTGCTCCGTTGCTCAATAAAAATTGGTCTTCTACACAAACTAGGGTTTCTCTAAGTCTTACTTTATCCCTTTACTGTCCACATAGATACAACACTAAAACAATGACAACAGCAGAAAATTAGGACAAGACTCCATAGTCTTACCTGGTGCACCAAGCAATTTATTGAAGGATGTCTTCTTAAAAGATTATGAATTAGAGCAACAATGACTAATGCTCCTGAAGGAGGGATGGCGAGCGATAGCCGACTGAGTTTTTTACAAAATGCAGCCGCCAAATATGCAGGAAGAAGTGGTGATTTCAGGCATGAATCAAGAAGCTGCAAGTGACATTCTGCAGTTAGTGTCCATAAACATAATAATGATTTTGACATATTGAAAAAAGATATTTCCATCAAAGACAATAAAGCAAATTAATTGTCTAGTAAACCATGTTGTACTGACACCTTTTTTATTGCTCAGAAAATCAACTGATTCTTCAATGAGCAATACACAAAATATCACATAATTCAGGTATCCATTTATCTACTTGATAAGATCAGTTCTGCATGTCTACTCGTCCAGAGAAACAATGGTGGAACTACAATGAACTTTATGAACCTGAATCTACTTCCTAAACTACAGAGATGACATATGCAGAAAATGTAGCATACAGAACATTTCCAAGTGTACAGTAATTCATAATTTCTTTGGAAGCAAGCAACAAAGATACTTTAATTTGGCCGATGTACTTGCCATCAGGTGGAAATTTGTGTTACATATGTGGTTAGTATAGCAGCTCAAGTCAAGCAGAACTCCAAAGCAAAAACTTCTAAGCACAAACTGTAATCCCCCAAACAGATCTGATAGTCTCACAGTCCGCATAGCAACCAATACAAAGCGGGAAAGTAATGTTTTTGCTATTACCTGGAAGAACTTAGCCCTATGTTTGGCCATAAAAATAGAAGGTTCCAATAGAGCATAAAGCTTTTCATAGAAGTTGGGGTATTCAAGACCATGTTGTGTCATGAGAACAAACAAGCTGCTAAGAGCCATCACACTGATGACCCCACCAATATCATATGACTGCGTTAAGAAATCACTGCATATGAAGTACTGTAGTCACTCAACAAAACGTGTAGAGTCTGAAAGAATAGAACCAATGAGACGAACAAGAAAAAAGTACAATGTATTACCACAACATGAGAGGATTAGACAGATGGGGAATAACAACTTGATGAAGGTTCACCAGAACCTGAGAACAGAAAGCAAAAGAGAAAATGTTAGAGATCGTAATAACAATCGTGTTTCAGGAGTAAGAAAGCACACCGGAATCACAAAGTTTGCTTGGAATAGTACCACTTCAACCAAATCCATTAGGAGGATCTACAGCAAAATTAATGTGAACTTTTACTTCTCCATCCCAGAATTGCTCCCCGTTGGTTTTGAAAGGCTAGTTGGTGTTGGTCAAAGCTATTACAATAAGATTTCACAATTTTGCACAGTTTCATGATAAAGATTTCATGAAAAATGCTAATCATATAGAGCGACTATTATCCATAAGACAGATATCTATTTCTTCACAGAAACATGCTATTCATGACAAAACTTTAAAGGTCCAATAAAAATCAATGTTAATATGACAGCATCACTTACACAACTTTGATCAAGAAATGCTGGATAAGAAAAGAGGAGAAGGAGCAGAGATCATGGAAGTACAAATGTTCCCAAGACATGGAAGTAAAAGAGAAAATACAAGTACTCAAGCTTTGGATCAATGTCCCCAGAAGCAAGGAGTATGTCCGCATATTTCAACGAGAACACCGAAAAAACCAAGACTCTGTTCCAATGCATGAAATAAATATCCAGTTAAAGGAACTGTTTATTTACCTCTTTGTAAACATCAATGGGAAGTGGTAGTCTAAGGAATGATATCCAAGCTTTAGAAAATTTCAGTTTCATCTTTTTTGCAATGTTGGCTGGAGATAAAACCTGAAGATCACAAAGTATTTAAAATATTAACTTGCATGAACATCCAAAGAGAATCTGTATATGTCCATAAAGAACAGCCAATGTGAGGTACACAGAGAAATAGGTCCTTTCTGTTTTTAATTTGTTTTCTTTTTAAAATCAGAGGGCTTTTTCACTAGATACCTTTTTATTAATTGATTCACCCTTGCATTGCTTTCCAGAGTGTCCTTTGTCATTTTCTTTTCCAGTAAATATACCTAAATCCACATAAATATAAGATCACATCAATGGGCAATAAGATAAATGTATTAAGTTAGAATAGGTCATATGTCAAGCATGCCAAGAGGAATGATACAGCCAGCTTTCTTTAAGCCTAAAAACGAGAAACCTGCTAAAACTTGAGTTGTACAATCAAGCCAAATTAATGTTTCAAAAATCAAAACCAAATAGAGTGATATATGCATCGTTTATGCATTGCAGCTCTGTTAGGTATTTTACTGATCTTACTCCCTTAGTATCTAACTACCATTCTCAGGAAACGCAACAATCAAAAAAGTAGTGTCAGATCCAATTCACAGTAGCCCCTTATAGAAAAAGAAAATCCAAACCATTGTAGCCTGATCCATGGCCAGCAAAAGTTTCAGTTTTCTTACCATTAGATGCACACATTGGAACTCGATGGATAATGAACCCACCCTCTACCTTTCTCCAGTTAAATACCAGACTCTTGGAGAGTTTGAATCAGCGACTCGAGGTATTTTAGGTGACAAGTTTTACTAGGGGTAGCAACTAGGCGACCTTATATTCGTTGGGACTTCTTTTATAAAAGTGAAATGCAACTGAATTCAATAAAAGGTGGCAATGATGCTATTTAAAGAAATCAGAATGTTGTTTAAAAAGACATAATGTTGTTTAAAAAGATCATTTTCTTTTCTTTTTAGATGTTATTTGACGAGCTCTCACCATCACTCTAAGTAATGGAACGATATGAAGCTCATTGTCATCACCTTCCATGGGCAAACCAAGTTATCGACAGAGTTCAAAGAAGCACACACATCAAACAGAATACATAAAGGTGCAATCCAAGCGAAAAGCAATTACTTCAATTCGAATTTCAAAAAGATGAAGAAAAAAGAAGGGTTATAAGAACAAAAAAGGTGGAACCTTCCGGTATCCAAGTAGTAGGACAACCCTCCATGTACAAATTAGCATTCTATTCGTTTTTGTCTTTTATTCTCTGGTTTGTAACAACTCTTTTTCCGCTTCGCTTGAATTTGCTACTTCTTTTAATTATTTAACAATAAAATTTTCATCTGCTTCTGGTGTCTTTTTCATTAAATAGAATAAGTGTTAACATGACAACAAGGAAAACAAGTTATGCCAAGTGTAAGATCCATTTACTACTACATCTGTCTAAGATCTGATCAGATGTATACAGAAATGTGAGTTACATGCTACATGTCATATAAAAATCAATTGTGCACCAATGCATCAAATCCCTCAAGGAGCATTTAGATGTCCAAGAAGAACAAATTATTGGGCTTGATACTAGAATTTAAGGTTCGAATAGACCCTTGACTCGATGGAAGACAGATCAAAGCAGTTGAGAAAAGAAAATAACAAAACCAATAATTGATGCAATGCATCCAAAATTTTTGTAAAATCAATCTGGTAAAACAAGAAAAGAGGTACTAAGTTCTGACATACAATAATAATGATTTGGCTGGTTGCCCAAACGAAGCACTAAAACTCAAATTTTTTTGGTCTAAGATTGGTTGATAGATCAGAAAAAGCAAACCTATTGCACACAAATCCAACAAGTTTTAACCTTTTAGTCCTAAAAGTCTTTTGGAATATGTGGGGATTGTTGGAATACATTTGTAACACCCCTGTGAAATGACAAAAATACCCCTGGACTTGACCTTGCGCATAACATATCTTCCCTTGCTCCGTTTGGAAATCAAGCGATCAGTGCGAAAAATCGAGTCGGAAAATGGTCTCGACTCGACAAAAACTCGAAAAAAGGCGAATTATTTTTTCCCAAAAAAATTCAGAAACAGTGAGGGTCCGCGTCCTCTCCGCGCATCGCGGAGCTACACTTAGTGTTTTCCGGAATTTCGACGAAAAGCTGAATTTACGAAAAAGTGAAATTTTACACTAGTGTGCATCGCGCACTAGTGCAAATCAGGGCCAGTTTTTCTTCTTTTGATGGGGAGGGGTAAAATCAACTTTTTCCACACCCCATATCCTAAACCAATCCGTTTTAAAGCCTAAATAAGTCCTAAAAACGTTCTTTTCACTTTCATTCGCTCGTTCAAACCCTCCCAGTAGCATCCAAGCGTAAAGAAACACCAAGATTTCTCCTCAAATTTTCAAGAATTCCTTCCAAGGTATGTAAGGCCACTCTAAATTCATTATTTTTAGAATATTTTAGAAAAGTATGACTTAGTTTTCATTCTGAAAGTCCCAAGTCTTGACTTAAGAGTAATTTCATGAAAACCTTATAGATTTCCCTACGTATGCATAGATTCTTGATTGAATGATGTTGATTCTTGGTTGGTAGACATGCAGTGAACGTAGCTAGTGCTTATGCGCCCCAAGTAGGCCTAGATTGGGAAGTCAAAAGGCTCTTTTGGGAGGATCTAGATGAGGTTGTGCGAGGCATACCGGAGGCAGAAAAAATCTTCATTGGAGGTAACTTTAATGGTCATATCGGGGCAACGACTAGCGGGTTTGAAGATGTTCATGGAAACTTTGGTTTTGGGGAGAGGAATGGAAGTGGGACGTCTCTCTTGGATTTGCCAAAGCTTTTGAGTTAGTGATTGCTAACTCGTGTTTCCCAAAGAGGGAAAACCACTTGATTACCTTCCGTAGTACGATAGCTCAGACTCAGATAGATTACCTACTTCTCCGAAAGGGCAATAGAAGTCTATGTAAGAATTGCAAGGTTATTCCGAGTGAAAATGTTTCCACTCAACATAGGCTTTTAGTGATGGATGTGGAGATCAAGAGAGAAAAGAAGAAGAAGGTTATGTATGCCCAACCTAGGATTAGATGGGAGGCCTTACTCCTGCCCTTTCTCGCGAGATGGAAGAAAAGTTGAGAAACTTAGAGGCGTGGAGTAGTGAAGGTAATGTGAACAATATGTGGGACATAACTGCTGGTTACATAAGAAAAGTAGCTACCGAGGTACTAGGGGTTCCTAGAGGGATCTTTGGTGGACGTCAGGACGATTTATGGTGGAATGATGAAGTTCAGGGTAAAGTGAAAGATAAGAAGGTCGCTTACACAGAGTGGTTAGAGTGTAAGAATGAAAATGAAAAGCAAAAGCTTAAGGTAATCTATAAGATGACCAAGTCAGAAGCAAAGATGGCGGTGACGAAGGCTAAGTCAGCAACATTTGAGCATCTTTATTAGAAGCTTAGTAATAAAGGCAGGGAGAAGAGATTGTATAGGCTCGCTAAAGTAAGAGAAAGAAAAGCTCGACTTGGACCAAGTGAAGTGCATCAAGGATGAGAAGGACGAGGTGTTGGTGGATGACACTTTCATTAAATTAAGGTGGCAAGCTTACTTTCATAAACTCTTAAATGAAAAAGGAGATAGGTATATTGAGCTGGGTAAGTTGGCACACTCCGAAAAACATAGTGATTTTGGTTATTGCAGGCGCTTCAGAGTTGAGGAGGTAAGATGGGCTATTAGTAGAATGAAGAGGGGGAGGGCAATCGGGCCTGATAAGATTCCGGTAGACTTTTGGAAGAACATGGTCAAAGATGGCATAAAGTGGTTAACTACACTGTTCAATACTATTATGAAGACTGCCAATGTGCCTGATGAATGGAGAAGGAGTACAATGGTTCCATTGTACAGAACAAGGGAGATATTAAAAAACATAATAATTATAGGGGTATCAAGTTGTTAAGCCACGCTATGAAGGTATGGGAGAGAGTAGTGGAGATGAGGGTGCGAAGAGTAGTATCTATCTCAGAAAATCAGTTTGGATTCATACCTGGGCGATTGACTACTGAAGCAATTCATCTTGTTCAGAGGTTAGTGGAGAAATATAGGGAAAGAAAAAGGATCTTCATATGGTGTTCATTGATCTCGAGAAGATATATGACAAAGTCCCAAAGGATGTCTTATGAAGGTGTCTGAAGGTGAAAGGTGTCCTAATGGCATATATCAAGGCGATTAAGGACATGTACGATGGAGCCAAAACTCAGATAAGAATGGTGGGAGGAGACTTAGAGTATTTTCCTGTTGAGATGGGACTCCATCAAGGATCTATGTTGAGCCCTTCCTTGTTTGTCTTGGTGATAGATGAGCTGACGCGATTTATCCAGGAGGAGGTACCATGGTGTATGCTATTTGTAGATGATATAGTACTGATTGATGAGACTAGGACTAAAGTTAATGATAGGTTGGAGGCCTGAAGACACGTCTTGGAGTCCAAACGATTCAAAGTGAGCAGGATCAAAACTGAATACTTGAAGTGCAAATTCAGTGATAGGAAGGATGAAACAAACTTTGATGTGAGGCTTGCCACTCAAGCTATCCCCAAGAGGAAAAACTTTAAGTATCTGGGGTCCATCATCCAGAATAGTGGAATATCAATGATGATGTCACATATCGTATTAGGCAGCATAGACTAAATGGAGACTTGCATCTGGAGTATTGCGTGATAAGAAGATACCACCTAAACTTAAGGGTAAGTTTTACAAATTGATGGTTAGGCCATTTTTGCTGTATGGGGTGGAGTGTTGGTCAATTAAAAACTCACATATCCAGAAGATGCATATCGTAGAGATGAGGATGTTGAGATGGATGTGTGGTCACACCAAGAGTGACAAGATTAGGAATGAGACCATTTGGGAGAAGCTAGACGTGGCTCCGATACTGATAAGATGAAGGAATCAAGACTGCGATGGTTTGGACATGTGTAGAGAAAGAGTACCGATACTCTCATTAGGAGGTGTGAGAGTTGGTTTTAGGAGCTACACGGAGGTGTAGAGGTACACCGAAGAAGTATTGGGAGAGGTGATCAGACATGATATGACACAACTTGATCTCACTGAGGACATGACCCTAGATAGAAAAAAATGGAGGTCGCGAATTAGAATAGTAGGCTAATTGGTTGGTAGGCTTAGGTGGTTATCTAGTCATGGGGTATAGTAAGATAGAGTAGTAGTAGTGCTATCATTATTTGTTGTCTATGTGTTAATTGTATCATAGTTATTTTTTTTTTATTTTTATTGTTCCCTTTCTTTTACTTTTTGTTATATCTAGTTTATTCTGTTTATGCGTTTTTGAGACGAGGGTTCCCAAGAAATAACCTCTCTACTTCTACGAGGTAGAGGTAAGGTTTGCATACATTCTACCCTCCCCAGACTCCACTTGTGGAGTTCCACTGGGAATGTTGTTGTTGTTGTTGTACTGTAACTCATATATCAATAAAAAAAATTTCATTCAAAATTAATATAACAAAATTTATTATATCTTTTCATATAGAAAAATTCCTAAGTATGATTAATGAAATTTTCTCTTATGTAATAAACAGTGCGTCATATAACACTTCAATTCTTACTTTTCTGGTAACAAGGAAAGTAAATTAAATTTTCTGAATATCCTGTTTTAGATTTAAAGTATGGAGAATATTACCATAATAATTTTTAAATATGTTCAAGTGGAAAACTAGAAATAGCAAGTTATCTATCTATATCTATTTATACTATATTAAAAGTGTGAAAACCCTTATAAATGTTATTTGAATTTTTTACCCTTCACTAAAAATTCCACTTTAGAGAAAATAGTCTTTTCATCTTTTTTGTTTAGTTATTAGTTTA
>JAOTQJ010000002.1:15418255-15429082 GCA_025642045.1 Solanum sejunctum | reverse complement strand
ATGTCTACCCACCACGAGTTTGATAAACATAATCCTATCGCTCACCCTCCTAACCTCGACCACGTAATCCCTAAGGGTCTCATCTACCAGGATTCCCACGCCATTTCTGCCCCTAGAACCCCCCGAGTACCACAGCTTAAATCCATCCACATCCCGAGCCTTAGAACCCACCCACCGAGACTCTTGAACACACGCTATATTGATATGTCTTATTTGTATAAAAAATAAATTATTGAATTATGATGCAAATACTTACACAAATATAATCAACGACATATAAAAATATAAATTAATAATTTAGTAAAATTAAGATAATATTTTATATTCAATAGATTATGATACAAAAAAATGTTAGTAATTAAAATCTAAAATAAATTCATGAAAATTATTTTGAAAATAAGAATAACTATTGATAAATTAGTTTAAAATTTTTTAAAAAAATATTTTAAACTATTTAAAGAATAAAAATATAAAAGTATTTCTAATTTTTAGAAGAAGTATTAGGTCAAAATTGATATTAACATGTGTCAAATATAAAGTCAAAACAGATAAAAGAGAAATAACATAGGTTTCAAGATAAGGTTATATTTTGAACCCTAACAAATAAAGCTAGGTTAATTTTTAATTTTAATAATTTGTCAACTTAGAATTCAAAGCAATAATCATTACTATAACTTTAAAAAATTTTGAACTTCAAATTTAAAAGAAATTGTAAAAAATCATATTAATCATAACTTTTTTAATTAAAATCAGAATTTATTTTTTTAAACCACACTTATCAAATTATATTATGTATTATTATAGGAGAATTTTCATAAATAGTCTAAACTTGAAATTTAATATGATCAAATAGCTCTATTTTACATAATCAGATAATAAAAACTAGGTCATGTGACCTGGAGGGAAGGAGATAGGCGAGAGAGATCGAGAGAGCCGAATTGTATATGTATATTTATCAAATTGTATGTGTATATTGTTAAATAATTGTATATGTGTAATATAATATGTATATATATTTGTATATCTGACGAGCGAGATTGAAAGAGGGAGCAGAAATGCGAGTGAGAGTAAAGAGAGTCAAGTTGTATATGTATATCTAGTGAATTGATTATGTATATCTATTAAAATAATTGTATATATGCAATTGATATACATTTATAATTGTATATCTGCGAGAAATTGCAGAGAAAAAAGATAGAGAAGAAAGAAAGTAGCAACAAAATTTTAATTATTGCTATAAATTATAATTTTTTAATTATAATTATATAATATAAATAAATATCATATATTATCTAATTATATTATTTTTCCTATGTTTTTGTTGATTTCAATATTCGAACCCATTTAAGAGGTTAAAACAGTTTAACTTGTCAATTTTTGAATGTTTAGAGTAGATGTGTTATACTGTCACGAGAGAACCTAAAGTAATAAGGGAATCAAGAACCTTTGGGAGGAGTGGAGCTTGGAGCCCACAGCAATGGCAGCTGTCTCCAGCCAATTTCCCTCCTAAACCCAAACCTCATAAACTCCCTCTTTATATAATCTGCCCCAACCCCTTTATCTTTCTCACACATTTACCCTACACTCTTCTTTCTTTTTCATTCATGTCGTCTTCCCTAGTGTGTGGAGCTTTACTGAATTTGTTTCTTCTTTTTCTTGTTATTCAGTTTGGATCGAACAATGGATCCCCTACAGAACAAACTCTTGATCTTCAAAACCCAAATTTCTTCAACCCAAAGCTTCCCCCGAGGATACTCTCTTCAAACAAGAAATATGAAGGTTCTTCAAACCTCGTAAACCTTCGTTACCATATGGGTCCAGTCCTTTCTTCCCCAATCAATATTTACCTCATTTGGTATGGAAAATGGACACCCTCGCAACAACTCCTCATTAAGGATTTCCTTCTTTCCGTTTCCACTTTCAATCATCGCGCTGCGCCTTCACCTTCAGTTGCTGAGTGGTGGAGTACAGTCTCCTTGTACACCGATCAAACCGGAGCTAACATCTCCCGATCTGTACTCATCGCCGGAGAATACTCCGATCGTAAGTACTCTCAAGGGACCCACCTCACGCGGCTCTCAATTCAGGACGTCATTGCCGAAGCCGTGAAATCGAAACCCTTTACAGTCGACCACAAGAAAGGGATTTACCTCGTCTTAACTTCCGTCGACGTAACGATGCAGGATTTCTGCCGTGCTGTCTGTGGGTTTCACTACTTCACCTTCGCATCGAAAGTAGGTTACACACTTCCATACGCTTGGGTTGGGAATTCCGGTAAGCAGTGCCCTGAAGTCTGTGCATACCCATTTGCAGTGCCGGGGTACATGGGAGGAAATGGGCCTGGAGCATTAAAAGCCCCAAACGGTGACGTTGGAGTAGACGGGATGATAAGCGTTATAGGTCACGAACTAGCTGAACTATCATCAAATCCATTGGTGAACGCTTGGTATGCAGGGGAGGACCCAGTTGCTCCGACGGAAATCGGTGACTTGTGTGAGGGGTTGTACGGTACAGGTGGTGGTGGAGGGTACATGGGGCTGGTGAGGAAGGACAGAGATGGCCGGACTTACAACTTGAATGGAAGAAGAGGAAGGAAGTTCTTGGTACAGTGGATCTGGAGCCCAGTTCTCAAAGCTTGTGCTGGTCCCAATGCCATGGACTAGTAGATTATTACTTCATTAAGTTCGAAAATAAAGTAAAGATGGAGAAAAGGGGAAGATGGGTAGAGCACAGAAATGGAAAAAGATAGTTGAATATCTGATAAACAATTTTTTGTCTGTGCGATGAGAACTGCTCGTCATAAGAAAGAATGGAGAAGATACTCCATGCGTGATGGCTCTTTCAGAATACTATTATTTTTTAAATTTTTTTTGGATTTATTTCCATTAAATCGTACAATACCATTGTAAAAAGAGCGTATTTTATCAAATTTCCTATTGAATTAAAATCATATTTCAGTTGACCTATGACCTTATTGGTGAGATATTTTTTTAAATTATAATCTTCTCTCCTTTTTTCCCTTCTTTTGCTCCCCTTTATAAAAAAATATTTGAATTAAAATACCTTAAACAAATTGAAACTATGTACTAAGATTTTCAAAAGTATTTCATGGATGTCTTTAAGGTGGAAGTGTGGGACAAGATACTCTTCTTCCATATTTAAGAAAAAAAAAATTAAATTTATTTTTTTAAATCATAATTATTTCATCAAAGATTAAAAGAAAATTTAAAAATAAATTATTTAGAATTAAAATAAAATTATATTTTTCTAAAACAGACAAAAAAAATTACTAAGAAATTTTTGACGTATTTATTTATTAGAAAAGTGCATCAAAAACACTTCACATTTAAAACCTCAAACCCAAAAAAGGTTCTATCTTCTTTTTCCAAACCCAGGTGAGATCAAAGTTGTAGGGATAGTCTGAGACGTTGAGTAAAAATAATAATTTCAAAATAAATTTGAAATTAAGATTATGTCACATTTAATTTTAAAATTATTTTATAATTTATATTTAAATAATAAAATTATCACTTTATACAAAAATAAACATTTTTCTCAATTTATAAGATATGTTTCTTATCCTATTCCGGCAAATTGAATTAGCCCTGTTCCAGCGTGACCCACACAGGGGACAAGCACCATGATTTTCATTTATGGCCACAACTGGAAAATTATGAACATTTTTAATTCACAGCTATGACCAGACACTTTTTGCAACTTTAATGATCACATAAATCGTCCTTTCACCTTGGAACCAATCCAATTCTTGTATCGACCGCTTTGGTAGACTGTAGTAATAAAAATAATATGTATATTAACTAAGTGAGATAGTAATATTTTATTTCATATATTTTTTTATATTATGTATAATTAATATATACTCTATTGTGAATTAAAGTGGTATTATAAATAGATATTATCGTATTAGTAATGCTGAAGAAATTAATACATGCATTAATATGATTAAAGATTCAATTATTCTTCAATTTTTTTGATATATTTTTCACCATATTTATAGATGATATTTTTTAAAAAAAATTATGCGATGCATATTATTTTTCGTATAAAATAGAATATATTCATTTATACTATGAATATTTTTAGACTATCTCTAATGGAGCAATTAGTTCTAATATTATTTTCGCTCATATATGAAAGATGTCTTAACGACTAGCGACTCAAAGTTGATCACAATCAACTATTTCCTCCATTTCAAATCGTTAAATATCCCATATAGAATACAGAGGCTCCATTTATAATTAATTGTCCTTCTGTCGTTGGCTCGAGCTAAGTATCATTTTGTCAAGAAATAAAAATCTTTTGGGACAAATAAAGTATTATTACTCTTTGTGTTTGAATTTTTGAGAATCCAATAACTTTTGTTTATACTCTATAGATATATTAAAGAATTTTATTTGAAATTATTATAAAAATTCATAGAATTTGAATTTTATATACTTTATGTCTTACACCAAACAACTCTTACATGATAAATTATCGCTTAATTTTTGAAATTGAATAAAGAAAATATAGGCATTTTTTAAAATTATAGTTAATAAGTAAAAATGAACGAAAATATATTTTTAATTATTTAAAATGTTAATCCCTCTTTAATAAATAAAATAAGAGTTAATTTAAATTATTACAATATTTAAAGCATGTATGCATAAATTACTTTTCTGAAACTTAAAAAATCGTATATCTGAATTTATAATTAAAATAAAAATTTGACTCTTAAAATTCCAATAATTGTATATATATTAGAATGAGGAGTAATAAAATTTTATGATTTATTAAATTAGACAAATAAAATAATATATCAAGTTTTTAACATAGTAATCAAGTAAAATAAATTGCAGAAACATTTTAGTTCACTGTGACAAGTAAACAGTAATGTATGTACCTTATATTTCGTTGCGTTACTTTTTTAATTGTCGGGCTTTTAAATAATTAATTTAATTAATTAATTTTTAAAATTCATAGATATTCCACACAATTCAACCCGCACAATCGTAACTATTAGCTTCCCTTAGATAACAATAACTAACCCGACCCCAAGTACCATATAACTATCGGGCCCTCAACCTATCCAGGAATCAGTATCACAAGGGGACCTCGAAACCCTTGTCCTCCCATTCTAGCCTTCGGTAGAGCAGTTAGCCAGGACCAGATGGTCTTGACAATATACATAACGATGGGACGTATCACTCACGAGAGAAATAATTCACCTAACATAATCAACTGGGTCTCAAACTCGAAACAATCGATTTGTCAAATCTCTCTGAACAAGTAACAAAGCTCAAAACCAAAGTGTAGTCAATGGGGTCACCGACCTAGAATATCAACAAATGTTCGGACCAAGGAATCGACATCAATAACTCAACATCCTAATCGTGGCCACAAGAGAATTGAACCACGGGGTGCATCACCCAGGTATCAAACACTCGGACATGGCCATCGAAATTCAAAGCATGGGGAGCATCATCTCGGACTCGAGATATCGAGACAGTCACTCATTCAACCAGTCTATCAGAATCCAGAACTCCAAAGTCATATCGTGTGTAGAGTAAACATAGGCGACAACACTCTCAACATAAGTATCCCACACAATTCAACCCGCTCAATTATAAATATATTAAATTAATAATTTTAATCTTTAAAAACTATATAAAAATACAACAAATTATAACTTTTCTATATATAATAAAAAAATATTTTTGAAAACATTAATAAAAGTTGGTGGAACAGAAAAGCATAGTGTTGTTGATTTGAAAATTGTGAAAAAGGGACTCAAAATATCCAATGAATAGTATGTTTAAGTCAACTAAAGTAGAAAATGACATTTGACTTTGGGCCCGCGTGGGAACATTTGACACATTTTCAATAATTGTAAGAAATGAATGATATTAGCCAGCTGGGATGCAATCTACTGAAAAAAGTAATCGAATAAAATGCTCATCGACCATCACATAAACAAATCATGATTTTTTTCAATTCTTTTTTAATATTAATAGGAAAAAGTCATAAATATCCTTTTGAACTTATTTCGAAAAGTAAATTATACGCTTTAGTTATAATAATGATCTATTACACATTTAATTTTGAACAGAAGGTCACATGACGGAGAAAGTATCTTCACCTTCTTTAAGGTGCGTAAAAAGAAGAAAAAAATATTCAAATGACAAATTTAAACACGTGGCACTATTTTATTAATCCTTACGTTAATTTTCATTTTTTTTATTGATGGCCCAACCTTTTTTTAAGAGCTTTTACATTTTTCTTTATTCTTCATCTTCAACAATTCATCATAATTTTTCACTGTTATCTTCATGTTATCCTCATCGAAGCATATCCAACATTGTATCGATTCAAAACTAGGAGGTGCTTTATTTTAAAACTCTTATCGTCCTTGCCTGAGCTAGCGTTTCTAGGCAACTGATTCTTATGAATGTTGGGCAAGACACCTCAATTAGCAATTGTAACCTGACCCAAAAGCTTGCTCAGCTCCTCATCATTTCTCACAGCCAACGGAGTGTGCCTTGGCACTATAAGATTCTTCTTTCCAGCCAACTCCCAACACTTCAACAAAGAGGTATTCAAGGACCGCAGTCAGATAGATCGGTGCACCAACTCTAATATGTTCAACATATTTTCCATTCTTAAGAAAATGTGCCATCCTACCGCCTTTGATGACCTAGACCTGATTTTGATGCCTTTAATTTTTCTCTCCGGCCTGATCCACCATCGGAACTCATTTTCCTTTTCGATGAAATAGAAACCCTAAAAATCTAGCTCTCAATTTGTACGTTGTTGTTTTAGTGTACTCTATACTTCATAATCTTCCTACAATTACCTATTTTCTCTTCAGATTCTTTTTTTTTTTTTCAATTTATGAATGATGAAAAATGACAAAGGTTTACATGAAATAGGAAAAAGATTAAGAAAAAAAAAACGTTAAAAAAATAAAAATAATATTATTTAACTGTCAAAATGCGTGTATAGCACTTTCTTATATAATAACTGCAACTGTCTTTGAGAGGGGGAAAATAATTCTGGTGTGTAATAGATCATTTCAATAGTTAAAATGTGTATATTATTTTTTAGTACAACTTTGTATATAATTTTATGCTTTTTCCTGTAGTAATAACTTCATGAGGAAACTTTTTTAATATTTGTATTCTTTCTCTTATTAAGTTAAATTAATACATCCCGTTTTTAGTACACAACATCATTATAAGACTACTGGTTTTGTATGCTTTTATCTGTAGCAATTAAATGAAATTAAAATATCAATTATCTGTTAGAATATACTATTAACTATGTAATTGTATTATAGTATTTTTTAGTCTCTTGTAAAAATTATTTATATTGTTATAATAAAGTCTTGGTTTAAATAAATCATTTTGTATGTATGTGTGTCCATTACTTATATTGTAATTGATTTTGTATATGGAGTGTTTTAACTCATACACGAAAGATTAAACTTGTCGATTCATATAATTTATAAAGTAATATTCAAGATCAAAGATTAAACTTGTCAGTTCATATAAGTTATAAAGTAATATTCAAGATCAAAGACGAAGTAAGACAAACATTTTGTTTATCGTAGCAATATTGATGCGTGACATTCTTGGAATACTGTTAATTAGGATTAACAAAATATTTATAATTTTTATAATACCGATGTTCGCCATTTGTAAAGTAAAACTAGTATTCACCTTAATAATAAATATAAATAAATATTTTCTCTAATAAAATAATACTAATTTCTTCTTACTATTACATGACTTAGTAGATTAAAGTATGAGTTTTCAAATTTATAATTGAATTATTTTTAATTATAATCAACAAAAAAAATTATATACTGTTGTATAAGGATTAATAGATCGCTCACATATCATGTGTGTATGTAATTTTTAAAGAAGAAAAATACATATAAGAAAAACGACTTAAAACTAGAGTACGATTATAATATTATCATGTGATTATCTTGGTGCTGTTAATTAAGGTTGACACATAAACTATATAATTTTTATGATTTATGAAATATTTTGATGTCTATCATCTCAAAGTATTTTGAATTTAGATTTTGTTTAGATATGTAGTTTAAATTTATTTAAATATATAAATTTATAAAATTACTTAATTAAAGAAATACAAACAATGATTCATAAATTATTAAATCAACCTAACATAGAGACACAAAATTAACATTAATGTGTGGTTCTCTTATGTTATGGTTAATAGCATTGACACTTATAAATTGCATGACTTTTATTATATGATGGTGTTGCTTCCCTAGCACATACAAGTATATGTAGTCAACGCAAGTAATATAGTGGCTCTTTTCAGAAGTCGAATGTCGAACCCAAAGGATTTGTCAATTAATTATTTACTAAATTATATTAGTTTTAATTATTTATTTAAAAAGTGAACAATTAATCAAGATGAGAAATATTTTTACACAATTCATAGATGGATCGGTCTAAGATTATGGTTTAATAATCAAGTTTAACATCAATTTCATCAAATTATTTGATTATCTAGTTGCTAATTCATAGAGTTTAAATTACCTAAATAGAGTTGCATGCCTCTGTCGGCCTACCTTTATTAACTGCCTAACTACATCGTTAAATGTGGATAGACATATCAATAAAAGTGTTTTAACGTTATCTTCCTGTATTTTGAACCAAACGAGGTGTAAGAGTAGTTGTCACGAGTCTTCCTTACACGAATCAATCTAGTTTCCTAATTGAACAAGTCCCTATATTACTGTGATCTATTCATTCTAACATCTCTCGAATCCAAAATGAACAACTAATTTACCCCCTAGTTGATCAAGCTATGGAGTATAGATAAAAGCAATATATGAACAACTAATATGATAAACAAATATTTTGAATCAATAATAACTAAACAATCATTTTATTAGCTACCATAATCTTAGAATGAGAAATTTAACTCCACAGAGACATGAAGAAATTAAGACGAAACATTCAAAGATAAATGTAAAAATAATATTAGAAAAGAAAAGATGAAATCAAAATTCTCCGGCCTTCACGGCGGCTCCTATTTCTCTCTAAGTCAAAAGTTATGTAAAACCTAATGTTATAAAATATTTATTGGTATATTAAAAAAATTCTAAATAAAATAATTGAATCCAAAACAAATTGAGAAACCCCAAATCAGAGGAATTGGACTGCTTCTCGCGTTCGTGTGAGTGTGAGTGCGGCACCGCCTTCAACAATTGGTTACTGCCATATGACAGTTTTGATTCAAATTGCAATTGAATTGAGATTCTTCAAGCCTTTTATACATATATAATAATATATATTATTATATTCACTTTAATCCATTCAGCTGTCTGTTTGATTTTCTTTCTGTAATCTTTCTTTTTTAATTCGTTTAAGCTGTAAATCTCTTTATTTTTGCATCAAATTAATCCTACAAATTAAATACATAATTTAACACAATTCATAAAATTTATGCTGAAAAAGAATAACTAAAAATATTAATTATGAGGTAAATAATGATTAAAAATATATATTTTTGATATCACATCAGATGGCTATGACGTCTAATATATTTTGAATTTCGATTATTGTTATTGAAATACTCGTAAGTTATATTTAAATATTACTTAAATGTATAACATAAATTTAAATTTACACAAGTAATGAAATTTCTTACTTAGAGGTCATATTCATAGAAAATATAAGTATTGATTCATAAAATTTTAAATCGACATAATTAGAGGTTGTATTCATAGAAAATATGACTCTCTTGGACTATTGTTATCTAGGGCCGATAATTATGCTCTATTTAATTTTTATTATTTTATAATGTGACAATATCAAACACACCTAAAGATTATGTTTAAACTACACCTAAACTACACGGGCGTTCGTATACTCCTCTTAATAATTTTCAAATGATTTAATCACCCTCTTAGAGCTAACGTGATAGAGAGAGTGAATATACTCTCTTGAAAGAGCGTGAATAAATTAAAAAAGATTGAATTTATAAAAATCAGACACATGATTTTTTTTATTGATCAATACATAATTAATATTTTAAATAACTTTTTTTTTTGATATAATAACTTTTTAAAAATTATCTAAAAAATTTATTTTTAAAAATATAGATCCCTTTTGTTAAAATTCTTTTAAATTTTGTTCTCTTTATTTTCTTTTTCTTCCTCAATACTTCTATCTTTCTCCATTGGTGCCCTTCTTGAAATTCCACAATTCTGGATCCTCACTTTATTTCTCTTCATCGTTAAAATTCCTCTTTGACTATTTACAACAAGTCTGATGTTGAATTTTTTTTGTCATAGATGAATGTAAAGGCTTATTTTTGGAAAGTATAGTTGAATCTTCCGCTGATAATTAATAATAATTCTAGATGATATCTCGTAAGGAATCCTGAAATTGGCCAAATTGTGCAACTTCTCAACACACAAACAAAATCCTAGTTTGCGCATGTACCTTGCTTTTCTCCCATCTAAACATCTTTCAAGGTTCTTTTGATTTACAGAGATGAAAATAATCAAAATTTGGGTTGTGAAATTCTCAACCTTGGGAATGAATTAATATTTGTACTTCTTCATGTCAATTCCTAGAATTATCTACCCTGCAAAACGCGGAGAATGTGATAAACTTTTTGTTACATATGAAGTTGCTTACTGCATTTGGAAGGTATATAATTTTTCCCAAAATTGAATTGGGATAAAGATAGATATATTAGACATGGAGAATGAGATCTACATTGGTACTACTATTATTTTACCTGAAGGAATAGTAATGGTCAAGAAAAAGGATGAAGAAA
>JAOTQJ010000002.1:15386952-15413017 GCA_025642045.1 Solanum sejunctum | reverse complement strand
TTACTAGAGTTTGCAAGAGTTGAGCAAACCGTCTAGTGCCGTATGGAAGTTCTTAGCATAAGTCTAAGTCCGTAACACTAGGCTGCATGCATATGAGAGCTCCAATTTGTACAAACAATGAATGAAACTTTAGCATGGTCATTGAATTGAGGATCGCTAGTTTTCTTTGGGAGACATGGTATTGCTTTACAACTCCAGGTTGAGATAGTTTTCTGGAAAACTCAAATCTAAGTGGATGGGCCCTTCAGAGTTATGCGTGTTTTTAGTCATGGAGCTATCAAATTGGAAGGCAGGGAGGCCAAACTTTCAAATTCAATGGATACAAGGTAAAAAGGTATATGGGTAACATGAAAGAGATCAGAATAGTAGAAGATTGAGACCTTGAAGAGGCATAAACACAAAAGCTTCCTATCGTGCCGCGACAATAAATTAGGCGCTTCCTAGGAGTTAACCAAAGGTACGCCCCTTGCACTTTTTGTTCTTGTTTTTACTTTCAGGACAAAGTATCATATTTTGTTAGGGTGGTGGAAGTTATGGATTAAGGTGAAGTTTGAGTAGCCTTAAGTTCATAACTTCCCCTATATTGTTGTTTACAATTTTAATGCAAAAATTGGGTACCCTCAAAATTTTTGAGGTAGTGATTATTGATACATTTTTTAGTATATGGCAATGTTTGCTCTGATATTGTGAAGGTAAGCTGAGACTGAAAGCATGACCTATGAGTCTATACTTGATTGTGGATGCAAATGCCATATGTGTCATGAGTGTATTTTGTTGCATTTATGCATGTTGTATGAACTCAGAACCTGCCTTATTACTCTAAGATTGGTTTGGGTGATGTGGTGGAGATGACAAAGATTTTAGGCTCTTGTTCTTTGAGTGAAACCACTTTTAGCCTAAATGACCCAACAAGTAAGTGAGTAAATCCCTTGTCCTAAATGTTTGAGCTTCTCATGCACTCATTCTTTCTTGATACTATGCTGACTTAACCTTATTTAATGAAATACCTTGATATAGGCCCTGGTCTATCCTTCAACGTGTGAACCTTAATTGAGGCCAAAGGACTAAGTTGAGGGTGGCTATAGTTGGTGGCCCTGGTTTGAGGCATAGATATTGTGTACTTCACCTGAGGCTAAAAGCCTAAGTTGAGGGTGGCCCTTATTATGGTAAAGTAATAATAATAAGATAGTTAGTTGGCAAATCAAGAAAGAAATGAAAAAGCATGAATCGAGTGAAGAAAAAGAAGAAAAGTCCCTTAAATTGAGAAAAAGTAGCAAAACAATGAGTTTGAAGTCAAGGCACAGCTGAAAAAGAGAAAAAAACCACTTGAGAAAAGTTCAAAATAAAAGAATAAGGGTGGATTGATTTAAAAGAGTTGGATTATGAAAGCAAAAGTGTTGGCAAACATGGTTCAAGGATAGCTTTAGTCACTATTCGCCCGAAGTACCTTACTAAAGTACCCTGAACCTATATTACAAGCCTATAAGTCCTAAAGTGATCCAACTCCATTTTATCACCAAACCAGAAGATGAGTATAGAGACAAGCATATGGTGTTAGTCAGTATGCTTGAATTTCAATTGTGAGAGTGAGTATGTTTCCTCAGTCCTTGAAATCTAAATGCTTTTGAGTGAGTAAAAGGGATTTATTTCTAGTGAGGGCATTTGCTCTATATGAGTAACATATGACTATACCAACAACTGTGGATGGTTGATGCTTCTTAGCTTATCATAGTTGGATTGCCAAGTATCTCATTATGTTCCTGTTTACTCAATAATCTTACAATCCTATTTTGAAAATAGTAGTTGGGTACCTGAATTAGAGATGTTAATATACATGCCAGTAGTATAATTGCTATGTATTTCTCTTTGTTTGTGTAGATTGAGTCATCACTTGAGGATAAGCAATAATTCTAAGTTGAGGGTGTTGATGTGCTGTTAAATGACAACACATCCAGTGCTTGAAATAAGAGATTTTTTGAGTCCTTAAAGCGACTTTTTAGTGCTTTGATGTGTTTTACTTTAATCTTACAGAAAAGTTAGGTTGGCATAATTTTGAAGAAAAGTTGCTAATTTTGCAAAACTATAGGCCTTATGAGCCAACCTATGAGTCGTAGCTTAAGCTACGAGTCGTAGAGCGGTGTCATAGCAGGAATTAGAGACAAAAAATAAAAAATCTGCCAAGTGAAGGTCACTCCTACAAGGATATCCTACAAGTTGTAAGACACACTTTGACTCATACAGGTGGACTTATAGCAAGTATCAGAGAGCCAAAATGTTAGACCAAGACTACGAGACAAACATATGAGTCATATCCTAAGCAATGACTTGTATCTATGGGTTGTACCAATTCAGTCAAAGATGCCAAGAACATGATACGAGACCCCGACAATGACTCGTAGGTCATCCTACGAGTCATAACTGCAAGACTTATTAGCTGCCAGCTGTCTTTTCTATGTAAATTCTAGGATTATTTTGTAAATACTATTTATTGCTTAAGTTAGGGTTTTGTAAAATAGTTCGGCCAACAGACAATCTACCATTACATTTTGCACATTTTCTTAGTATTAGAGTAGTTTATTGTTCTCTCTTGGAAAACCCATTTTGGATATTGCAAATCTCACCTTGTACTCATTGTTGATCAATCAAGATTGTGGGTTTGCAACTTGTGGTGTCTATATTGTTCATTGTTATTGGTAAAACTGTCAACTATGTCTATCGTGTGCATTTTGTGTATTTTGCTTTAGCCATGAGTAGCTAAGCACCCACAACTTGGGGTTGTGGGAACCATGGGTGTTTGACTTGAAATAACCTAGGTTTCTTGCATTTCTATGATTGGAGTTTTGCATGTATTATCTATTTTCCTTTATTTTTATTATTGCTTGGTGGTGGCTAATACCAAACCCTGCCTACTATCACGATCCTGACCAAGGTAGTGATGAATAGAAAAAGGGAAATAGATGATAGAATTTGATTGACGTGTTCTCGACTAATCAACCAAACCTGACTAAGGGAAGGTTGACTGGGACTATTGGTAACGGTTAGTTGGCACACCATAGTGTCCACCTAAGCGCCATGGGGAAATTTGCCCTTCACCTTCACAAGAGGGCTGGAAGAACCTAAGTTACTGTCTTGTATGCAAATCACCAATCGTAGTTATGTTATCTACGGTAATCGAGTCGATAAACCATGGGGAACACAATTCCCAAGTTGTTCCCAAAATTGAGTGTTTCCTTGCATTATAGTTAGTGGTTATTTTATTTTGTTTTTGAATCACACCCCCTTCCCCCCCTCTCCCCTCCCCACATTTAGAGATTGTAGTAATAAATACTAAAAATAATTAGTAGTGAAGTCTTGTAGTCAAGTCCTGTATTCCCTGTGGATTCGATCCTAACCTCGTTTAGGTTAATTGCTGATAACGATCGCTTTCTTATTGGAGCGTGAACATCATCCGTGGTGACTTTGTACAATTACATAGTAATTTATTCATAACAGATAATAAATTAATTAATTAACCGATAATCAATAATAATTGAGTAATTTAAGTTTTAATTATTATCTAAATCATATTAAATAATAAATACACTAATTTTGAAGTATCATCGTACTTAAACTTGATTTTAGTGGCAATTTTGTACAATTACATAGTAATTTGTTTATAATAGATAATAATTGAGTGAATAAATGTGTAATCAATATTCATTGAGTAATTTGATTGTTAATTATTATCTAAACCATATTAAATGATAAATAAAACATTTTTGATCTATTATAGTACTTAAAATTTATTTTGGTGGTGATTTTGTACGATTATGTAGTAATTTATTTGTAATAGACAATAAATCGATTAGTTAACAGCGTATCAATATTAGTTGAGTAATTTGATTGTTAATGATTATCTAAACCATATTAAATGATAGATAATGTAATTTTGATGTATTATAGTACTTAGAATTGATTTTGTTGGCAATTTTTTATAATTACATAGTAATTTGTTCGTAACAACAATAAAGTGATTGATTAATCGTGTAACAAACTTTAGTTGAGTAATTTGATTGTTAGTTATTATCTAAACTATACTAAATGATAAATAAAATAATTTTGAAGTTTTATAGTACTTAAAATTATTTTTTGTGCTGATTTTGTACATATGCATAGTAATTTATTTGTAACAGACAAAAAAATGATTAATTTACTATGTAATCAATATTAGTTGAGTAATTTAATTTTTAATTATTATCTAAACCATATTAAATGATAAATACAATAATTTTGAAGTCTTATAGTACTTAGACTTGACTTTTTAGCAAGTGAAATAATTGCTGAAGAAAATGTCTTAGTTGGTGAAGATTTATTCAACCTTACTACTGTCAATTTCTTGAGAACTGAAGCATTCAATAACAATATTTGTTTAATATTAATATTAAAAAAATTATGAAATATTTACAAACAACAAATAGTAAACAAGATTTCAAATAACTTCGTTCCGAGCAGGTTAGTTTTTTATGTCCACATCTTTTGTATATGGAATATTTATGTTTTGTTGTTGGGAATGTCCACTTATCTTGAGCATGACTTTGACTGTGATTATTTTATTGTTCTCCATGGATTGCTTACAACTTCAACAGTAGGAGTAGGAGTCGAAGTACTGTGTGCACCAACACTTTCTTTATCTAGAACGTGTCCGCCAAATCACATTTATTATTTAATAATTGTTGATTTTGATAATTTTCAATCAATCTTCAACCATGTATACACTTAAAATGGGCTTGCTTTCATCTTCCAAATAAGTACGCAAACTTATTTGATTTTTATCGTAAATGGAGCAACCCTTTATTTTTTACCACAACTATGCATGTAGGTGATGGCAAGTGTAATCATATAAAATTTATTAAAATATAGATTTTATAACATGATTTAGCTAATATTAAATTCAAAATATAGTAGTCCAAAATATAAATTTTGTGAATTAATAAAATTGGATTAATTAATTACGTCCAATAAAATATAAATTTAATTAAAATCCCAAATTCATTCATTTGGGCTACAAGAAGTGACCCACTTTACTAGGCCCTATATCCCCCATCCTAGAGGCCCACTTGATGCTAAGTCGCGGATGACATGGCATGCCAAGTCAAACAAAGAAGTCAATAGGATCATGCCATATGTCAAAATATTATGACATTCCAATCTAAATCAAAGGCCAATAAAAATATGCCACATGTGCAAATGATGTGTCTCAACCAATCGAATATTATCATGTCACTTATAAGGAAACCTATTCTTATTACTTTTCCTGCGCCATGTCACCTTAAATCTTATTGACCTTCAGATCATCAAATCCATATATCAAGATCAAGACCACCAAATTCAAGATCAAGCCAAATGTCCTTGAATTCAAGTATAAGTCAAGACCAAATCTATCAAGTTTTTCAAGATTCAAGAACAGGCTAAAGAGCCCTTGAATTTATATTTGAAAAGGCAAATCAGAGAACTCATAGAGATTGTAGAACTCACGCCTTGAAATAAAATACTACAATTGTTGCAATATTTTTTACTGCTTGATTATTATTTCTCAATGCAAACTTTATTGTCATACAATTTCTGGCACACCCAGTGGGATAATCTCTACCTCTCATCTCAACTTTTCAAGAATCAAAAAAGATTGAAATGGCTTCTAAAAATATTTCCCAATCAACTTCCTCTAAGGCTATTGATTCGAAGTTCTCTGCTGAAGTGGAGGGAATCCTTGGTGTTACTTTTGGAAGTGTCAGAGCTATCACAAGAAGCAAAGCTACTATGCTGGAACAACACCTTGCACTCACTCCTAACTTTGGATCTTCAACGCCAAAGAAAGTGAGGTCCTCCATAAATGCTTCATTAAGGAGGAAGTAGTATTTCTGAGAAGATCAAACAAACTTTAGCTCTACTTAAAGTCTCTGGATCCAAGAACTCCACCACAAAGAAAGACCAGGATTCATCCAATGAATCTTCTCCATATACATCACATAATGTGAGCCCTCTAGAGATCAACTTTTAGAATAATCCATGCTACTCTTGAATGCTTCCAACAGTCATGCAAGCAGTGACAACTAATGTTTCATCCACGGAGGAACAACTTGCAAATTCAGCAAAGATGATTAAGGGATTGACCAGGCATATGCAACACCAAGAATCTTGCATCGATAAGTTGATGGATAGAGTAGATTCTTAATAGATATGGTATCTAGCCATACACCTGGGAAGGGTATTGAGATTCAAGAGACTGAAAATCGTATGAAGCAAGTGCAAACTCTTAAGGAACTGCCATTTTCTGCTGAATGAATGATCCCACTTGATTAAATAAAAGAGTTCATTGAGCAAACCAATAAAGACAAGTGTGAAGTCTCCGCCAAGTCTTCCATATGTATGCTAAGCCTTACACTACGAGGAATTGATAGCCTTAAAATTCCTGCTGGCTATCAGCCTCCCAAATTTCAATAGTTCAAAGGCAAGGGAAATCCAAACCAACATGTGGCACACTTTATGGAAACATGTAATAATGCTGGGACCTATGGAGACTATCTTGTCAAGAAGTTCATTCGCTTCTTAAAGGGTAATGCCTTTGACAAGTACACTGAACTTGAGCCTCATTCCATTGATAGTTGGGAGCAACTAGAGCATGAGTTTCTCAATAGCTTCTATAACATAAGGCACACAATGAGCATGATAAAACTCAAAAATACTTGTCAAAGAGAAGATGAACCAGTCATCAACTTCATAAATCAATGGAGGAATGTGAGCCTATATTGCAAATAAAGACTCAGAGAAGCTTTTGCAATACAAATGTGTATCCAATAAATGCATTGTGGACTTCTCAACATCTTACAAGAAATCAAGACAAAGTCCTTTAAAGATTTAGCTTCTCGCGCTCATGACATTGAGTTGAGCATGTATTTTGCAGTAAAAGATATGATGCCTATCCATGATCTTTGCAAAGGAAAGTATAAGTCAGAACCAAAGAAATAGAGCAAATTTATGCTCAAGAATGATTACAAAGAATCCATAAATGTTAATGCATCGCCAGTGAAGTTCACTAAAAGGGAAAGCAGGAAGTAGAGTGTATGACACCTCGTAACTCAAGGCTCTTATAAACCCATATTTCAGGCCTCATATTTTTAAGTGGAGTGTATTAGGGTCATGGGAGACTCCTTGTACATAGACGAGTTCAAAACTTCCCTAAGAGTTGAGTTTTGGGTGATGGTTCATGTAAGGGTCAATTTTAAAGAAGCATAACTTTTAGCATACTTGTACTTAGGTGGTCCATGATATGTCAAATTAAAGACCTTTGAGTTAGCTTCCCAAGGCACTTTCTTTCACCTCATTTAGAGTTCAGAGTCAAAGGTTATAGTCATTTTACTAAAGACTGCCAGTCTAGAGTTGCACTACAAGCCCACAGTTACAAGTCGTAGGTCGGGGTATGACTCATAGGACAGGCTTATAGCAATTTCCAGAGACATTTCTATTAAGCCTAGGGGTCCTATGAGGGGTGAAATGAGTCGTAGTGCTACCTATGGGTCGAAATAGGGTCCGTATTAGTTGTTAGACAACTTTTTAAGAAGGGTTATTTTGGACCTTTTCATCCTTTCTAAGCTCATAATTGACGTTTTTATGCTCATTCAAGGTCCCAAAACCCTTAAGTTCTTTATTGCACTGATAAAATACTCTATCAAACCCTTATACTAATATTTCACTCCAAAATCAAGTGCCAAAATCTCTTCGGATCTAAGAACTTTCTTTAAGCTTCAAGCCTCCATTTTCAATCTTCATCAAGAACTTCTCCAACGCTAAGGTATGTGGGTTCCAACTATTGGTTACTTTCTCCCATGGTGGCCTATCCTCTTTCTACTTAAATTGTATGATTTAAAGTTGATTTTACATATGGGTTTTGTATATTAAGAAATTTACTGCACAATGATTTGAGTTCATGAAAGTATGGTTGTTTTTTTAGTATATTCTGAGCTCTAAATCTTAGATCAAATGTAAGATTTGATGAAGAGTTTTTATATATATTTCTTGAGGTTATTCTAAGATGTTGATTGATGGTTTTACAATAGATTTACCTGCATGATTTCGCCTCTAAATTGCATGGCCTTATACCCCCATTACACAACTGCCGAATGTTTGATAAAATGTCCAGATTATTTTTCTTGGATTGTTGAAAGCTTAATGCTTGGCATATGAGATACATGACTTTATGAAGATGAAAGAATGATATATGTGTGATAATTTTATGATGAGCTTCTATAGTATTGCATGTTGACCATAACCATGTTGATGGGTTAGTACCTTGACCACTATGATGGAGGGTGAGAAGTTCATTAACCATGTTCAGGGGTTAATACCTTGACTATTATGATGGAGGGTAATGCAGCCTATTAACCATGTTGAGGGGTTAGTACCTTGACCACTATGATAGAGGGCGATGAAGTCCATTAATTATGTTGAGGGGTTAGTACCTTGACCACTATGATGGAGGGTGAGAAGTCCATTAGTTATGTTATGGGGTTGGTACCTCAACCACTACCAAGGGGGTATTAAGACTTGGATTCAAAGAACTACTTTGCTTCGTCTATAATGATGGTCTCTCCTTACATATATATTATGATCTATATGAGCATGATTTTTACTAGAAACATCCATTCATGCATATCATGTTATTATATGCTATCCATTGTCTATGTTTATGCATTTTTATTATATTGCCTATATCTTAATGCATTGCATCCTATATACTTAGTACACTCAAATGTACTAACACATACTCTATGCCTACATAATGTTACCATGTTGGAACTGGTGCTCTATTTGGTCATCATCCCCTTCCATGTAGCTAGTGGCATCCATTCAAGCTAATTGGTGAGTCCTCATGTCCGAGGGAAATATCTATGTTCTTATGATATATAACAAAGACTATCTTTCCTTTTTGGTATACTTTGACTACGAGGGTAAGCCTGGTTACTTGTCTTGGCCCCTGCTGAGTTCTATGTTAGAGGTGTTGTTGGACAAGATATGTATTATGCTTAAGCTTTGACTCACTTATGATATTCAATCTATTTAAATATAAGTCTCTCTCCTATAGTCCCAATTTCCCCTTATTTATGTTTCATATGATGAATTATCTTGCTTCCGTAACTAAGGATATATGATGATATGCTATGAGGCTTATTTGGGATTTCTTCGAGTTCCCCATTTGCTGGTCATGTCTAGGCCCTAGGCTTATATCGTGACAAAGATAGTATAAGAGCACTAGGTTAAGATCCCTCAGAGTTCAACACACCACGTCGATTAGAGTCTTATTCATGGTTGTGTTTTGCATCATATGTATGAGCAAGAGGCTATTAGATATTTTAGGAAATATTTCCTTTCTTTATGATCTATGTCGTGCTTCAGAAGTGAGATAGGGCTTTCCCCTCTAACGATGTTCTTAGCTCTTCTAGTTGATCATGTCTCTTCAAAGAGAAAGGCGAAGGAAGGTAAATTGAAGGTTTTGATTTTGATGGATCCTAGTTTCACTATTCTTTTCATTATTACTTTTGGTTGCTAGTGGGCTTCTTATGTGCCCCGAGTTGTTATGTGAAGCTTTGGTGTTTACCTCTTGGTTGGGTATATTATTGCTAGAAAGTTCATAGGTATTGTTCTATGTTCATATTGCATTAGGTCTTACTTTGTGGCTTGTTGAGTTGATATGGTGGATTTTGATATTGTATTTGGGATGGAATAGTTGCATGCATGTTGAGTCTCTATGGATGGTAAGATCTGTAGAGTTAGAATCCGACGTCCTAATGAACCTATCTTTGAGTGGAAGGTTGTTAGGTGATAGCAAAAGAGGTAGGTCCATTCTGGTCTTAAGGTTCAATTGATCTCTAAAGTTTTCCCTATATTCTTATTGCATAGAAGTCTTGTGTTGTGATCTTTGTTGAACTTAGTTTGATGTGTTGGAGGTCTTAGGATACTTTGGGCTACTTACATAACATGTTTCTAATGGGTGTAGAACCCGTAAGGTTGTTATATGATGTTTGAGGATGGTCAATCTATTTGGTCAACTATAATGGGATAGTCATTTCTCTAAGATTGATTTTTGGTTTGAGCATTGTCCCCAAGTGAGCATTATTAGTATTGGTTGAGTTATTTGGTTGATTCATGCATTGGCTATGTTTATGGGGCTCTACAATAAGGTGTTAAAACCATACCTTGGTATGTTTGTGGTGGTCCCTAGTAATAAGGTATTGATTTATTTAGATCTTATGAATTATTTGGGGGTTAGTGTTGCAAGTCTTGGGGGATGAGAAGTTGTTTGCTAAATATGATAATTAGAATTCTTTAAGGATTACGAATGAGTGTGCATTATTTTTCTTGGGTAAGGCTAATGTTGTGGTCGGTGCTCTAGGTAGCCTGGCATGTGTGGTTGATGGTGGAAAAGATGAGACTAGTAGGGTCTATCGATTGGCTAGACAGGAAGTTAGGTTCAAGAAAGTTGAGAACGGTAGTATAGTGTTCTTGATAGTTCCAAATGTTCTTGGGTTAAGAGGTCTAGTCAGTTGAGGTCTTGATTTCCACCTTATTAGAGTTGGAAGTTTTGGGTGAGAAGATGATAGAGTAGAGGTTGTCTCCCAAAGGGGAGATGGTGGTTATGGTACTAAGTGGGTTAGGTGAATTTAAGGTTGGCAATAGAGTTGAGGATTGTGAGTTCTTATAGAGTATAGAGAGAGGTTTGTAAGGTTGCACAAGTTTGGGAATTGCCTATGCATGTAGATATGGTTCATTTTGTTCTTTATGCTTCTAGGTGGATGGGATGTGTTGGTGACTCTAGCGCTATAGCACTCTTTGTAATTGTGAGTTATATGGAGGACAAGCTGGCTTAGGGGAAGGTCCTGGTGGACATGTTGGATGGATGAATGGAGAAGTTGATTAATGAGGATGTGGTGTTCATTTAGGCCCTCTTAAGAGGATCATCAAGTCAAAGGTGTTGCCAAGGAAGCAAAGACAATCTTATGGGAGCGATACTCAAACCACATGCACTCTAATCATGCCTAAGATAGCGACTAAATTCCTCGTGTGATTTCAAGTCTTATGATTCAACCCCGAATGTCATTCATATGCATTCATGTTTAAGTTGGCAAATTCATGATGTTTTTACACTTATATTGAGATTTTGAAAGTGGTGTTTTATATGTAATGTTGCATTCTTGTTAGGGCTGATTTGTTCATTATTAATCTTGTCTTGTACATTAATGTTGCATTATTGTTGGGTCTGATTTGTTCACTATTACTCTTGTCTTGTACGTCTCTTCCACATTCGAGGACGAATGTTCCCAAGGGGGAGATATTATGACACCATGTAACTCAATGCTCTTATGTACCCATGTTTTCAATCCTCATTTGTTTAGGTGGAGAGTGTGTTATGGTCATGGGAGACTCCTAGTACCTACACGAGTTTAAGACTTCCCTAGAGTTGAGTTTTGGGTGATAGTTCATGCAAGGTTAACTTTAAGAAAGCATAAGTTTTAGCATACTTGGAACTGGGTGGCCCACAATATGTCAAATGAAAGGCCTTTGAGTTAGTTTTCCAACGCACTTGGTTTCACTTCATTTACAGTTCGGAGTTATTGCCATTCTACTGAAGACTGTTAGTGCAGAGTTGAACTATGAGCCCACAGTTATGAGTCGTAGGTCGGGGTACGACTCCTAGGTTAGGCTCGTAGCAATTTCCATAGACTTCGAAATTTAGCCTGGGGTCATATGAGGGGTCCTACGAGTTGTAGTCCTACCTACAGGTCATAATGGGGCCCATAACAGTCGTTAGATAGCTTTTCAGGAAGGGTTATTTGGGTTCTTTCCACCCTTTCTAAGCTCTTGATTGACGTGTTTACGCTCATTCAAGGTCCCAAAACCTTTAAGTTCTTCATTGTATTGATAAAATACTCTCTCAAACCCTTATACTAATATTTCACTCCAAAATCAAGTGTCCAAATTTCTTCCAGATCTAAGGATTTTCTTCAAGCTTCAAGCCTCCATTTTCAATCTTTATCAAGAACTTCTCCAAAGCTAAGTTATGTGGGTTTCAACCATCGGGTCCTTTCCCCATGGTGCCCAATCCTATTTCTACTTAAATTGTGTGATTTAATATTGATTTTACATGTGGGTTTTGTATATTAAGAAATTTACTGCACAATGATTTGAGTTCATGAAAGTATAGTAGTTTTAGCATATTTTGAGCTCTAAATCTTAGATCAAATGTGAGATTTGATGAAGGGTTTTAATGTAAATTTCTTGAGGGTATTGCAAAGTGTTGATTGATGGTTTTATAATAGATTTACCTGCATGATTTCATCTCTAAATTGCACAGTCTTATACCCCCCCATTACATACCCGCCAAGCGTTTCATAAAATGTCCAGATTATGATTTTTGGATTATTAAAGGTGTAATGCTTGGCATATGAGATATATGACTTTATGATGATGAAGAATGATGTATTTGTGATAATTTCATAATGACCTTCTATAGTATTGCATGTTGACTATAACCATGTTGAGGGGCTAGTACCTTGACCACTATGATGGAGGGTGAGAAGTCTATTAACTATATTCAGGGATTAGTACCTTAACCACTATGACGGAGGGTGATGAAGTCCATTAAACATGTTGAGGGGTTAGTACCTTGACTACTATGATGGAGGGTGAGAAGTCCATTAACCATGTTGAGGGTTGGTACAACGACCACTACCAAGGGGGTGCTAAGCCTTGGTTCCAAGCACTTCTTTACTTTGTCTATGATGATGCTCTATCCTTACATATGTATTATGATCTATATGAGCATAATTTTTACTAGCAGCATCCATTCATGCATATGGTATTATTATGTGCTATCCGTTGTCTATGTTTATGCATTTTGATTATATTGCCTATCTCTTGTTGTATTTCATCCTACATACTTAGTATATTCAAATGTACTAATGCATACTCTATGCCAAGATGATGTTACCATGTAGGAACTGGTGCTCTATTTGGTCATCCTCCTCCTCCACGTGGCTAGTGACATCCATTCAAGCTAGTTGGTGAGTCCTCATGTCCGAGGGCAATATCTATGTTCTTATGCTATGTAATAAAGACTATCTTTCCTTTTTGGTATACTTTGACTACGAGGGTGAGTTTGGTTGCTTATCTTGGCCCCCGTTAAGTTCTATGTTAGAGGTGTTATTGGACAAGATATATATTATGCTTGAGCTTTGACTCACTTATGATATTGAAGATATTTAAATATAAGTCTCTCTCCCATAGTCCCAATTTCCCCTTGTTTATATTTCATATGATGAATTATCTTGCTTTCATAACCAAGGATGTATGATCATATGCTATGAGGCTTGTTTGGGGTTCCTTCAGGTTCCCCATTCATCGATCACGTGTAGGCCCTAGGCTTGGGTTGTAACAGAATGTGAAGACAACATTTCAAGGGAGTCCAAATCAAAAGTTGACTTTAAAAGAGATGGAGGAAAAAGAATACCCCTTTTTGGATTCTGATGTTTCTCAAATATTTGATGAACTGGTTGAACTGAAGCTCATTGAGTTACCGGAGATGAAATGGCCTAATAAAGCTGGAAAAAGAGATGATCTGAACTATTATAAGTATCCTAGACTTTTGGGTCATCCTCTTGAAAAGTGTTTCGTCTTCAGAGACAATGTTATGCAATTGGCCAGGGAAGAAAAGATTGTCCTTGATGATGGGAAAGCTAATTCTAACCAAATCTGTATCACTTTTTGCTCGCTTGACCTGATCCAAATATATGCCTTTGAAAAAGAGAATTCCTTAGAACCTAACAAAATCGAAACTAATAGAGATGATGATGAAGGTTGGATTCTCGTGACTAAGCAGCAATGTAACAAGACAAGTTCACAAAGAGAATCATCTAAGCAACCGACCAGGGGAAAGATGGTGAAGAGACCAAAAATGCAAAAGCTAGTCACACATCCAAAGAAAGCAAAGGTGGAAGTGCATCACTACTAGAATGTGTGACGTCCTGTGACTTTTGGTGAATTTTTTCCGAGTTAGTTTCAAACCAGAATTGTCCAAGACAATAATGAGGTAGCATGTTTTAATACCAACAAAGGAGAGACAGTACGTTAAAGTTCATCAAAGGTGTCTCCCTTGGAGATTGAAGACGCAATGGCAAAACTTTATCTAAAGTGTCTACCTTATCTTCTAAGAAGCCTATAGAACCTCTTCTAAAGAAGTACATACATGTGATACAAAAGTCATGTTTATAGAGGATAATCTCCTATTCGGAGAAGAACTACATAATCGTCCTTTGTACATGGTAGGTCATGTGCTAGAGAAGAGGATAAATAGAATCTTGAGTGATAAGGGGTATAGAGTTAACATTCTGCACATCCATACATTGAAAGAACTGGGCATCATGACTGAGAAACATATTAAAAGTTGTCTGTTAATATAAGGATTCAATTAAGAGGGGCAGAGATCTATAGGCTCCATCAAGTTAGAAATCCATATTGGTGATTTGTGATCTAGTGCATGGATGCATATGATCAATGCAAAGATTCATAAAATATATTGGTTGGTAGACCTTAGGTACATGAGAATAAAATTGTATCATCCTCTTATTATGAATGTATGAACTATCTTCAAGATGGAATTGAAAGAAAAATTGTTACTGATGATAATCCCTTCACTGAAGCTGAGTCACACATTGCTGATGCAAAATTCTATTTGAAGAATTACAATTGTGAAAGAAGCAAAAATTGACGATGTCAAATTGACCATGTCCAATATGCCTGCCAGGAAAAGAGCTGATGTTGGAAAGGTCAAGGCCAGTATTGGGGAGCTAGATTCCTATCCAGATAAAGGGAAGATCGTGTCCTCGAATAAGAAGCCAATTTTTGTACCTTGCTATGTTCCAAAGGTAAATAAAGAGGAAAGTCAATCATCTGATGTTCAAGGAAATATACTGGAAGGGCTAACTCTTCCTACCAAACACATTGATATAATCAACTTGTCCTCAGAAGCTGATGGGAGAGCTTGTGGCAAAAAATCCAGATCATGATATGTCACTCCCCATAAAACGTACAAAGGGGATCCAAATACTTACAAGTTACTTGCAAAGGATGGATATAAGCCTAATGAGCCATCTAAATTAGGGAAACTCCCATCAAATGATATCACTAAGAAACCAGACAAAGGTTTGGGCTATAGCTAGTCGTCTCTAGTCCGTATCTACATAAGAAGAGCAAGTAATAATTACATCACCATTGAAGATGAGCCTGTTTTTTCTAACAAAAGGCCTTCTATATTCGATCGACTTTGAAAACCCACCCCGAGAACTTCTATAGTCAAGAGATTGGGATAAGTAAAGAAAGAGAATACGAAGCATCAGAGAAGTTACATAAGGGTGATGACACTTGATCCGCTTATCCAAAAGGATATCAAAAGCATAATTCCCTATAGGATGAAGCAAAATATGGAACTCATGGTATCATATGAAGAAGTAGTAAAAGTAAAGACTCACATCATAGTTTACACCACAGAATGTGAGAAAGATGAAGAAAGAGTAGGCTCATCGTATCATATTACAGCTTTGAGGGAGCTCGATACCTCATCTCAAGTAAAGGTTGATGGAGGATCAGAATACATTGCTTGGTGTTACCATATATTTGTTAGTGAGAATGATCCACAAGAAGAAGAAGATGCTGGAGATGCTTCACCAGAATTGGAAGAAGGAGTGAAATCTATAATAGATCCTTTAAAGGAAGTTAACCTTGGCACTGATGAAGACCTGAGGCCAACTTACTTGAGTGCCTTTCTAGAAGTTGATGAAAAAAGTTCTTATATGAATCTAGTCAGGAGTATAAGGATGTCTTCTCTTGGATTTACAAGGAAATTCCTGTCTTAAATCCTAAAATAGTGGTCCACCAATTGGCAGTCAAAATGGTGCTCGTCCTGTGAAGCAGCCCCAAGATGTTTTAGGCCAGAGTTGGTCCCAATGATCGAGAATGAAGTCAACAAACTCATTGAGGAAGACTTCATTCATAAAGTTAAATGCCCCACATGGATTTCAATCATTGTTCCTATAAAGAAGAAGAATAGCCAAATTCGAGTTTGTGTTGACTTCAGAGATATCAATAATGCTAAAGATGAATTCTTGCTACCTATTCCAAAGCTAATGATCGATGATATGACTAGTTATGAAACAATTTCATTCATGGATAGTTCTTCTGGCTATAACCAAATCCGCATGTCACCAAAGGATGAAAAACGCATCATATTTCGCACCCCTAAAGGTATCTATTATTACAAAGTAATGCCTTTTGGTCAAAAAAATGTTAATGCCACATATCAAAGGGCTATGCAGAATATATTTGATGAATTACTACACAAAAATGTTGAATGTTATGGCGATGACTTAGTGGTGAAGTCGAGAAAGAGGGGTGACCATTTGAAATACTTAAGAATTGTGTTTGACTTACTCCAAAGATATCGACTAAGGATGAACCCATAATTTCTTGGCGTTATTATGCGAAATCGAGGGATTGAGATTGATCAAACTAAAGTTGATGCTATCCTGAAGATGCCCCAGCCTAGAAATATTCATGAGTTAAAAATCCTTCAAGGAAAGTTAGCTTACCTTAGGAGATTTATCTCAAATCTAGCTTGAAGAGTTAACCATTCAGTTATATTATGAAAAAGAGTGTTCCTTATAAGTGGGACCAAATATGTAGCGAAGCTTTTGAAAGTATCAAAGTATATCTGGCAAACCCTCTAGTTCTAGAAGCCCCTATTGCTAGAAATCCGTTAACTATACATTGCGGCACAAGAAAGGTCTGTTGGAGCACTATTAGCTCAAAAGAATAGTGAAGGCAAAGAAAAGTCCCTCTACTACTTGAGCAGAATGATGATGCAAAATGAGCTGAATTATTTGACAATCGAAAAGTTGTGTTTAGATTTAGTCTTCTCCATTCAAAATATGAACCACTATTTTTAAGCTCATATTGTTCGTCTCATATCTAAAGTAAATCCTAGTAAATTTGTCACGTTGAAACCAATCCTTAGTGATCGACTAGCAAGGTGGTATCTCCAATCCCAACAGTTTGAGACAGTGTATGTCCCTCAAAAAGTTACAAAGGGGCAAGCAGTAGTAGACTTCTTGGCAGACCATCTGATACCAGATGCTAGGGAGCTAACTGATGAGCTCCCTAATGAAGATCCGGTGGCCATTGAAATACAACCTCCTTGGAAGATGTTCTTTGATGGGGTCCGTACATCATGGCAGAGCTGGCGCTGGATTGGTGTTTGTCACTTCACAAGGAGAGGTCCTACCATTCTCCTTCATATTGAAACAACATTGCTCCATTATTGTCACAGAATATCAAGCATTGGTACTTGGTCTCAAAATGGTTGTTGACATGAAATATTACAACTGCAAGTCTTCTGTAACTCTCAATTAATGATTAAATAGCTTTTGTGAACTTTTGAGGTTAGAAGCCTTAACGACGCCCATATCACTGTGATGCTCAAAAGTTAATAAGATGTCTTGAAGATGTAATCCTCTAACATATGCTGAGAAAGGAAAATAAAACAGTTTATACCTTAGTTTCCCTAGCCTTAACTCTAGCTTTGCCTAATCAAACGTAAGTAATGGGTAATACCATTGCTAGATGAAGACGAACATATGGAGAATAAGCTTGAGCATGTTGTTGCAGCTTTCAAAGCTAATAAAGAGGATTGGCAACAAGCTATCATCGACTATGGAATACTCCCAAAGATGCCAGAAGCAGAACTGATATTTATCATCGTGCACCTCATTTCCTTTACTATAAGGACACACTATATAGAAGATCATCTGAGGGGGTACTACTTCAATATCTAGGAGAGGAAGAAAAAAGTCCAGCTCTGCAAGAAGCACATTTGGGAGTATCTGGATTGCATCAATCCATACCAAAGCTCCACTTTCACATCAACAAAATAGGGTATTATTGGCCAACTATGGTAACAGATTGCTTAGACTATTATAGAAGGTGCAAAGCTTGTCAATTCCATTTAAACTTCATACATCAACTGCTTGAATTTTTACACCCGACTATTGCATCTGGGTTGTTCAATGCTTGAGGATTGGATGTTGTTGGATCGTTCCCAAAATCTTCTGGTGGGTACCTATATATCTTGGTTGTAGTGGATTACTTCTCAAAATGGACCAAAGTTGTCGCTCTCAAAGAAGTAAAGAAATAAAATGTTGCAAACTTCATTTGGGTAAATATCCAATACCGATTTGGCATCCCTCGATACTTAATAATAGATAATGGCAAGCCATTTTATAACAAATTGACGAATAAGATTTGTGATCCTTTTGGCTTCAAGTTGCGTAAATCCTCTATGTGTCATGCTGTCTCCAATGGTCTCATTGAAGCATTCAATAAGACTCTATACAATCTCTTGAAGAAAGTAGTCTCTAGGTCCAAATGATACTGACATGAAAGAATGGAAGATGCCTTATGGGCATATAGGATAACATATAGCACACCGACTCAAGCAACCCTATATTCGATTGCTTTTACAGTTGAAGCAGTCCTGCCACTTGAGTGATAGATACCCTCTTTGAGACTTGCTATTTAGGAGGGATTTACTGAAGAGGAGAATGCTTGACTACGTCTCTTCGACTTAGAAGTGCTAAATGAAAAGATGCTCGAAACTCAACAAAATCTTGAATGCTATCAAGCTCGTCTATCTTGTACTTTTAACAAAAAGGTTCATCTGACCTGCTCTCAAATTGGAGACCAAGTACTTATAATAAGGAGAACCATTATTACTTCACATAAATTTGGGGACAAATTCACCTTGAAATAGGATGGACCATATGTAGTACAAGAAGCATATTCAAATGACGCTTCCAAATTTATTGATGCAGATGGCCTAAGGATTAGTCTCATAAATGCAAAATTCCTTAAAAGGTACTACCCTTGAAGTGAGATGACACTCTGTGAGTATAAGCATAAATTGTATGTTACTCCTAGCCCGCAAGTGTATAAACTGTGTACAACATACCTAAAGAAAATATAAAAAAAAACTCACTCTCTTAGAACTACGTTGTGACTTGATCCTCTTCATCGAGTTACATAGGCACTTCGAATTATGTTCTAAGTTCAGTTGCATGAGTGTCAAAAACCATATGTCCCCATTTGATATCCTATATGTCGGTTAAAGATGTGAGTGTGGGACTCATACCAAATAGTGGTGACTCGATGGGGGCAAACCTCTATCAAATATGAGTTTCGCTAACGCTATACTTAAAAGTCTTCAACTCCTCCAAATACATGATTTGAAGCCTTCAAATCTTCTAAGTTTTCAAGTTGAAGTCTTCAAATCCTCTAAGTATGGGAGTTGAAGTATCTAAATCCCCCAAACCTGCAAGTTGATCCCATCAAGCATGTGGACAAAGTTATAGTCTTCAAATTTTACAAAGTTGTAAGTTAGAACCTCCAAGTGGAAGTTCTAGATCCCTAAATGCCTTCAAACTAACAAAAGAAAGTCATCAAGTCTGAAAGTTAGAATGTTCAAATTTTGGAAGTCCTTAATACTTATCTTATAAGTTGAAGCATTAATATTCGTAATGTTTGCAACTAGAGCTTATGTTATTCTTATTGGCCCATAAGTTATGGGTCAAGTTTGGATTGTTAAGCTTGCAACCAAAGTAAACTCAAGTGGCAAAATGCAATAAAAGAAAAGATGTCATAAATATGCATAATGTAAGACAAGAAAAAAATATTAAAATCATAAATTGTCTAACATATCATCTAACTCTAAAGAAAATAAAATAAGCAGAAGAAGATAAAAAGGGAACTAAATCTAATCTAAGCATACATTATAGTTAATCAGCTCTTAATGCCTTTAGATGCTCCTTCTTTTGTTCCAAGCCATTGGACAAATCTATGTCAGAGCATGTGATGAATTCTTTAGCTTTAGGTATATGAACTAGCTTGGCCTTTTCAACTTCATCCTTGGCTGTTGCTAAAAGGGCTTCCAAAGCTTGTGCCTTTTTGCATAGGTCCTTTATCTTCTTTTTCATGTTACCTAGTGACTGATGAAGCGAGGACATCAATCTAACCTTCTCATACTCCTCAAGCATGGCATTTGAAAGATGTTCTTCTGCTGCTAGGAACAAATCTATTCTTGCAGTCTCCATATCCATATCATAGAGTGTTGATCTTGCTTGGTCATACGAGGAAGCGAACTTAAAGAAAGAGTATAATAGCTTTATCAAAGGTGAGATGTCCATATCCTTTTATTTCATCTCCTATATAAATTAGTTGGATTTCATCTTTAAGAGAGGAAGTAGAATCCATATCACATTTGGAGAGTTTCCCTCGAATAGTATTCTAAACAGAAGAGATAAAATTCTTTTGAGAATCTAGGAGGAATCTCTTTCCATCGAATATGAACAAGCCATATTAGACTTCAAAGTATCTTTGACATCACTGCAATCGCTAGGAGTTGGCATTTTATTTGCTTGCATAAAAAAAAAGAGGAGGGTGAATAATAAAAAATGTAGCTAATATATACTTGATAGGGGAAATCTAAATCATACCTCTTCAATAAGGGTCGTTATGGTCATCGAAGGGCTACTTGTCTCATCATGTAATTCAACCACGGGCGTGGTAGCATTTTCATCTAGACATACCCTTGTTATTTTCCAACAATGATCTCTACTACTATTCTCACTCTCATATTGAAGCGGCCTTTTAGGAACTCAAACAACTTGAGTAGATATCTTTTCTTTTGGTTCCACAGGAGGAAGTCGAGATTAGAATATAATACCATAGTACGAATAGAGGGACCATTGGCAATTGTGAAATAGGTCCTGAAATAATGAGCAAGCCAACCATAAACATAATGGATAGGGAAGGAGGCTATAATTTGATTATGTTGGGATGCAATTGAGATCTTATTCAAACCATTGTAGATGTTGACCAAAACTGAAATTGCGAGACTGGCCCTTTTCCCACTCACCATTAAGCTTGCCATCTTGAAAGTCCAAGAACAAATGTAATGGCCTTCTTTATTTGGGAGGACAAAAGCACACAACCAACAAGATAAGAAAGCTACCAAATATGTTTCTATCTCTTTTGTTAGAGTTCACCCCGGTCTGGGAGAATACCTTTTCTTCAACATGTGATCATCTTTTTGTGTAAGGTAGATCTCCACTAGGATTATGTGTCAATTCAAGACGAGAAGGTTTCTCTTCTTGCCTTGGTGTAGCAGGTACATACCTTGAGGGTCTCTTGCACCAGAACAATATCCATTGGCTAAAACATACCCTTTGGTTTGCACCTCGAAGATGATGAAAGGCTATGAATAAATATTCACAAGTCCAAGGAAGATACGTTATCTTCTTTACATCAAACCCAGTAAGTTCCTTGACCCCAGGCACCACTTCTTAATAAAGAGAATCCAAAATTGGTAAGCCTCCAAGGACATGTAAATCCCATAAAGAAATGGACAATTCCTCAATAGATGTAAGAAGCGTGATTTTGGGGCACCAAGCTTCATAGAATGCTCGCAAAATATGTGAATTACGAATCATAAGTGAAAAGTTATGCATAAATTGTATCATAAATTTATGTCATACCCAAGGCTTCTTGACATCGACCAAGTACATCTTCGGTCCACTCCCAATAACCTAGAATGTGGTGACACTCTCCCTCAGCTATCGTGGTGTCTCCCAGTGAATCGCACCTTAGATTATACGATGACCTAAGCTTGGAAGGAAAGTTTCAATATTAGCATGGTAATGATCTAGTGCTTGAAGAGACCACAACTCGATCAACTTATTAGAATTGTGAGTGTTCACTGAAGTCCAATTCGCCATATGAAGTGGGTTTTTCAAAGAAGGCCATGGACTTGCATATCAACAAGCTAATGGAGTTTGAGTCAAGAACCTGATTTGCTCTAACCCATCTTCAGTTTCAACTATAAGATACTTAAGTTTGGTGGAAGGAGATATGTATTGCTTGAAAATCACCATCTTTTTAAATTGCAAAGAGTAGAAGAAGTCATAGTGACAAACCTAAGCATAGAACAACAAGAAAATATGTACAAACATAATCTTGTAAGGAAAGCTCTTCGCTATTCGTAAGAGGGGAATGAGTGTGCATTCTTTTGCACAATAAGAATTACCATAAAGTTACCTTATTCTTAAGGCAGGAATGAGTGTCCATTCCTTTGCCCGATAAGAATTACCATAACGTTACCTTATTCTTAAGGCGGGAATGAGTATCCATTCCTTTGCGTGATAAAAATTACCATCAAGTTACCTTAATCTTAAGGAAGGAGTGAGTGTCCATTCCTTTGTACGATAAGAATTACCATGAAATTAACTTATTTTTAAGGCGGGAATGAGTGTCTATTCCTTTGCACGATAAGAATTATCATGAAGTTACCTTGCTTAAGGTGGGGGATGGGGATTCATCTTTTCACACCTTAAGACCATATTCTTGTGATACAGTGAATCTCTCCATTATGTGATATCAAAGAAAAGAAAAATTCATGGTCCTACAAAAAGATAAAAGAAGAGAAAAAGATGGGAGGGATGACGAAAGAATACAAAAAGAAAAGAAAAAATTACCTGAGCACAAACGTCCCTGAACTGTGAAGGTGAATCGTGCAATGATTAAAAAAAGACATGATTCATCAACTAAAGAAGTTATTTCTTGATGAATTAAATACATGTATATTCTTTTTGCTTAGTCACTTCCATATGAAATACAAGATACTCATATAATGTTTTTTTAAAAAAGAGATGATTCATCAAACAAAGAAGTTATTTTTTGATGAATTAAATACTTGTATATTCTTTTTTTAGTCACTTTTATATGAAATACAAAATACCCATTGGATTAAAAAAGAGATGATTAATCAACAAAAAAAGTTATTTCTTGATGAATAAAATACATATATATTTTTTTAGTCACTTTCATATGAAATACAAAATACCCATGTGATTAAAAAAAGAGATGATTCATCAACCAAAGAAGTTATTTCTTAATGAATTAAATATATGCATATTTTTTAGTCACTTTTATATGAAATATAAAATATCCATGTGATTAAAAAAGAAAAAATTATAGGAATACACAACATATTTGTCACGACCCGAAATTCAGGTGTGATGGCACTCATCTTTTCTCACCAAGACAAGTTAGCCTATAACCCAGCTATAACATTAAAATGCAAAATTATAATCGAAATGAAAGTTCAATTTAATGAAATCCCCCCAAAACCTGTTGGTCACGTGCACAAGCTTCTAAAGTATTACAACAGATTCGAAAGAAAACACAAGTATCATATGATATTGTCTTCGGAATAGAACAAAATCATCAACGGGAGTAAGAAGTCAGCTGGGATGGCAAACAACTATCTCTTACAATCTTTGCAGAAAGCCACAGATAAGGAAGAGTAAATAGTATCACGACGATCCGGGCTCGTAACCTACAAAAATGTTATAGCAAAGGGTGAGTACCAAACAAGCGGTACCTAGCAAGTGAACTAATAAACACAAAGTTAAGTAATATAGAATACCGGTATCCCCAATACTCCAACTAAACCCCCACACCTACAACCTAATTGATAACCTTCACAATTAGACCATCCGAAATTCTATGATCAAAGCCTATGATAGTATAATCCTCATTTATCCCACTTTCAAGTTATTAAGTCCTCGCTAATTCATCAAGTGTCATTAAATCAATACCAAACTAATCATGTAAAGACATAAACAAGTCAATGATATAATGAATAACCAATCTCAATAGCACTCTATATAATCATAACAAGCTAGAGCATTATGGGATGAAGATGAATGCCATGAGATGTAATGCAATGCAATGCAATGTCACATAGAATGATGCATGTCTGTCCTACGATACACATTTGTTGATCATAAACATGCCTCAGTAAAAACCCATGGGGGCCACACATACACCATGTATCTATCGCAGCGCGCGACACGTTCCTCGAATCATAGTATTCGTCGCGGCGTGCGACATATCCCTCAAATAATAGTAACCATTTTATTTCTCATTCTTTTTCATTAGCTGAAACTATTTTTCTTCAGCTTTGCATTTCTTTCCTTGGACCATCCAGCAAACACAAATCAATGCACAATAATCATGTTCATGTAAATAAAATATGCAGGATGCCCATATAAATTCATATATTAATAATAAATAATCACTATTTCACATATAATAAACCTCCATCATTAATTCACAAGTCAAATATCAGCATAGGATAATTACCCAATTCAAAATATATCAATCAAAGCCTATATAAATCGTTCTTACCATCTCACACAGGAAGTACAAGATTCTGTATACTTAATAAAGGTTAAGAAACCCACTTGCCTTACATAAAGTCTCAAATCACATCAGTTCCAAAGTTTTTCCCCTCCTACGACACTCCAATTCACCAAAATCTATTCAAATGTAGCATCATAATTATATATTAAATCTAACGACAGTAAAATCAATTAATTCGATGAAAAGGGTAAAATGGTCTAAAAATTTCATCATCAGAAAATATCATTAGAATCTCAAAATTTATACATGAATATGTTCCCCAAGTGATAAGGAATTCAACAGTGAAAATCATTATAAAAACAGAGCTAATATGAGGAAGAGATCGCAAGTTAAATTTTTTGAAATATATCAAAAATATAGCAGCAAGATCTGCAGATTTTACCTCAAACGAAGCAGCAAAATCAATTTATGAAGTTCATAGTGTGTACTCATCAGAAAAACATATAATTTAGCCTTTTGAATCACTCAAATCCGATCAAAATTGAGAGAGAAATCGTTGGTAAAAGTTTGGGGGAAAGTTTGCGATCTTCTCTTCTCTTTCTTGCAGAAAATCCCCAATTTTCACAATTCTTTTAAAGTAAAAGAACTTGAAAGGACATTGATTGAAACAATTATTTTTGATTCTTGAAATCTTGACTTAAACTATTTAGAGTTGTTGAAGAAGAAGCATAATTCTTGAAGAAGAAGAGTCAAGAAATCCTTTCTTGGGATTCTTGAATTTGTTTTCTTGAAACCCTATGTTATGATTTAAGATTCTATTGGAACTTCATGAATAGATTAAGAAATTCGGGTTGGGTAGACTGAAACTTATGAAGAATAATTTACCTTGAGGGTGAATCTTGAGAGCAAATCCTAACTTCATGGTTTTCTTGATCATTCTTGAGCGTTTAGGTTTAGGAGAGAAGGGAGAAGATTTTTTATTACGAAAACTGATGTTTTATATGTTTTGGGGACCATAAATAGATTCTCAAAGGTTCTAGGATAAAAATACCCTCAAATTATAAGGAAAAAATGTCATTAACTCATCTAGTGAGGGTCCGCAACGTGCTCCAGGAGTGGACTTTCGGACAGCTCTACACCTCTCCACTAAAATGGTCATAACTTTCTACTTCGAACTCCGATTAATGCAAAATTAGATGCATTGGAAATATAATTCAAATATATTTGATTTAACATATTATGGGTCATCTAACTCATTATAATTTAGGAGATTTGGTCATTTGAAGTTGACCCTTCTATCAACTCAAACGAAAACTTAGTTGCTAGAAAATCTTTGAACTTAGCTTGATATAAAAGATCCCTTATGACTCTATCACACCTAATATACTTTAAATACTTAGGAATTGACCCTAGCATGTATATATATCACGACCCAACCCAGGGGCCGTGAATGGTGCCGATAGGGCACCCAGACATACACTTATACTAAATCTCCATTTTCGACAGCTAAGGGATTTCACAAAATTTTGACAAAGTTTCCTCTGTTTTTCTAACCAACCCTACCTACAAGTAGTGAACCCAACAGTACCAGACATTGCCATAAGAACAGATATACATACACATAAGCGGGCCGACAAGGTCACCGCTGCGGTAGAGCCGCCCAACAAACATATCATACAAACAAGATCATACCAACGTAATTTCCCACACCCACATGTATCCACAGACC
>JAOTQJ010000002.1:15332614-15345537 GCA_025642045.1 Solanum sejunctum | reverse complement strand
AAATAAATTATTGAATCGTTCATAAGTTATTAAACTAAAATGTGTTAAAATGTAGGATGTCATAACTTAATCCCTCAATTCCAACTATATTTTAAATTATTTTTATTTATTATTTATTAACTATTACTACCTATTTGATTTTATTCAATTATTAAGATTATATATAACACATCAAATATAAAAATATATTTTTTAAAAATATTTTAATAATATTACTCATGTATCAATTTGAACTACATAATTGTTCCTTTTTAATGGCTAAAAATAAATTAAATTAAGCTAACAAATAAATAAATAATTTTTTTCATGAACTAATTTTACCACACCTCTGCTGCCACTGTTATTTTGATTGGTTTTGCTAATAACTATATTATATTTATACTGAAGCAATTTACTAGAAAGTGGACTAAAAATATCCATTCTTTGGTACGGGAAATTCTCACCTGTCCAAAAATCTATTATTGTCGATTTTCTCTGATCTTTAAATTCTGCTAATAAAATCGTCTCACGTGAAACCTCCACTGTTTCTAAATGGTGGCAAATTATTCAAACCTACTTGACAAAAGCGGGTAAAAAAGAGACCCGTTTAGTTCTATCCGATCAATTCACCGATGAAAATTGCTCAATTGGAAAACCCCCCAAAAAATCCCAAATAAATGTTAGTTGGCTCACTCAAAAAAAGGTGAATTAATTTTGGTCCTAACAGCCCAAGATGTTGCAGTTGAAGGCTTCTGCATGGGTAGTTGCGGGTATCACGGGTCGGGTCAAGGAAAAAAATCCGTTTTCATATGGGTGGGTAACTCGGCAACTCAGTGCCTGGGTCAACGCGCGTGGCCGTTCCACCAGCCTATTTATGGAACACAAGCCGAGCCATTGGGCGCACCGAATGGTGGCGTGGGTGCTGATGGCATGATTGTAAATATAGCGAGTCTTTAGGGTGGAGTGGTAACGAACCCGTACGGGGACGGCTACTACTACCAAGGCTTGGCTGAAGCGCCGTTAGAGGTGGCTTCGGCTTGCGCCGGGTTGTACGGTAAAGGGGCTTATGCGGGTGAGCTGCTTGTGGATTCAATAACGGGTGCAAGCTATAATGCATATGGTACAAACGGTAGCAAGTATCTCTTGCCTGGGCTTGTTGATCCAAATAAATCAGCTTGTTCAACTATTTTCTAGCCCAACCTACATAGACAGTATTGTTTATTGAAGAATTTTTGTATATAGTCATTCAAAAATATTTTAATTATGTTTTATAGTTATAGCATGATTAGTTATATTTTATAACTATAGTTATAACAATGTTAGTATGACTTTTGTAATATTTGTATATATTTATATATTTCGCTATACAATTCATGTATAACGTTTGTATAATTTGCTATACATAACAATGTTTATATATTTCACTATACAATTTAGTTTGCACGCAATTTTTGTACACTCGCTCACAATGTTTGTATAAATCTCACTAGTTATACAAATCTCAAATGATAATTATTGATAGATGTTTGCCGTGAACCATAATTAATTTAAACTATATATATATTAGTTAATGAACAAGTATATATTTGCTTATCCACATAATTCTTTTTTATTTTTTATATGTTTAATTTCTTTAACATTTACTTTTAGGAAATTTTAATTTTCATATCGTGTATTGTACTTAATATATATACACATAGACACACTTTGTTACGTTTGAAATGTATGGGTATAAATTTGTCGATTATGACACTTTTGTGGCTTATATAGTTTGGTCTCATTCTTATTTTTCTCTCTTCTATCTCTCAAATTTTAACCATTTTATAAATATTTGTTCCGGTAAATTTGTTATCCCATTAAATAAATATTAGAATCAATGACCATTATTTCCTTCTTCATTTGATCTGTGTATAATAGTGTGGATTTATTGTTAATATATATTGTCCGTGCATGTTTATACAATATAAATAGTATATATCAGATAACAATGTATACATATTGTGTATGTATATATACGTATATGATTTGCTGCAAATTATTCAATTTTTCTGCATATAAACGTGCATTATCCTTGGAAAATTATAAGAAATTACATAAAATACCCACCATATATAGTAATTTTGATCTTTTGCTTTCTATAAGAAAAATCTTAAATAATGAATAATTTTTTCCGTGAATGAATAATTTTCTCTCTTAAATATTCCCCATTCTTTTCACTGCTAAATCTAGTATTCATGCCCCTAGATTTAGCCTTGATTATTCACAGATTTTGTAGGTTTGGGGCAGTCATTCAGAGTTGTAGATACATAAATTTTAGAGCAATTTTCCAAAAAGCAAACATTTGAAATATAACGAGGTAAAAATAGTAATTATACGTATGTAATTAATATATATATATATATATGTGTGTGTGTGTGTGTGTGTGTGTGTATGTATCAACGATTGTATTTGTATATCTGCTAATAATTGTATATATGTAATTAGTATGTTATGTATCAATGAATATAATAGTAATAGCAAATAGAATTTGTATCCTAATACAATTATATTAATATTGTATGAAGTTGAATATTTGTATTTGTATCATTGATTGTTATCATTTGTATAAATATTGTATAAGCGAATACATATGTATTTATATTTTGTATCATTGGAGAAGATCTCTATAATTGACACTTAACATTTGTATAAACTATTGTTAACAATTGTATAATTAATTATTATAATTTTTATTGTATTGATAGAGAGGAGGTAGGTCAGGAAGAGGAGGGGAGGTAGGTCAGGGAGAGATGGAGAGAGGAGAAAGAAAGTAGCAATAGAATTTTAATTATATGTTCAAATTGTAATTCTTTCAAATTATGATGATGTATTATCTAGTTTATTCTGCTTATGAGTGTTTGAGACGATGGTTCTTAGGAAACAACCTCTCTAATTCTATGAGGTAGTGGTAAGGTCTGTGTACATTCTATCCTCCCTAGACTTATTTGTGAGATTCCACCGAATTTGTTGTTGTTGTTATTGTATTAATAATACATATCCCATGTTTATCTTGTTGCATAATTTATCCCAAAGTTTATATACATAATGATAAACATCCTAATGTGATACAATTTATTGCTCTAATACTCATGTATATATATAGGATTTTTGTCTCATATATATATATATTGTATATTTGATTGTAAAAATACATATATTTAGGTGTATTTAATTTGAAATATGGTATGAAATTATTGATTAGTGAAACAATGAGTAATTATTTAAAACTTCGGGGAGAATTAATAAAGAGAAGCTTACATAGATATACTATACTACAAACTATTTATCATTTATTGCAATAATAATTTTTTTAGCTAAACAAGTATTATTATATAGTTTAATAAATACCTATTACAGAAAACTATTTATAAAATATATATAATACAAAATTTTTTGATAGATAATATATTTATCATTCACTTTAATAAACTTGTAATATATTGTGTCAATTTTTTATTGAACAAACATAATATATTTTAAAAAAACTTATAATACATTTATATTGCATGTATATTACATTTTTAATACAAGTATAACTTATCATAGTATTGCTATATATTACTAAAAATGGTAATAAATAAAAAGTATCCTAAAATCAGTAATTATTTATTTAAAAATTACTCGTTCAAGTAACTTTTTTTCATTAATGAATATTATAGGAATATTTATGTAATTAGATAATTTTACCATGTTATATTACCATTTCATTATAATGATCTAATACTCATGTGATACATTAAGATGTACTAGATATACGTCATTTGATATACATAACGTGCTTAATATATACATTAGTTGATGTTAAAATTTGTAGTATTCTATGGAATATGAATCTTGTTAGGCTTTGTAGATGTCCACCTTTTTTTGGGGAGTGCTAATTTTTTTTGGTGAAAAGTTCATCTAGCAGGGTACTATTCTTTCTCCTGTTATAGCGAAAAATCAATTATTATTTAAAGGTAGTATGTCTCAAGTAATATATGAGCAAATATTATTGAGTTATCTAGCTACTACCAAAGATAGAGATTATTTCGTTTACACCAAGATTAAGATAAAGGAGGAAGAAGCAATTGCTCAAAACTATAATCTTATGGTAAGAGAAGCATCGACGAGGGATTAAAAAGAGAGTTTTTTACATAACGGTATAATCAACAATAAAATTTTGCAATAAAAACGTCACGTGCATGTAATGAATTGATGTTACATAAATAATATATGACTGTGTATATATAATGTATAAATATGTATCAGAGTTGTATATATATTCATATACATTGTTGAACAATATTTATACATTGGAACAGTTCATCTACCTTAATAATGATTTTTCTTTCAATTACGATCAATTCAAATCTCTTCTAAACAATCCTAAATTTTAGATATAAGCTTTTTTCAGTGTTTTAAGTCTTTTAATATATTATTTGCATAAAAGAATTCGTATTTACAACAAGTCGAATTTTACAAATTGAACTTAGAAGCTCTTCGTACCGTCAGGTTGCTACATTTAAAGTCTAGAGTCACTCTTGCTTTATCTAAACTTTTTGTACAACTCAACATTATTAGTTTGGTCTTCTTGTTGCCTATGGGGGCGGACATAGTACAATATTAAATGTTATTATTATGTCAAATTAATTTGGTACTTTGAGATACAATAATTAATACAGTTTCATCTACTTCAACTTATAGAGTATAATTTTATGTAATATTTTTTCTATTTATCTTTACTTGTCTATTAAACTATTTTGAAGGCGGACACAATATAATATTAATCCAATTTATGCATCCACCGGAAGTATGACATGAGGGGAAAAAAAACATGTTCAAACAATTTTAATGTTGCCTTATTCGCTCGCTTGATAATGAAACTAGTAATCGAACAAAACTACATTACTTCTTTCCAAGGGATGACAATAGAGTAGTGTGAACATGAGTCATGAGATAAATAAGACGATACAAGCTGTTAATTGAATAGGGTAGGAGAACATTTAAATGGAATAAGACAGAATGAGCTAGAGAACTATTGGAGTTGAAAATAGTGTTGATAATAGCCTACATACTTAGTCATTTAATTATGCTTTTAGTTAAAGTTGTTAGTCGATTAACTAGTTAATTAATTAGTTACTAATGGTTATTAGAAGGAGTTAGTTAGAGTGGGTGTCAGATGGCTGTACATTCATGTATATAAGCACCTCTGGTGCTTAATTGAGAACATACAATCAGTTCATAATATTCCCAAACTCTCTTCTCACAGAATTTGAACATGGTATCAGAGCCTTCAGATCTGAAAAAATCTGATTCACAAATTAGATTAGATACGAAACCATTGATAGAGCTTGATTAGATAGTGGAAGATGGAGATGACTGATGCAAATACTATCACTAACACTTCAATTGGGATTCAGTCGATAAACTTAATGCAGTAGAGAAGAACAGAAATCGTCGTTTGTATTTTCATCCATTAAACACCCCTGGGAGTATACTAACTTCAGTCCAGCTCACAGGAGCTGAGAATTACTTACTCTGGAGTAGATCGATGATGATTACACTTCGTGCAAAAAGTAAATTAGGATTTGTTCTCAAAACATATAAGAAATCTGATTACAAACCTGAATTAGAGGAGCAATGGAAAAAGTGTAATGCGTTTGTACTTGCTTGGATCATGAACACAGTGTCTAAGGAGCTACTAAGTGAAATTGTATATGCTTCAGATGCAGCAATGGTTTGGGCTGATTTGAGTGAGAGATTCAATAAGGTTGATGGATCTAGGAGCTATAAGCTTTATTGAGAAATTGCACACTGAGTCAAGGTAACATAACAATTTCAGGATATTTTACTAAAATGAGACTTTTATAGGATGAATTTGATGCTTTAGTGTCTCCTAAATGTGACAAATTCATAACATATGTTGATCACATTCAATACTTACATTTATTTGCATTTTTAATGGAATTAAATGAGGTGTATAATCACGTTCGTAGTCAAATCCTTATGATGAATCCTTTGCCCAATATGAGTAGAGCCTATGCTATGATTATCTTTGATTAAAGTTAGCGTGTGACTGCTGGATCCAAAGTAAATGGAGAGGTGAATGAGTCTATGGCATTATACGCTGGAAAGGAAAATTACTATGCAGGAAGAGGATATGATCATAACAAAGGAAAAGGAGTTTATGACTCTGTAAGAAATCATGATCAATTAGGATTCTATGCAGGAAAAGATAGTAACACAAATAATTTCAACAACCATAAGCAAAAAAGGAATTAAAATTTATTCTGTGATCATTGTAGGATGCATGGACACACTAAGGACATCTGCTATAGACTTGTTGGCTATCTAAATGACTGGAAGTTCAAGAAGAAAAATGAACTTGGTACATGCATAATGAAAATAGAGAAGGGAATTGCCAACTATGCTTACATTGAAAAGGACAACAAAGATGAGTTTGGAGTTATGCATACAGGTTATGGACAAGGACAAAGGCTAATATGTAATGTAAAGTGCTTTGATGGATCAACTTAAATGAAACATGAAGGATCTGACGATCAGATGCTAGCAGCACAATCTACTTTCACTCTAAATAAATACAATAAAATTCTACAAATGATTGACAAGGAAGATGCTATGGTGAATATGGCTAATACAGTAGGTGTAAGTATTCCTATCACTACACTTTCAATCAATTGTGTTGGAAATAGAAGTTGTAGTATCAGTGATGCACAACAGGAATGGATAGTTAATTCTAGAGCAACCTGTCACATAACCTCTAAGATTAGCAACCTAGATGAGATGTATGCATTAAATGAAAACGTAGATAAAAGAGTTTATCTTCCTAATGGAGAAACCATTGAAGTAACTCATGTTGGAAAACACAAGCTACATATTGGTGACAGTTTGAATAATGTCCAAGTGGTACCTGATTTCAAATTTGACTTGCTATGAATGCCTAAAATAACCAGACAAGTAAAGTATTCTGTGAACTTCTTCCCCGAATTCTTTGTATTTTAGGACCTCTCAAGTGGAAAGATTAAGGGGATTGATAAAGAGAAGGAAGAACTTTACTATTTCTCAAATCAGGTTCCTAGAGAAAATGTATGTGCAGCTCAAAGTCTATTAGTTGAATGAATGCAATCTGAAGGATTAATATGGCATCAGAGGCTTGGCCATCCATCGGTGAAGGTTATGAAACAATTATCTCTTATAAAGAAAGCCAGAGATGAATCAACATGTAATAATTTTTCAATTTATCCCTTAGCTAAGTGGACGAGACTGTCTTTTCCTCTAAGCATGACTAAGACTTCTCATGTTTTTGATCTAATTCATATGGATGTTTAGGGGCCATACAAAACACTTACATATGCTGGCTATAGATTTTTTCTGACTATTGTTGATGATCATTCAAGAATAACATGGTCATTTTGATGAAATTCAAGAATGATGTATTTGGACTTCTAAAATGTTTTCTGACTTTAGTTAAAAATCAGTTCAACAGCTCTGTCAAGAGGATTAGAACAGACAATGGAATTGACTTTTTTAATTGAAAATGCAGATCTTTGTTTGAATCTTTTGGTATAATTCATGAAAATAACTGCTCACATACTCCTAAACAAAATGGAGTAGTTGAGAGAAAGCATAGACATATCCTTGAAGTAGCTAGGGCCCTCAGGTTTCAAGGCTCCATTCCAATAAGATTCTAAGGTGAATGCGTACTAGCAGCAGTGTAGCTAATCAACAGAATGCCTACTTTTGTGCTACATAGTCAATCACTATATGCTATGTTCCATGGTTCTCCACCCGACTTATCTTATCTGAGAACAATTTGTTGTCTATGTTATATAATTAGACTTGTTAGACATGATAAGTTCTCACCTAAGGCTGATGCATATGTATTGTTGGGTTTTTCATCAACTCAGAAAGGCTTTATTATCTATAATTTAAGTTAGTAAAAATTAGTAGTGAGCAGGGATATTGTATTCAAAGAGGAGATTTATCCTTTTACAGCACAAAAAAAAATAACATGTTCCATTATATCATGATATTCCTTTCTTGGACACTAGTGAGTATGATATTGAAGAACCAAGTGTGATACCTGAAGATCATACAACTAATGCTAGATGTGAGCAAGAACTACATAAGGAGGTCATAAAAGATACTACTATGGAGGAAGTAATAACAACTCCTGGACTCCACATTACCATTCCAAGAGATGAACCAAATACCAGACATTCCTTAAGAAGATCTAATCCACCTATATGGCTAAAGGACTATGTGATAACTGCTACTGATTCCTATGCACTGACCAACTATGTTGCTTATGATCACTTATATCCTGGCTATCAGTCTTTTTTAAGCAATTTTTCTGCAGATGTTAAACCTAGAACTTATGAACAGGCTATTAAAGACCCAAGATAGGTCAAGGCTATGCAACAAGAGATCACTGCACTGGAAGAAAATGGGACCTGGAAGATAGTGGAATTGAGTCCTAACAAGTCCACAATTGGTTGCAAGTGGGTATTCAAGATCAAGTACAAGAAAGATGGTCAAGTTGACAGGTTCAAGGCTAGATTGGTGGCCAAAGGTTATAGTCTTATTACTAAGAGACTTTTGCACCAGTTGTAAAAATGGTCACAGTGAGATCTACTATTACATTCACTACTGCTGAAAGTTGGGATATATTCCAAATGGATGTGTACAATGCCTTCCTACAAGGTGATCTATTTGAGGAGGTCGACATGAAGTTGCCTAAAGGGTTCATTAGTTCTGCAAAAGGTCATGTGTACAGGATGGTTAAGTCTCTATATGGACTTAAACAAGCTTCGAGATAATGAAATGCCAAACTTACTGAAGCATTATGTCAATCAGGTTATAATCAAAGTTACTTAGACTATTCCTTGTTCACCAAAAGGAATTCTGGTGGTTTGGTGATTGTGTTATTTTATGTAGATGATCTATTAATCACAGGGAGTGATCCTACTCTAATTCATGACACAAAAAAGATTTTACACAGTTATTTCAAGGTTAAAGATTTGGGTAAGTTTAGATATTTCCTAGAAATTGAATTTTATAGATCAAGTGATGATATAGTTATGCATCAAAGGAAATATGTCTTAGAGCTCATTTCTGAGGCTGGACTTGTAGGAATACAACCAGTGTCCACTCCTTTTAAGTGCAATATGAAACTTACTTCAGCAGATTATGACTGCACTCACAATGACAACTTACTTTCTGATGTGGGGAAATATCAAAGATTGGTTGAAAACTTGCTTTACTTAACAAATACAAGGTCTGATATTACCTTTGCAATTAAGTCTTTGAGTCAGTACATGCAAAGACCAAAGATGTCACACTGGCATGCAACCTTGAGGGTGATCAAATATATTAAAGGTAGTCCTAGATTGGGGTTGCTCCTGAGTTCACAGAAGGATTCTACCTTAACTGGCTACTGTAATGTTAACTGGGCTGCTTGCCTTAGTACTAGAAGATCAGTTCCAGGTTACTTATTGAAGTTTGGCAATTCCTTGATCTCCTAGAAATTTAAAAAATAGAACATAATCTTTAGAAGTTCTGCAGAAGCAGAATACAGAAATTTGGTTACTTTGACTACAAAAATTGTTTGGATCACTAATCTTTTCAAGGAACTGAGTGTCTCACTGCACACTCCATGTAATGTACATTGTGACAGCAAGGCAGCTATTCAGATTGCTGCTAATCTAGTTTTTCATGAGCGTACCAAGCATATTGAGATGAATTGTCATTTTATTAGGGAGAAGATTCAACAGGGCTTGATCTTGGTCGATCCCAGCATGACTTCTTTTAGCCAAGCTTGGAGTACTGAACATCTTCAGCATATCCAACTTAGGGGGGGGGGGTATTGGAGTTTATTTAGCCATGTAATTATGCTTTTAGTTAAAGTTGTTAGTCGGTTAACTAGTTAATTAATTAGTTACTAATGGTTGTTAGAAGGAGTTAGTTAGAGTGGGTGCCAGCTCGCTATACACTCATGTATATAAGCACCTCTAGTGCTCAATTGAGAACATACAATCAGTCCATAATATTCCCAAACTCTTTTCTCATAGAATTTGAACAAAAACAAATAATTTTATTGAAAATTTGAATAGAACAAGTAGAAAGATTTGAATCGGACGAAACTAGACAAGTTATGGCAAAATTAATTTTGAGAAACTAATTTTGGATCAAACGAGACTTGTACTTATTTTCATAATAATAAAATTAAAAAAAAATTAAAAGTACATAAAATACATGCTTATACCTAATCTTGTATTGCGTAAAACATTTTGTTTTGAAAATGGTCCAAACTTTGATCTTCACTCTTATTTTTCTTTCTCCCACTCTTAAAAATTGATTTATTTTAGTGTTCAATTCTTATCTCATTAAATTAATATTAGAACCAATGGTCATTTTCGGTATTCATTTGATTTTGTGCACAAATAGTGTAGATAAATTATCCATTATAAATACATGATTATACACTAACTATATAATATACCTGCCATCATTATCTTTGTTATCACTTGGACCATAAATCTGCTAGTTACCTTTGAATCACTAATTGCACCATCTAATTTTTTTTGTCATTGCATACTCTCACAATAAAACCATTTGAATATCAAAAGTTTTTACTTGATCGAAAATCATATCTCAAATACGCAGCAAAAACTGTTACAAATGCACCACAATCCCCGCAAAAATAAAAATATATATAAGAAAATAGATAAGTACTGAGAGAGAAAAATACAAAAAAAATAATTGCTGTAGCAATCCTTCAACAATCTGGATCTCCAGAAGTGCAACTAAATCTTTGCCAAGCCTAAGTCAATTTATACCTCTTCGCTAGGTAAATAGGTATAAACTCAGTATGTGATGTTACGATATTATGAATAAATTTTATCATTCATAGCTGTACAGGTTGAATCATAGACACAAATACATTTGTCTTTAACAGTAAAGACACCCAACACCTAATAATCGGCATTCATACATGATCAACTAGAACGTTGGCCTTCATAACAAAGCCAAGAATTATGATCTTCCAGAAGCACACTTTAATTTTTCTTATTTTGAACAAACTTTGTATCTACATCAACCAACTCATTGTGAAATAGAAAATTAGTTGTGGTGAACTTCACATTAACATTAGAACGTTCTTCCTCAAGTAATAAAAGATCACATCAAGGTACTGAAAATAACAAAATAAAAAGCACATGATCATATACTAGAAAATATGAACAATCTATACAGTAATATACATATGTTATAAGGTATCATACATGATTATCAAGTGATTATGTAATATGATACACTCAAAAACTATACATATAGGTCATCTATATGTGAAATATATTATAACTTTACATGAAGTATATACCAAACTAGATCCACATCACTTAACTGTACATAAATTATACAGCCTGATACACTCAAAATTGACTATTCATAGCAGCTACATCGCATATATAAATGAAAAAAATGAAAAACTATCACACTAAATTAAAGAGTGAAGCTTTGTTCTTTAAATTTCACAAGAGCAGGGAAGTAAATCATTATGTGCTACTTAATCATTCATTAATAGTGTACAATTTTGAGAATCATTTCTTTACCACAAGTGTATCCTTTTTTCCTCTCCCTCTACGTTTTCCAGACTTACAAAAGAATATAGCCTTTTTTTTTTCTTTCTATGGACTTATCTGTTTAATTAGGATTAGGGAACTTTTGTGTCAAATAAACATGGAAATTTTGTACTTCTGCCTTTTTATGTTCGCCCAATTTAATTTAGTTTTATCTATCCTTCTTTTATTAAAACTATCGAAAATCAAAGTATATGAGTATATTCTAGAAATCTAGACAACATATTTGGGTGATTACAATTTTGTTTTATTTAACATATATTATGTGATGAATATAAGAATGGTTTAATATTTGAAAAATATTTTACTCAACCAATATTTATATATCCATGTGTTTATTAAAAGATTATCAATAAAGAGTTATTCGTTCAAAATTTATCGTTAGCCAAATAATTTTAGTACGTGACCATTTTTTCCCCTCCTCTTATTTGTTATTGGTCCAAAATTTATTAATTATTAGCCAAATAATTTTAGCACGTGACCTTTTTTCCCCTCTTATTTGTTATTGGTCCAAAATTTATTGTTAGCCAAATAATTTTAGCACGTTACCTTTTTTCTCCTCCTCTTATTTATTATTGGTCTAAAATTTATTATTAGCCAAATAAGTTTAGCACATGACCTTTTCCCCCTCTCTTATTTCTTGACTTTTTCTTCTTTCATTTTTTCTTTTTTCTTCAAATAGGATGGACGACAAATTTGTCAAAACAACTATTCAACAATCTTTTTACCTCTATAGCTATGTAACATTAATTCCACAATTCAATTATATCACAGTTTGTTGGGAAAAAAATGTTGGGTGGGTCCCTCCAATTGGAGGGCCCACACATTTTGAAAGTCAACAATGACGGTCAATTTGAAATCAAATTGGCAAGCAATTTAGTTTCTTCTACAATTGATAATCGTGTTTTTCTTTTCTTCCTATCAACAAAGTAGGCAATGGTTTGCCTATATATAAAAAAGTCTTCAGCTCCGTCAATTTACCACATTCAAGAAGAGAGAAAAATGTAAAGTCACAGAAGAAGAGAAAAATATATGGAGTATTTTTCTCTATATATAAGGTATACCATAGATTATAAAATAAAATAATCTACGAAGAAAAATTAGAGTATATGCTTAGAAAATTATTTTTTTCCTAAAAAAAATAGTGTGTCACTATTTTTGGTATTTTTCGCTGATAACCTATTATTTATAATAGTAGAAGAAGTATTTTTCTTTGAATGACTACTATTTATAATAGTAAAAAAAATATTTTTCTCTGAGTGCCTA
>JAOTQJ010000002.1:15311811-15326245 GCA_025642045.1 Solanum sejunctum | reverse complement strand
CTCTTCATCGATGTATTTTATTTTAGTTGAGAATGCTTGTAAAATTTTTATATTTTTTCCTTTATTTATCTATTTAATTGTTGTATATTTACATATTTTTATAAAAAGATACTTTCTCTATTTAAAAAAAATGAATTAAAATTTGACTTAGTACGAATTTAAGAAAATGATTTTATTTAATCTTATGATCCTAAATTAAAGTAATATCAAATATATAAAAATATTCTTTAATTTTATAATCTTAAATATACCACATATAAAGTTGAAATCAATTTATTTTTAAATGGAGCTATTCTTTTTTAAATAAACAAAAAAAAAACACGATACTTCTTTTTAAAATGAAAAAAATATTATAAATCATATCCATAACTTCTCAAATGACTCTCAAAATTCTATCAGCGTTATATGAAAAAATAATATATATTATTTAAAAATAATATAAATTACAATAATTAAAAAATTTGAAATATTTAATAAACTATATAAAACTTTTCATTACTCTTCAAACTTCAACAATATCACAATTTCTTATTTTTATTTTCTTTAAAAAATGTATATTAAACTTGCACGAATTCTATCTTGTCTTATAAATAACAATAATATATCTAGTGGATCTAGTCTCATAAATAAGAAGTTAAAAGCCGCCAATTATTTTTTTAATTTTTCAATCTGGATAATAGCCGCCGGTTAGTATACGTGGCCTGAATAAGACAGAGGAGTATGGGAAATAGATAGCGCCTTTGTTTATTCAACATTTGATCTGTCACAATCACCACACAAATTAAGCAATGTCCCCCATCACCCTCTATACTTATAAATACCTTCCACTTCACCACTTGTTTCCCATCACCTTTTACCACAACACACAAAATGAGGCTTAGTGAGTTCCCAATTTTTTCTTTACTATTTTCTCTACTTCTGCTGACTGCCTCGGCAGAACAATGTGGTAGGCAGGCAGGAGGTGCAAGTTGTGCCCCGGGACTCTGCTGCAGCAACTTTGGCTGGTGTGGTAACACAAATGACTATTGTGGTGCTGGAAAATGTCAAAGTCAATGTCCTTCTGGTCCCTCTCCAAAACCACCTACCCCTGGCCCCGGTCCTTCTGGTGGGGACATAGGCAGTATCATCTCAAATTCCATGTTCGATCAGATGCTTAAGCATCGCAACGAAAACTCTTGTCAAGGAAAAGGTAATTTCTACAGTTACAATGCCTTCATCAATGCTGCCAGGTCTTTCCGTGGCTTCGGCACCACTGGTGATACCACTGCCCGAAAAAGAGAAGTTGCTGCTTTCTTTGCCCAAACCTCTCATGAAACTACTGGTAAGTCTATTAAAATTTAATAGGTTCAATTTTTAAATTGGGATCTAAAATTACGTAATATTTGTTAAAATTGATAGGAGGATGGCCTACGGCACCAGATGGACCATACGCATGGGGATACTGTTTCCTTAGAGAACAAGGTAGCCCAGGCGATTACTGCACACCAAGCAGTCAATGGCCTTGTGCTCCTGGAAGAAAATATTTCGGAAGAGGCCCCATTCAAATTTCACAGTAAGTTAGCATAATGTTGACTTATAAGTAAAACAAAACACAAAGAAGGGGAATTATTTGTTACGATTTTATAGGGTCTAATTATGTGTATTTTGGCATTAATTAACACAGCAACTACAACTATGGCCCATGTGGAAGAGCCATCGGAGTGGACCTCTTAAACAATCCTGATTTAGTAGCCACAGATCCAGTTATCTCATTCAAGTCAGCCATTTGGTTCTGGATGACCCCTCAGTCACCAAAGCCTTCTTGCCACGATGTAATCACCGGAAGATGGCAACCATCAGGCGCTGACCGAGCAGCCAATCGCCTCCCTGGATTTGGCGTCATCACAAACATCATAAATGGTGGCCTAGAATGTGGTCATGGCAGTGACAGCAGGGTCCAGGACCGGATTGGGTTTTATAGAAGATATTGCCAAATTCTTGGAGTTGGTCCTGGTGACAATCTTGATTGTGGCAACCAGAGGTCTTTTGGTAACGGTCTCTTAGTTGACTCCATGTAACAACTTCATCATGTGTGTGTTGTATTCTCTTGCAATAATTCAGGGCCCAGCTATAAATAAATTTGTGTTGTGATCTGATGAGATCACGATTTATAATCGTTAATAAAAAGGAACCTTGTCCACGACAGTGGATGGTTTTACTTCTACAATTGCAACAGGTTGCCAGTTCAATTTGAAACAAGATAAATAAGTATCAAATGCTACTAAGAAGTCAATCAAGCCATCTCATTATTTAGAAAGGGATTTAAGTTATTCGTTATTATCAATCAATGTAATTGAATAGAATGATATATAATTATCTTTTAAGTAATCTGATTAGATGATTTTATAATTGCAAGTATTACACGTTAATCTCAGTCATTTGGTGAGAACCTCTCTGCCAATTTTTATGAGATTTACGTGTGAACCTTCCTATCCGAATTAGTTGAAAGAAAAAACAACCTCAAAATTTAGGCATCCAAGCTGCAGCTACCGTCTCTGATTTTGAGGCTTGAATTGGGACCAAACTGTATCATCGTACTAGGGATTAAAGCTATCAACTGCAAAAGATACACATGCAAAATCACTGTTAAGGTTGTTCAATTGCTTCATCATATATATACTACTGCACTTGTTGCAGGCTTGCAGCGGTTAAGCTTCGAAGTTTGAATTTAGTCTCTCTTTGCATCGACAAAACTAGGGTAACTCTTTATTGTTTTTTCTATCAAAATTCTGTAGTATAATGCTTACCCAAGCAAGGCCGACGCAGAATAAGTTGAATCCAGGATAATTGAATGGAGCTCCCTCAGATAAAAATAAATCTACAAACAAGGAAAGAAAATGCAATTAATTTGACAATTCAGACAAACTGCATCTCCAACAAAGCAGTGTGTGATATTACTCATATCTAGCTGATTGCACCTACAAAACTTTGATATAATTACCTGTTAGAGGGGTATATATTAATGGAGAAAGAATATTGCCAAATGAGCTTATTCCTGCAATGCACCCTTGAGCAATTCCCTATTACATTGGCAGAGAATTAATACTGACCTTTTGAGAAAATACTGATTCAATACAGTACAAGTATATAGAAATTAAGGTAGAGGATCAGAAACATCTAAATTATTCACCTGTTCATTTGGCCCTACTTGTTTTGACACAATGCTTTGTAACTGCATTTTATAAACACTTTATCAGATCTAATAATCATCACAGCTGACAAGTGTTCATCTTCCTAGAAGTATATAATAAAGAAAACTCACAGAAGGTCTTGTAAGGAAGCCAATGACAGACAAGACACTAGCAACATAAGGAACCTGAGACAACCATGAAATGTATTCGGGAAATAAAAATATCAATGTCTTGAGATTTGAAATATACTAAAGAAGAATCAGACAATGTGTTTAGCTGTTTGAAGGATTAAGCTTACCCAGACTGCCCATGCAATGCTACTAATTAGCATCTGTAGAATAACAAGAATTGACTTAATAAGTTATATAAGTGCACACAGAAATGCAAAGATAAGGGCAGAGGCAGATCTAGGAATGGGGTTCACACGAACCCAGCAAAAAATTACATCATATATATGTGAAACGTATTTTATTTTTTACTTTCTACGTGTATATATATAGATTTTGAATCTCTTGACATAAGATTAGAGGTTCACTTAGTGATTAAAGCCTCTTAGATTCAAGATTTACCTTGAGATTTCAAGTTCAAATTCCAAGTATTACATTTTCTTTCGAATTCCTTAATGAAAATTCTAAATCCGCCACGAACTGAAAAAAATAGGTTAGTATAGAAATTTTAAGAAGCACATACATTCATAAATCCAGCGAAGAGGGATAAGGTGAGAATTGCCTCCTCTCCGGTAATAGGAGCCAACCGAGGCATCAAGAATAACTGCACCAAAATTAACAAGAAGTAACGCTTAGAGGAGTACTAAACAATAACAACATACTCTTAAAGTTAAAATGAAAAAGAAGTTGGAATCCACACGGCTCATAGGGTTATTAGCTACTTCGTCGGTCCCTTTTTGTTGTCATGTTGCACCAAGTTTATTTGACTAACTTTCAATGCTAAATTAGATTAACTTAATTTGATATTTGAAATTAAAATTGGATATCCAAAACTATAAGAAAAATATTATTGAAGACAACCTTTTTCATATCAATATGGTGAAAGAATACATCTTAAAATGTTTGTCAACATTTATATAGTTTAGCTATAAAAATGAAAACCATGACAACTAAAAAAGAATGGAACGGAGGAAGTATGTTGTTTGGACCCGGGTACCGTTCTAGAGGTGAATTCTTCACATGAATTTTAGAATCCAGAAATATGGAGTTTAGTGTGAGTTCGAGTATATCGCCAATAAATGTATGTATATATCTAATAGCAAAACATTCTCAAGTTATGCTGATCAAATCCGATGTAAACGTCATATATATATCCACATTCAAATCGATCATACAGGATCGTCATGAGTGCGCAGGAATTTTGAGACAAAATAGATTTTTGGAGACGTGTGACAGTATGTGCCACTTAATCCAAACTATTATATATTTGCACTCTGTATTCTGTAAAGAGAAGTTAAAACGAACCTGGCCAATAGCTGCTCCACTGTAGCCAATAAGCATTAAAACAGCAAAGTTGTCTTTGTTGTATTGAAGTCGAGCCTTTAAGAAGTACTACAAGATATATAGTGAAACAATAAAATTTCAGAAGCTATGAGATTATCATGGCTTATACTTGCAAACTGACACTTCAAAGGAACTACAAAATCGTGTACCAAAAATGGAGTTTGTTGTCCACCTTCCCCTAGACCATTTAAGAAAGCAATAACTGTTGCAAGCGAAAGCGTCAAGCTGCACCAAAAAGGAAAAAACCATGATATGATTAGAACTCTTTTTTTTTTCTGTTTTAATTTAAGTGACATAATTCAAATTTTGAGAGTAAGACAGTTTAATTTTGATGGTGACTTTAGATATAAAATATTTAGCTTTTATCTTTTTAAAATAAAATTGACATATTTAAAATTAAATAAAAAATATTATAAATCATAGTAATTGACAATTCAAAATATTTAGTAGATATATAAAATCATTATGATAAAAAAGTTAAACCTCAAAATTCAAAAAATATTACATGAGGGACGAAGGAAGCAATTCTATTTGCAATTATCTGAGTATGATTAAAGCAAAACCCAGACGATGCAAATAAACCTCAAGCTTTCAGTTGTTGGTCAAGTACACAAATTTGATTGGTGACAAGGAATTTACAAACGATGCACATACAATTAACTCGTATGGAGTTGAGATTTCTTTTAACTTTCAATCAAACATTATTTCTATAGTATTTTTGTAGAAGGAATATTAAAACAAAATGAAGTCTGATTGACCACACTTTTTGAAGGCTAAAATATATTTTTTTTCATTAAATTAGGGGGTGTTTGACAAAAAAAAGAATGTTTTCCAGAAGCAATAGTAATTTGCCCGTGAAAAGACTACTAGCATATTGGGAATCTCTCTGATTAAAAAAAATCGATTTTTGTCCCGAGGAAGAAACTGTAAATTTCTAAAAGCAAAAGCAAAATTATTCTTTTCAAGATAAAAATATCCTTGGTATAAATTTATATTTATCAAACTATCCCTCTCAGTTTAGTTTAATGCATATATTGGTGTATGGTTGAGCAAACCTTATTCTGAAATAATTAATCTCAAAATAATTATTTTATTATATAATAGAAAATAATTTATTTTATAATTTAAATAAAAAAATAAAATAAATAATTTAAGAATTATCTAATATCAAATATAGAATAACTTTATATTTTATTTTATAATTATTATATTATATATCTTACATCAAACGATACTAATTAATACAAATTATTTTATTTTATTTTTTACGGATATATTTAATCAATTAAAATAATATAAAAATAATTAATATAAGGACTAAATAGTAAAGGTTTTTTTTTTTAATCCAAGTGCAATGTTTATCTTTGTCAATTTTGTCGGACTCCAACACTCATCGTTTTCAAGAATACGTAATTTTTATTTATAACTCAAAATACATGTTTTGAACAGGGAGCATCTACCCAACTACTGGTCTGGTCCCATAAGAAAATGGAATATTGTAATCCATCACTAGCAACAAAGTTTTTGACGTTTGAAATCTTACCTACTCCTTAGCAGGCAGAAAATATCCTTGAGTGGTAGAACTTTCTTAAAACTCTGTGACAATCTCTTTGATTCAGAACATTCTGCTCCATTATCGATCAACATAGGCTGATTCAGAGGATCACTGTCAATACGGCCGCTCGTCTCCTTTACAAATACTCTCATGTATGTTGTTGCGACCGTCGAAGAAATGGCTGCTACCTGAATGAAAACGAACAGAACTAAGTAAAACAAACTAATAAGTAAAAGGAAAGAGAAAAGGCTAAGGAAGAGGAAAAGGGGACCCGAAAGATCTGAGCAGTGGAGAAGAAACGAGCAGCCATGGTACCCAAGAGAGATGCAGCAGAGCCTATGCCGGCAACAAATCCAATTGCAGAAACACGTTTTTCTTCTGATATGTTAGCTGCCTAGAAAACTATTCATTAGAAAAACAAAATAAAGAGAAAGGAGTGCATATTGTGTAATGAATTTGAATTACTCGCAATAGTTAGTTACCGCATAAGCAATGGAGAGGCACTCAATTCCACTGTCACTAACCATACCGGTGAAGGTCTTTACCACATAATATGCATAGAAATAGTTTGTTGATCTGCCGATTGCCAATATTACTGCAAAACCTTTTGTTACTTATCGATTTGGGCCTTCTTCGATTGAGTGACCGGAAAACAGCTTTTACCTGACGGAATAATCAAGGCAGCCACGGGGACTGTGAGCAAAGCTTTTCTTCCGTAAACATCAGAGAGATGCCCAAGCAAGGGCAACATCATCATTGATCCCAGTCCTAAGATCTGAAATCAGCAGACGCAACCTGGTAATCAAATAATTCATATCTAGTGTTTGCAAAAATGATTCACAAATTAGATCTGGATTCATAAGAAAGAGAGAAGTAGTGCGATACACACAGCTTGCTGGAAACCGGAGAGATAAATGGCAAGTGAGCATTCGTCTTGAGAAGGGCAGAGTGCGCCAACTGTGATATCAGTTATGGCAGGAGGGACCACATTCAACGCAAAGTTTGCAAGAAATACTGTAACAAACAGGTGCTTCAAGTCGCTCAATTTATCCATCTCCACTGTGGTCTAATTGGAGCTGCGAAGAAACAAAGCAAATATATATAACTTCTGTTTTCTTTGGAAAACAGGACACAACGGTTCAAAAGCAATCAGTATTTTAAATTTAGGCTGGGCAATGATTTCCAAAGAAAGGAGACAACTGAAAACCAAGAACCCCGTTTCAAAATCAGTTGTATTTTAAATTAACAAGGGGATCCTTTGATAGCTCTATAAGAAATAAATTATTTATGTACTAATTTTTGTGTAACTTATATGATGTTTGTTAGGTAGATGGGGAATAAATTATGCATATATGAACTAATACGATAGTTTTTTTAACTTTAAAACTCACATGACTAATACATGTATAAATTATGAGAAACTTACATATTATTTTATGCACAATAGAAAGAGGAATGACTAATATATGAATAACTAATTTTTGAACAATTAATACCTACATAAAATAATACAAAAATTTATTCAAAAATAATCTTCTTACATTTCTAATACATGCATAAATCTAATCGGCAACCATACCAGCCCCTTAAATTCTTGAACCTAAATGATGTGGGGAGGAGTTATATTACTAATTCATGCATCAATCTCGATAATATACTGGCAAATACTTACACTTTTTCTGTTTGAGCTTAAAAACGAGCATTAGTAACTTATAGCGATTCAATCATAATAATTCATCCATCAACTTGAGTTGTGATATAGTGACAAAATTGCTTAACCTTTAATCAAAAGTTTTGAATTCGAGCTCTAAAAATAAAAAATACATAAATTTTATCTCATATTTATATAAAATACTCTAATAAATAGGATTTTTGCGTCAAATTATATTATATGTTGCATCTATTTTATTTCTTTCATTTTTTAATTGGCATTATTCACGAAGAAATCAGAGGGAATAAGGTACAAAGTAGCGTAACTACTCAAACAAAAAATAAGAAAATTATGTCCTGAGAAGCATGAGTAGAATAATTATTGATTACATAAATGACAAAAGTGTAGGACTTGGTCTTTTTTTAAACTTTCGGGTATTCCATAGCCATTAATGAGCTTGATTAATTTAAATTGGTGTCTATTGATTAAAGAGGAAATGATGCTTTTATTAAAAGTTATTTTTGGGCTCGAATCTATATTTTTTAATTGATGATAAAGGGATTATATTTTTTTTTAGAGTAATTTATATAAATCTCATATTTTTTTGAGTTAATTTTAATAAATATCAATTTTTTAAAAAATTATCAAAAATTTCTTTTTTTTTTATAAGAAAAACAAAACCAATGATATATGTCGAAAAAGTAGGAGTATTAAAGGATTTTAACTATGATACATGAAGAAGTAGGGATTATAATTTGCATCAATAAGTGTTATAGTTTTATATCATTTAAAAAATTTTTATAATTTTTTTAATAAGTCGAAATTATATAAGATTATGTAAACATAAATTATTTATTTATGTAATTTTTACTTTTTTTAATTGAATTTATTTTTGTTTTTTAATTGTATTTCTGGTGCTAGTGTGACATACACTCGTGGGGGAGCCCACGTTATGCCAAGGAAAAATTTGGTTCACCCGTCCACTTGGCTTAAAATATGTTTGTTCCGTTTCATTTTATGTAACACTTTTTGACTTAGAATAATAATTAAGAATTTTTTTTTTGAAATTTGTGCTCTAAAATTATTCGAAGATATTTGTGTGGTTAAGAATTATTTTATTACGGGTAAAAGGAGAATTTTAAGGTTAAATTATTTTCAAAAAATAAGGTGACATTTTTTTTGGGACGGACCAAAAAAAAAGAATGTCACATCAAATGGGATAGAGAAAATATTTATTTACATATAGAGATTATAGAAAATATAATTAAAGAATCGGCATAAGAAGTGTGCAAAAATTAAAATCGATCAATAATTCAAACAAGAAAAAATGATATTCCGTCTATCTTATTTTATGTGGTACTTTTGATTTGGCATGATATTTCAGAAAAAAATAAAAAATTTTAAAACTTGTAGTTTAAAATCATTCTTAGATATTTATGTGGTTGAAAATCAGTCCATTAAGGATAAAGAAGAAATTTTAAAATTAAATGGTTTTCCATTAGAGTAAGATCATATTCTCTTTGGGACAGACTAAAAAGAAAAAAATACCTCATAAAATGGGACGAGGGAGTATTAGTTTATGGTTATTGGTTTATTGAGTTAACATATTTTTAATGATTTTATAAAAAAAAATTATCGAGTTATCAGTTCAATTTTAATTTTTAAATATTGGGTTATTTGATTTACATTATAGTAATTTATTACTTTAAAATTATATAAATATTAAATATTTTATATCACTACCTTTAGTAGTTATTGTACACCATTGTCCTTTGACTTTCAATTCACACTTTACAATGACTTTTAGTTTACAAAAACAAAATATTCTTTTATGTCGCACATGTATAGTTCTTTTCACGTTAATTAGTTAGGGAAAAGGTATAAATTCTCCCTTGGAGTTATTCCGAAAAAATCAGTTACACACTTAAACTATCATGATGACCCATTACATACCTTTACTATTTAAAAGTGAATTTATTATGAATTTATTTAACCTTTACAATTGACGTGGCAAAATAAAAATTCGCGTGTCCAAAAATTTTTAAAGTAAAAAAAAATAAATTAAAATACTATTTACATCCCCTCCCCCACATCTCATCTTACTCGCACCCCATCATAAAAGTTTTTGTCTGAAAATTTATGAGAAACTTGTTCAAAACATTTGTAACCTTAGATCAACCCAAAAACATATCACAAATAAATGAAAAAGACTGAAGCAACCCAGAACAATGGAAGAAATTTTAGAGCGAAAAAATTCATGTGGTACATTTTGTAATGAAAAGTTCTTTCACTCTATAAATTAGCTTTGGATTTCGAATTTTCCTTGAGTGTCATTGCTAAAAGAAATAGGTATTGAATCTTTGTTTCCGTGGCCAATCAAACGAAGAAACTAAAGCAACCTTCTTGTGGTACATTTTGAAACAAAAAATTCTTTCGTTCCACTAATCAGATTTGGATTTTGAGCATTTCTTGGGCGTCATTGCTAAAAGAAATAAAGGTACTAAAGCTTTGTTTCCATGGTCAATCAATAGAAGAAATTGAAGCAACTTCTTGTGGTACATTTTTTGAATGAAAAAATTCTTTCACTCCACAAATCAACTTTTGATTTCGAGCACTCCTTGGGTGCCATTGTTGAAAGTTTCTTCTTTGCAATTTTGTTTGTTAATCCTCTTTGCAATTTTAGTGTAGAAGATGCAATTATTATAGAATTTTAATAATTTTATTAGGAATTAATTAGTATAAAAAATAGTTAATAAAAGAAAAACTAATTATTAAAGAAAAAAATTAAAATGATATAAAAATTATAACTCCTGATGTGGCGCTGACATAACAACAAGTGTAATATACCACACCACATGCTATGAGGGTCGTGTTACACTTCTAAGGGTTAAATAAATTTACTTTTAAATAGTAAAGGTGTATAATAGGTCGTCATCATAGTTTAAGTGTGTAAATGACTTTTCGAGACAGCTTCAGAAGAAAACTTATGCCTTTTCCCTAATTAGTACTATTTTAATATTTCATGAACATTCTAGAAAGTTGCATTATTTCCCGCTCGCGCCAAAATATTGAAGAAGTCATTTATTTATTTTATGAATATTTATTTATTGGATAAACTAAAAATCGAACCATTATGAGTATTTGAATCCACTTTTCTATTACTTCTCCGTCACTCTACTTTAGCCTTATTTTGATGCATTTGAGAAATTTATTCTATATTTAGTTTTTGTTTCTTGTAAAGAAAAGAACAAACATTTTTCCGTGAAAATATTTGAGAGAAATTGATTAGAAAGTGGTATTATGGATTCAAGAATAGATGAATAATATTCTTTAACCTGATTTACTTTGTGACTTAGTTGAATCACATTATAGAAATATATTTATTTATATAGAGAGATTATAGAAACTGGTTTTGAGCTGAGGGTTTTAGGAAACAGCTTCTCTACCTCGATGAGGTAGCGGTAAGATCTGCATACAATCTATCCTCCCCAGACCCCACTTGTGGGACACAACTGGGTATGTTGTTGTTGTTGTTATAGAGATTATAGAAACTAGAATCAAAGAATCTGCATGAGAGGCGTGCAAAAATCAATCGGTTAATAATTCAAACAAGAAAAAAAAATGATATTTTCTCTATTTTATTTTATATGGTACCCTTTGATTTGACATGGTGTTCAATAATAAAAGAAAGATTTTTAAAATTTGTGATCTAAAATCATTTTTATATATTTGTGTAGTTGAGAATTATTCCATTAAAGATAAAGAAAAGAATTTCAAAGTTAAATTATTTTGAATTAGAGTAAGACCACTTTTTTTGTGATAAACGAAAAAGAAAATAATTGAATATAAAATAAGACAGAGGGAGTATTAGATGTTGACATCCTCATATTTTTATGAAAATAAGATATAATGTCGTGGTGATTATTAAAAAGTTAATTAATTAAATCAATTTAAAAATGAATTTAAAAGAATTTTAGAAAAAAATTATAATCTTCATCTAATTTGAGGATAGTTAGGAAACTAATTAATTAATTAAAAAACTATCTATAAATTAATTAATAGATTCTAGGTAAGAGTTCAAGTTATTTCAAAGATAAGGTATTATCATCCTTCAGAATCCACGATGATGGATCTCGACTGAATTCATTTTTTTTCAAATTGAAAAAAAGATAAATAATGTAACATGTATAATAGACATGAAATATACACTGAATAAAGTAAAGCAATAATATTAGGAGCGATCTAATATTTGCCTAATGTTCAAGCTATATATAATAATAATTACACAATATTATTTGAATTTCATTCGAATAGCTTCCTTGAAAAACAATTATAAGTACTTGTAAAGTCACTTAATAAAGGTGTTAGTAATGAATAAAGGTGAATCAAAATAGATGAAGAAAATAATAATGCAAAATAACAATTCAATCAAGCAATTTGAAACATAAAAAATATCACCGAAACATCATTGTATTTTACTAAGAAATAGAGCAACAGAAGATAATGATATTAATGAACAAAATCAACTTAAAAATTTATAAAATAATTCAATAACTTTACCAAAATCGAAATTGTTGGAGAAGAGCATTTTGAGCTGTTGAGATTTCAAGATCCGGTGGTGTTTGTGTATCAAGAAGGTCACTGATTCGTCGGAGATATCGTCACATCATTAGGCCAGGTGGTGAGCTAACAGTGATGGAGGAAAATGTAATCATCTTGAAGATTATTTTTGGTATTTTTAGAAAAATTAATTTTTTACCCCTTCTGATAGTTGCCTCGAGCCATATTTGATGAATTTTAAAAGTTTATTTTTGTAAATCTTGTAAAAGGTTGAATTTTTTTGCTAAAAATTTGAGTTTTGAAGACTTAAATTGCCTAATTTTGATTTTTTGAGTTATCTGGATATTTTAATCTCGGAATAGAATTCTTTTGATTCGAACAGTTCTGGAATCTGAAAATTCATCTAAGAGAGTTGTTGGAATCATGATTTGAGTTGTTATGTGGATTTGAGATCTGATCTGCCATTGAAAATCGAGTAAAAATTTGACTTAGGTTTGACTTTGGTCAACATTTTAAGTTCGGATGCTTGAATGGGAGTTCTGTTGTTTCCACTAATTCTAGGAGGTGATTTTAGCAATAGACTGAGTTTCGTCAAAATTTTTGAGTATTCTGATAACATTTTAGTATTTTTCATGCCTAAGTTAGTGTAACTGCGACTTATCAGAGTTTGGGTCAAAGAAACCTTGAATTCAATTTTTGACGATTCCATTGAGTTCGAAATATCGAATTTAGTAGGTTTGCATATTTGGTTTGTGTATATGGGGTTCCGAACGAATTCTAAGGGGCCATTTCGAAATCCATGCCTAAGATAATGATATTCTGGCAAGGTATCGGATGGATATGTTACGATGGAAGGATGCAAAACTCGAAAGTAGAAAAAATAAAGAATACCAAATTTAACGTGGAAAAACCCTTCAAAAACGAAGGTAACAACCACGTGATTATCAAAATCCAAATTGCTCCATTATAACAATAAAAGGGTTACAAATATTTTACTTAATGGCTACACAACAATTGTCAAGCAAGGAGAAGCAATAACTATACCAACAAAAAGAAGAAGGAAGAAAAATACCCAAATCAGAGCTACTATTCGGGACCCAAAATCAGATGTTACTGACATCCAAGTTGATCTTCACTGTCTAAATAAAAAACTAATATATTAATAATATTCAGTCAAAATTTCAACCCGATCCAACAGTTAACGAATTGAAAAATGCAATTTGAAGGTTGCTGGTCGGAGAGAAAAAAACTGTTGCGGAAAACACCCTTTTCTTCTCTTTTCTCTCTTGTTGAAAGCTCTCTTAAAGACCTCTCTTATGTGTTAATATCTTTCGAAGATGAATAATAGTGCGCAATGTATAATTCTCTGAAAAGTTGTCCTATTTATAGATAATGAATTATTCTTTCCTTAAGTCAAAACCAACTCCAAATAGGACAATTCCAATTCTTTTTGTTGAAATTGAAGAGATTCAACAACAAGCAACAGGAACAGCAGAGATTATGGCAAAATGCTCAATGAAAGGGAGAGCAATTTTGATTTCCTTTAAGAAGAAGAAAGATGTACAAAAGGGAAAGTTAGTTCTGTTGCTCACTACTTTACATATACATATACATATATATATATATATGCACATACTTCTCCCGTGCCCACTTAACTGAATTGATACACAATTAACTGTCTAACTAATTCCCTAACTAAGTCAGCTAACACACTCATTAATTCCTATATTATTCTCAACACCCCCTTCAAGCTAGGTAGTGTAAACAAATTTAACACTCCTAGCTTGCATAGAAGATATGTATGTTGTAGCTTGCTCAAGGCCTTGGTGAACAAATCTGCTTCTTGGTTCTTGGATCCCACATGTGATGTTTTAATTGTACCATCTTGGATCTTCTCCCTTATGAAATGCAAGTCTATTTCGATATGTTTAGTTCTTTCATGAAATATTGGATTCGCAGCTATCTGGATTGCTGCTCTACTATCACT
>JAOTQJ010000002.1:15300282-15311711 GCA_025642045.1 Solanum sejunctum | reverse complement strand
CTTTCGAAATTTGACTGATTTCATGTAACAACTCCTTACTATGAACCATGTGATTAGAGGCTCCAGAGTCTACTATCTATTTTCTAAAGGCTGCGCTATTGGAAGCCAAGAAAACTTGATTCATATATGCTTTGTCTGAGACATAAGGGATTTCTTTATGAAGAATCTTTAAGATTTGATCATACTGCTCCTGAGTGAACATCATTTCTCTTCGATGTGAGCTGCATTCAGGTTGAGTATGATGATATTGTGATGGATTTTTACATTGGGAAGGGTTTGGACTATCTGACTTTTTCACTGCATTGGTTGTATGCTGTGGTGAATAGGTATTCTTCTTCTTAGATCTCTGATCTGTTGGATAACCATGGATTTTGTAGCATGTTTTCTTTGTATGCCCTTTCCATTTATAGAGCTCACAAAACAAATGTGCATTTCTTCCTTTGTAGTTTTCTCTCTCATAAAAACCCAAACTATTAGTTCCAACAGAACCACCATGGCTTCCCTTTACTGGATATCCAGATCCTGCTTTGTTGCTGAACAAGGCTATACCACCTGACTCCTCAATTGATTTCAATAAATTTCTCTAAGTTTCTTCAAATATCAACATTGAATATGCCTTGTTGATATTGGGAACAGGCACCATCATTAGAATCTGGCTTCTGGCTTGTGAATAAGTTTCATTTAGTCCTGTTAGAAACTGTAGTAGTCGCTGATACTGGTAGTGTTCCATGTGTTTTCTCGATCCGGCATATTCACACCCAGGTCATGGCACAAGCGAGTCAAATTCCACCTATAGATCCTTCAACTTGGTGAAATATCTCAAAATAGATGATGTCCCCTGTATTAATGTCGCGATTTCCTTGTGTAACTGAAACACTCTAGAACCATTCTCCTTGTCGAATCTCTCTTTCAAATTACTCCAAACCGTGCATGCATTATAGGCATAAGCTACACAGTTAACCAACTCTTTACTCATAGAACTCATGATCCATGACAACACTATGGCGTTTACCTTCTCCCACAGATCATGGAGAGAGACATCAAACTTGTCCTTTGTGTGTCTCCCATCAACAAATCCCATTTTACTTTTCCCCATTGGGGCGATCCTTATGGATCTACTCTATAACACATAGTTTTCTGGACCTGTTAGTTGAAATGAGATGAGGGAACTTCCTGGCGTGTCGTACGGCTGCAAGTACAGGGGATGATTCTAATCAATAGTCATCCTAGTGTCTCTAGCGTCTCTTCTGGCTTCGGCTTCTCCGACTTCTGCCATTACTGAGGTTTCGAATCACTCGATGTCCACAGACAAAAAAAACTTTTGACCTAGCTTCAACAATTCGCTATTCACCTAATCCTCGACTTCTGACTCTGATACCATGTTGAAATTGAAGAGATTCAACAACAAGTAACAGGAACATTAGAGATTATGACAAAATGCTCAATGAAAGGGAGAGCAATTTTGATTTCCTTTAAGAAGAAGAAAGATGTACAAAACAAGTTAGTTTTGTTGCTCACTACTGTACATACATACATATATATATATATATATATATATGCACATACTTCTCACGTGCCCACTTAACTGAATTGATACACAATTAACTATCTAACTAATTCCCTAACTAAGTCAGCTAACAGACTCATTAATTCCTATATTATTCTCAACACTTTTTCAAATAGGATTACAATTTCAATCCTTTTCCAAATAGGATTAGAATTCCAATCCTTCTCCAATTAGGATTAGAAATCAAAATAGAATAGGATTAGGTTTTGCTACAAGTTAAAGCAAGACCTTGGAGAAGGAAGAAAATAATGGAGACGAACTAACTATAAAATTATCTCTCAATTTCATGAACTGACAAATATTATTAGATATTCCAAAATTATATATTGAACAAGTAAAAATGGACGAAATGAGTGTTTAGTTAAGGATTCATTCACTACGTAGTCAATGATTCTAGAAAGGCTTCAGTTGCTAATGGTTCAAGTCCAAAATAAAGACACCAAACGTTAATGCAGGTTACTAGATTAGTGTCTTATATATTTTCAAAATTTTTTGAAACAGGTAGGGAATTATTGGAACAAATGTTTCAATTGATTTCAATACATTGGATAAGGGTTTTGATTTTGAGATTTAAATGAATGTAGATTCATAAGTTTCAGTTCATATAGTTCATACGTTTTAGGTTCTTTTGCAAGATAATAGTTTTATCTTGTAAAATTTATGAACCTATTATTAAATGTTATTTGATGGAATTTTTTTATCTTACAAGAACTTTCATTCTATGTATAGTTCTTGTTTCTCGTAAATAAAAACACTTCAAAAACACTTTTTCTTGCAAATATTTGATAAACATTGATTAAAAAGTGATATTATGGATTCAAGAATAGATGAACAACATTCTTTAACTCGACTTGTTTTGTGGCTTAGTCGAATCACAAACTTTTGTTTGCTCATGAAAGAGACTCCAAGTACTTCCAAATAACATCTTGACGTACCTCCGACCCAAGCAAACCATATTTTGAATTTCTATATTATGATTATATATATACTAATAATTTGAAAATTTACATTAGTGCTCCATGCTTCTGTTACAGATCCACAATCATGGCCAACATAAACATCATTAGTGAATACACAGAATATATCGGTCAAGACATAACCACTTGTTGGGGAAAAAAGTTAAATTAAAACAATTAAGGCAGTTGATATGCTGCTTTTGGGACCATTAAGGATACTAGGAGCAACACCCTAGGTTGTCAGCTGGTTAGGTTGTATCAATGAGCATATCATTACTAACATTATTAGAAAAAGTCCCAAGGAAGTGGGATAGATGGTTTGATAATACTGACTAATTAGCCCAACCATTCAAATTTATTTGCCTAAAAGTTACGCACAAATGCAGAAGGTGTCACACTAAAATTATCAAGCCAAGGACTACGCAATTGCATCCAAATAGGGTCTTGACTAAAGTCCATGTTGAATTTTGGGACTTGCAATTCAGCCAGTTCATAGCAATTACTCTTGCCTTTGATTTCTGCTGAAACTTGATACACGTTGTTCTCAGTAATTGATAAGATATCGTCTTCTACTTCATCCTTAGCGATTGCCATCAAGAACTCGGAGCTCTGATCAGTTATTGACGCTGCCATAAGTTCACGAGGTTCGCTACAAAATGACATGGTATCCCCGTCTACGTGCTTCGAAGTGTTCATTTCTTCTTCAATTGCAGCCCTCTGCTCCAACACCTTCAAAGACGTGGCTTTCCTGTATATTTTGCACAACACTATGTCCTGCATTTACAAATTTGAATTTAGTATTTTCAAATAAAATGAAACGGAGGGAATATTCTGAAGTATTTCATACCTGATGAGATGCTGAGGCGGTATCAGGTAATCGAAACTCGTTCATGACCCAATCTGTCTTAGAGCCCCGAGGCGCTCTGCCAGTATAGAAAACAAGAGTCTTCTTGAGACCAATCATATTCTTAGGATGTGATAAACCACCAAAAATCTTTTTATCAGAACCAGTTGCTTTCCAAAATCCCTTTTGTGTAGTCCTATTAGGCCTCCCTCCACTCCCATGTTTTCTATCCCTTGGCACAAAAAAGTACCATTCTCTTTCCCCAATAGTTGCCAACCCTGAACCACATAAAACAGACTTATTTTACATCCACTAGGACGATATTATATAAATGTTATCATCTGTCGTATTACATTGTGTGAAATTTTCAATATACCTGGCAAGTCCCAAGGATCATGACGATAAATGTTAAGAAGACCAATTACATCACAGCGCAATTTTTTGCCTAGGACCTTATTTTTGAGGTAAAATTCAACAAGTTCTTCTTCTGTTGGGTGAAAGCGGAAGCCTGGCAGATCAAGGTCCATCGCTGAATCCTCCATTATTCCACGTACAGTTATTTATTCTTTTTCCTATGAGTATGGTGAAGTATATTAATGACATATTACACCAAGGGATATATTTATAACAGGAGAAAACAATGGTACTAACAAGAAAGACTTATGAGTAAAAGTTTTACAAGTCTTCGAGTCTTCCCTCAAGACTTAGAATGACGCGTTTATAGGCAGTGCTGTCATGCCTGTGGGACATATTGTGGACACTGACATCAAATTTTCTCTGTCAAGTTTTGGTTTAATTATCTCAAGGATGATAGTGTTTCTGCTATTTTTAAAATGGAAAAGGGTTAAAATGCATTCCAACTATTGAAAAATGATACAAAATTATCTTTCATTTATTTATTGGGCCTAAAATATCTTTGTCGTCCATCTTTGATTTAAAAATGTTCTTCATTAATTTTTTTGGCTCACTTATACTATTACTATTGAAACTAATCACCCTCTCTATACTTAAACTGTGATTAAATTATCTATCTTAATATAAATATTAGTGACTCTTTTATTTCTGATATATAAATTTCATAAAATAAACTTTATCATTGCTAATATAAATATTAGTAACTCTTTTCACAACTCAAATTTGTGATTTATAAATTTCATAAAAATAATTATTATTGTTGCTCCGTGCCTCTGCCACTAATTTCTAGAAATAAGAATCTTTGAATCAGTTTCATCCTTCATTAGCAAGTAGCAACTGTCAAGGTCAAGATTTTCAACCAACTGTGACCCTGTAATTCTTTAGTTTGAATTGGTCTCATACTACTAATATGGGGTACAAATCAAATCAAACGATCGCATCAAAGTGAAAAATCAAATTAAATTAATGAAACAATTGATTTATATATATAATTTTTTTTAACAAAAAATTGTATAAGATTTTCTTTAAAACGATATGTCAATAAGTATTTGTGATTTTCTATTGGATGTTCAATAGAACTATATACCGCATCCACTTTTATATACTTTAAATAATATTTTATTGATTACTGAGTGTTACTGAAATGTGTTAATTTATTTATTCCTTCATATTCATATTTCAAGATATATTAAAGTCTTGTATATTTTTTTTTAATTTGAGGTGTTGTATTACCGGTAATTTTTTTAATTACACAAAATATATTTATCTCGTCCCGTGCTTACATCATGAACGTGGCTAGTACTTGAAATTATTTCTGATCCCAAAGAACCACTTAACTTGACTAACTTATTCAGAGGAAGGCTTAAACATCATAAATGAACTCGAGTGAGCAAAATAAAACATGCATCTCCACGTTTTGCTCGTTTTTGGCAGGAATAGTCTTTCTTTTGTTTTGGAAGTCTTATAGCATAATCCTAAAAACTCAATGTGCAATGATATGCAATGAATTTTGTCCTTTTTCCTTGGTTTTAGGTTCGGTCTTAGCTAGGACAACCTAGGCTATTACACTAGGATAGTATGAGGTGTTACAGTTTTGGTTTCTAAAATTTTATGTTGATTTTTGTGGTTAATTATTAAAACTTGGTTAATTTGAATGAATAACTTATTATTAGACTAGCAGAATAACTATTGTGTGGTTAATAGTACTTATGTTTGTCAATTTCGTAAACATATTGACTTATTAAAACGTTCTCTAACTCCAAGCAAATAATATTGAATTTGTGATGAAATCGACAAAATATCAAACCAACCAAGCTGCTATAATTAGTTAGGTGTTTAATTTTGATAAAAATCGAACCAAATTGCTCATGTACACCCCTTATTACAAACGTGTTGCTGTATCTATTTTCGTACTTTTTTTAATTTTGTACCTCGAATAACATAAGTTATATGAAGCTTCTTTTCGGATAAAATTTTGGAATAGAATATTATTAGAAGTCGTTTGGCTCAATATTTTACTTTATTTAAATTGACTAGAGTTATTAATTCAATTAGATACCTAGATGAAGATTACTGTCAGAATAACTTATTCATATAAAAGGTTAGAGTAAATTATAATCCTATAATCTTGATATATTCTGATTTTCAACAAAATGACCCCAAAGGAGTGATCTTCAATTTTTGAAAGGGCTTAACAATTTTATAAAATAATGATCTCAACTTTGAAATTTTGTTGGGCAAAACTTTTGTTGTGCATCATGCCGAAGTTTGTTTGTTTTTTCCTGAGTCCGAAATCGATGAAGTCCCGACTAAATTTGAATCGCACACTACAAAGCTCATTTAGGGAGTGACGCTCTCAATAAAATTTTGTCTTGAATGCTGAAGTTTTAATTATAGTATTGCGTGCATAAGTTAATTTATTTATGAGCCTGATAAAATTCAATTGTATTTTTTTCATTCATTGCTTAGCAACATAGTATTTTTAGTTAAAAAATGTTTAGAATACTATTTTGTAAATTATAAGATGACTTTTTTATAAAGTGGTGAAAAAAGTTGTGAATTGTCGAACAATATAAGTATTTTTTTGCCAACACAAGAGAAGAGAATGTGTACACGTTTAACATGATAGGTAGAATGAATAATATTAAGTCTATCACATTTATCATAATTTGTGAATATTTGAGCAACATATATAATTTATACCTACAAAATACGTCCAACAACAACAACATACCCAGTGATATCCCACAAGTGGGGTCTGGGGAGGGAAGATTGTACATAGACCTTACCGCTACTTCATAGAAGTAGAGATGTTGTTTCCTAAATAAGTGTTTAATCAAATTAAGCAAGTTCGTTATCTCTAACTTATTGAAATATCTTGAAACTCCTATCTCATAGAGTAAACTAATTTTTATCCCTCGAAAACGAAAGTTTTTATATAGCAAATTTTCTTAACTAAGAGTCATTTTATATATTTATTTGTTTTTATAAAGTTAGCTAGGCAAAAATTTAAGATCATCCTTTAAGGGAGTTATTCGTTCTTTCAAATTGTAGTCTCTTTGTTTTAAAAATTGGGCCAATAAAATTATTGCATTCAATAATTTATGAAATAAAAAGATCTTCCATGAATTGTGGAAGACAAAAAATAGAATTTCTTCATCATTTGAAGGATATATACTACATATCCGTTGCAAAATTCTGACATCAATAATGTAAAAAAAAAAAAAAAAAAGTTATCCACTAAAAACATCTTGTCAATATATATGTATACACATACATTAAATCCATGAAACAAATATGTTGAGATTGACTTATAAATTATAACCTGAAGTCTAAGTAGTTTAGTTGAAATCGCTTGTCCTTTTGAGTAATTTCGCACACTTCAATCAAGTAATACATTATTGGGTATTCAAGTGTGTTGTAACTTGGAATCATCATCAATGAGAACAAACTTAGAGACACCTACAAACGAATGAAATCAAGGGAAAGTTACTGCAATATTTTTGGGTCATCTAATTAATAAGATATATACATAGTACATTTTATATTCAATCTCCCCCATTTTCAAAAGAAGGAAAAATAACATAAACATATGATATATATTTACATTATACGATTATAGTTTAAAAAAATTACAATTTATAGCTATAGTTAAGATTTTATTACTATAGTTAGAGTTTTTGTTGCTATTTTCTCTCTCCTCTCCTCTCCCCCCTCTCTCTCTCTCTGCAATTTCTTGCAGATATATAATTACAAATATATACTAGCAACATATATATAATTATTTTGACAGATATAACATAGTCGATTCGACAGATATACATTTACAATTTGTCTCTCCTTACTATCGCTCACCTCTCTCCTTCCTCTCTCGATCTCGCTCATCTCTCTCTTCCCTCCTCTCAATCCCACTTGCCAGATATACAAATATATATGTATATTAAGTGCACATATACAATTATTTGATAGATATACACATATAATTTGACAAATATACATATATAGTTCGCATCTCTCCTCCTTTCCAGGTCATGTAACTAGGGTTATATTGTGTAATTATATAAAATATGATTATTTGACCGTATTAAGTTTGAAGCTTAGGCTATTTATGAAAGTTTTCTTAAAAACAATAACCTAGTTTGATTTTGGACGAAGAAAAGAAAACTTTTTGATTTTGTGGTTGTAAATTAAAGTTATATCAAATGTACCAAAATATTTTTTAATCTTGTGATCTAAAACATGTCACATTAAAAGGTTGAATTAAAATGCTACCTAAAAAGAAAAAAATTATTTTTTAAATAGACTAAAAAGGAAAGTATATTTAATATAGGCTGTAAAAAGAAATTGGACCAACCAATATGAATGTTTTCCAACTCCAATGTCGGTAAATTCAAAGTAGAAATGCGCGTTAAATTACTAAGGTTTGAAGATGGCAGAGGAAAATTGATATAGAAAAATTTTCACCCTCTTTTATTGGAAAAATTGACAAGTCAGTCTACCCTTAATTAATCAAAAAAAAAAAAACAATTTGATTGCCATTATGATGCAACCCCCACTTTCCCATTTATATTATCCTTCCCATTACCATTCACTTTCTTGCTACTGTACCTTGAAGAAATATTTATTCATGTTCTAGTCGGTGTTTATGTTAAAGTAGTAGACGTTAAGTATTATTAGACTCTTATTGGCATTGCAATTAAGAAATCAAATATTTTAATTAATTAAATATTAAACTTATCTACAACTAATTATTCAAGATAAAGTAATAGATGCAATATTCAGCACCACCTTCTCCTCTTCCTCCTTTCCCTTCCTAAATTTATAATGAACTACATAAAATTGAATCTTTCCCATAATCATGTTACTATACCAAATTTAATGATTAATAAAGGTGAAAATATTTGTTAATTAGCTATCATGGAACACTAAAACTTAGATACTTACAGACTCTCTTTATTATTTTTCCTTAAAGCAAAGTTCTATTCCAAAGGTTTTAAAAATCTTTTTTCTATTTTACAAATTAATTTTATAAAATGCTCATATAGTTTCAATGGCTATGAAAATTTTTCCACACAGCATTTGTGTTCCAGACACCCAAAAGAAGTGGTCAATTTGCTTTTTGCCTCCAAGGTTTTTTTTTCTTTTCTTTTTTTTTTCTAAGAGAAGTATTAAAAAAACATCTTTAAATTTGTCATGAATTATTAGTTTCGTTTCTAAACTATTGATAGGCTTAAACACACTTTTCAACTTGGCGAACCAAACTTAAATATACCTTTTAACTTGACACAAATTATTAGTTTTGCCACTAAATTATTGTTGGACTTAAAAACACCCCTAAACATGTCGAACTGGGCTTAGATATACCCCTCCCGCATGTCACATGGCATAACAAGTGAGTGTAATTTATTTAAAGTGCATGAAAGGTTAAAAAAAGACTACATCAGTCTTTTTTAAAAAGAAAAAAGAAAATTTTTGTGCAGCTTTTAATTACCAAACTACTAGAATACCCTTCTTCTCATTTAACATTTCTTTCATTAATGACAATCTCAAAACAAATTTATTTTTTTCATTCACATTTTTAATTGCTTGATTCTCTTTCTTTTCCTATTTTGTTTATAATTATTTTTTGTCAATATGGACTTCTAGCAACATTAAAAAATTCATGGTCGGAATATGACAATCTAGTAAGAAAATTTTGGGATTGTAAAAATATGGTAGCGAATGAAGCTTTACAAAGTTTTAAATCAAAATTTAATAAGTTATACAAACATGAAGCTGGAAGAGAAGGAGAGTGTTTTTAAGCCTATCAATAATTTAGGAATGAAGCTAATAATTCGTGCTAAGTTCGAGGATGTATTTAAGCTTAATTCGCCAAGTTGAGGGATATTTTTAAGCTTATCAATAGTTTAGGGACAAAATTAATAATCCGTGACAACTTTAAGAGTGTTGTCAACATTCAAAGTTTTTCATGTTCTTAATCAACATTTCCATTTAATTGCATGGTTTATCCTTCAAATCGATCGTTTTTTTTTTTAATTTAGTTTTGTCCTTAGCAATCGAACTTATACTTAGAGGCTACAGCGTGACATAAGTTGTTAGAAAAATTATGTAATTATAGAACCACTCATATACCATATTTATTAATTTTTCCTATAGTTTGAAATAGTTATATTTTATCTCATTAATTAATAATTGTATATCAGATTTTAATTTAAATACACCCAAACACATATTTTTTTACTACTAGATACATTGTGTTGGGAGAGAAATGCACGAAAATAATGAGGCGAGTGAGATTTATCTATATATTTCTAATACAAGTGAATTGCACTAGTACACACTAAATACATGTATGTGATGTGATTCATATGTATCTACGGTACAAGATATGAGAGCGAGATAAGAGAGTGACAAGGAAGGTGAGCGAGGTTCATCTATATATCCCAAATAGATGCGAATTCACTTGAAAGCAGTTTATATAGAATAAAATTATACCTGATTTTGAACTCATGTATCTCAATATATATGTATCTAGGCATATTTGGACACATCAAAATTTGATAAAATTCGTAATATTGCAAACTAGCATGTATCTAAGTAATTAGCTCCTAAACTAGTGGAAATACTATAAGTTATTCTTTTAAGACGCGAATAAAACTTGTGAAATATTATGACGTGAAAAAAATTAATTTATGCCAAGCAAAAAAATTATTTTCCCTGAGAGGCAAAAACTGAAGACTAGCACAAAATAGGGTCAACAATTAAAATGACCCAAAGTTTTCTATCGATGGAATTGTCTTTTCAAAAATCCAACAATTCAATTCCACTAATAGTGAAACTAACAATAAAGTGGTTGGCTCAACGCTGAATTGACTGCCAATTAACTATATAGTCAGCTAGTATCTGAAGTGTTTTTTTTTTAAAGACTAGGATAGGAGAAATGGAAGAAAATTACAAGATGAGAATTGAATCGTATTCATTGACAATGTGAAAATTAAATTAGTCAACCAACTAAGTTATTATAATATTTCACTAATATTAGAAATTGAATTTCTAAAATTACATCAAGGAGAAGGGAGAAGGTGTGAAGAACATACTCAATAAGTTTCATCAAAAGGGTTATGGTGAGACTTATACAGTACTGGAGCATATATAACACATTCTATTTACAAATCTAATAATAGGCACAACAAGTACAACCGACCCTCAGTCTCATACAACTTTGTACACAAATATAAGCCTATATGGCATGGATAATGAGTATAACATTGGACTTACTTTCATAATTAGCTTAAACATTGGTCAAAATCAAAGTCAATCTTTAGGTTACCAGGGTCAATTTTTAGATTAAATATCTATAATCTAATGTGTCCAAACATATGATATAGATTTCAATTCAAAGTCCATTCACTTTTTGAATTCCTTTGTTTTTTCGTTTGAGGACTTGACACAATTTCACACATATGTGTTCATATTCTGGATGTAACTAAACAATAAATGGCATTAGAATATTTACTTTAAAACTTGGTATCGAACTATCGATTGCCAACAGAAATCCTTCTCACGCGGCAGCTCAAAGTCTCAAAAGTTGAAAAAATGTGATTTATCTTATAAACCTATTTATGTTATATTGAATATCTATTATGCT
>JAOTQJ010000002.1:15270572-15287919 GCA_025642045.1 Solanum sejunctum | reverse complement strand
CGAAGAGCAGATATATGATCTATGTGAGGCCCTGATGAATTCTACTTTGAGGTGATCAATAAATGTGTATCATAGGATAGACATGTATCACGGTTACTTGATATTGCATTGCATCATCTTGCACCTTATTCACTTGTTTTGATAGTGATTACCTTCTTTGAATTATTTATTGATGGATAAACTCTTGATAGTTGTTACCTATTGGCTATGACCTATTTGAAATCGTTGTGCTACTTGAGATGTATGTGTATGTGTGTGTGTGTATATATATATTATGTGTGCACTAATTTTTCTATTTGCAGGGTTGTAGTTATGGAGGATTGTGGTTGGGATGATAGGGATACTTGTACTCTTCACTAGTTTACTTAGAGTTTAGCATACATTTTCTGGATACCGTATTATTTAGTACTCACCTTTGTTTTCACACTTGTGCATATTATGATTCCAGTTTCATTTGATCTATATTTTCTTATCTTGGATCGAGCTTTACGATCATCTGAGAGGTAGTGACTTGCCTTTTCAGCAGACTCTTAAGGACTATTTACTTCATGTTTTTGGTCTATTTGAGAACTAAAACATTGAGACTTGTATTGTTCTTCGTTTCTGTTGAGTTTAGTGGCTTGTACATGTGACATTAATCTTGGATTAGTTTTTAGATTGTGGATCCTTTACCTTGTTGCTTGTCCTTTATATTTAGTCTATTACTTTTACTTTATCTCTAGTATTATTGTGTTATATCCTGTTTAAGCTGACTTGTCTTGGTGGGTTAAAGGAAAATACCATCACACCCAATTTCAAATTATTGTGACACTACCAAACGACCCCTAAATCCTCCGTCTCACTTGTAGAATTGTATGTTTCTGATGATTATGTCACGCCCCATGCCTACACCCTGGACGTAGCTGGTACTCGAAAATCATTTCTGGTCACAAGGAAATACTTGGCCTGGCTATTTACTCAGCGAAAGACTCAACAATAATGGACGGCTTTAAATAAGCAACATAAACTACTGAACTTGTCTGAATAACTGAAAAGTGAATTAGCTCAACAATGAAATCAATTTAATCAAAACTGAAGTATCTAATACATAGTCTATGGAACTTCTACTAAAATAGTTTGAAAGGACTACTGGGACAGGCCCCAAGTAGCCAGAACTGAAATAAAGACTGAAATGAAATAACATCAACCAAAGGGCTTCAGACTGAGAGGAGGCCTCACTATTGTCTGAAAGCTGTCAAGTTCTCAACAAAGAGGCTGTTGAAGAACTTTGTCACCTGGGTCTGCATCATAAAATGATGAAGGTCCTAAGGACGTCAGTACGTGAAATATATGTTATGTAAGATGACCAAAACAATATCTTAGAGTATCATATTACATCTCAAAGACATAGATATTATCCATAGTAAAATAACAATAATCATAAAGACTTGTATGATGAAAGTAACATGTTGAAAACTTGTAAGTAAAACATAATTTCTTAGCTTGGGGAATTTCTCTAACCGACAATCATCATTATAAGCTTCGTGGTGATACAACGTTTTGCCCATGCTGTCAGAACCGTCCTGTACTTTGTTGGTATAGGGGACGAAGAACTAGGGGAGTGGATCCATCCCAAAACTAGGCCATCTTAGTGGCTAATGAGAAAAAATACTGTGGTACAATCCTATCCTATGCTGACTACATAGTTTATGAGTTCGAGTAATTAATTCTACTATCATCCATATCGATGCTCAATACTACTCCCAAAATACCTTTACATAGCTCAAACTTAAAGAATTATAGATTCTTGAAATCTGATTTCTCGGGGAGTTAGCCCCATCTTACTACTTAGCTTTCTCATCTGACTTCTTTAATTTGTCTGAAAACTAATATTGACTCAAGTGATTCAAAAATCAGGCTAGATTCTTTGGCTAACTGCAACAATCAATATTTAAAATATTTTTCTTGAACTTAGCTTAAAAAGTACTCAAACCCGTCTTTCTTTTCTTGAAATAGTAACAAGATTCTCAAGAAACCTTAACAACAACAATTCTTGTGCATAAATAAGCATAAACTTGATGACAATATTTTAGTTGAATAATATAGAGACCAAAAATCATAATATTCATCAACATATATATGGAATTATCATGAAAATTAATATGCTTTGCAAAGTTTACAGGAATTTAATCTCAACAAATACTTGAAAGTGCATGGGTGAAAACTTGTTTCTATTCTTAGAGATATTCTTGAAAATAATAGTTTTAGAGTGACCTTACATACATGAGAAATGATTCTTGAAGAACTGAAAAGAATCCTTAGGCCCTACTATCGTTCTTGAATTCTTGAGTGTGAGTTCTTGAGAGGGTTTCTTGTTTCGAGAGAATGAAAGAATAAAAAATGCATTTTTTGGACTTAAAACTGATTAGTTTAGGATATGAAATGTGGAAAAGGTCGAACCTACCCTCCCCATCAAAAGAAATAAAACTGCACCGGATTTACACTAGTGCGCGTATTAATTCTCGCTTTTTCGCAAATTTTTTGGTTTCGTCGAATTTTTGGAAAATACCAAGTGTGGTTTCGTGTGTCCTAGTGCTTCGCAGAAGGGGCGCGAAAATCTCACTGCTTTGATTTTCTTGGAAAGATTTAATTCGCATTTTTTTTTTGTGTTAAAGTCGAATCGAGATCATTTTTCGACATAGTTTTTTGCACTGATCGCAAATCCGGTCTCGAATTTGCAATTGGAGCATGGGAAGACATATTACACATAAGTTTAATTCTAGGAGTATTTTCGTCTTTTCACCGAGTATTACAGATTATTATATCATCAAACTCTCTAAACAAAAAATTGAAACTAAAAAAAGAAAGACATTATTTTTTTAGAGACGAATAAAAAAAGACAAATAAAATAATATAGATAAAGTATTTAAGTGATAAATTAAACTAACTCCATCCAAATATGATACATTTGTAAGAAAAATATATAAGGACATAAATAAAAGATTACTTTTCACTTTTAACCTTTTGAATGTTTTCAAACTATTCTTCTAGAAAATATGAAGTAGTTAAATACCTCCTTAATAGTGAAGAATAAACATGAAAAGAGGTTCATTAAATTTTTAAAATTTTAAATAATTCACTTATTTTAAATATGAAAAAAGTCTTAAAAAATTTACTTAATACGAAGTGAGCAACAATTTACATAAGGTAACATATATTTGTTGAAAAATTGATTAGACTTCGGTATGTATTGCCAGTATTAGTAATAAGTACATTTTTGATAGATGTACTAGTTGATGGGGCCTTTTTGAAAATAAGGAGCGCCAATTCATTCCACTGAAAGGGTGTTTCCTTTTGTGATGCGGCAGCTTGATCCGTTTTCTTTTCACAGCTACCAATTCCTTGAGATTATCCAAAATCTTCTTCTTTTTCTTTTTAATAACACTCAGTAAGTACGAACTATAGTTTTTTCCTTTTCTTTGTTTTTTAACAATAGTTTATTCAACAACGAGTTGAGAAAGGAAAAACCAAAATAAGTATTAAAGGCAAAAAGGTTGGAAGGAAGCCAAAGCTAATAAAGGACCCAAAAGAAAACTTGAATTGGATAGAAAGGAAAACCCAATGAATTGCTCCCTCAAAACCACTTCGCCGTTTCTTTCCTTGTATATAAGATAATTTTTGATTTCTGCACATTAGAGATGATTCTAGAAGAGTTGAAATGGTGATGGAGGAAACGGAGAGTTGTGGTAGTAGAGTGGTGGATTCAGCGCCGACGAATAGTCGGCAAAACAGGAAAAAGTTGGAGGTTTACAATGAGGTTCTTCGTAGACTCAAAGAGTCTAACAACGCTGAGGCTCAACAGCCTGGCTTCGAAGATGAGCTTTGGGCTCACTTCAATCGCCTTCCTACTCGGTAACTCTCTCTGCACAATTTTTTGCAATGAGATTTGTACTCTTTCGTTGACTTGTTTAATAGTTTTTATCATTAATTCTCGTTTCCTTCCGCTGGTGAAGGTGAGAAGTTTCAGATCGGGATAAGAGTTCAATGAAGCATGTTAATTTGCTTTTTTGTTGATGATTCTTCTGGTCTGTGGATACGTTTATAGATGTGTGCTTCGGAAGTTGCAAATTGTACTTTGTAAATGAGCTGTTGCATAGTTTTTCAATTGATTTACTGATTAATTTGTTTCTGCATTTAAGGTACGCATTAGATGTAAATGTTGAAAGTGCAGAAGATGTACTCACGCACAAGCGGTTACTACATCTCGCACATGATCCAGCTAATAGACCTGCCTTTGATGTCCGGCTGGTGCAGGTTAGTTCCTCTTTGAAGGAAGGATGGAACCTTGGTTTTAATGCGGTGTCATATGAATGACCACTAAAATATTCATTTTCCTAGACTAATGAAATGTTAGTCGCTCAGCTGCTAGCATATTGTTATCATAAGTTCACGCATGCTGTGTAGGAAGATGTAACGATTGAGTTTGTAAGATAAAACATCTGCATCTGAAAAATTATACTTTAATCACACATTTTATTGGATTAGAATTTATCGTCTTCTTTCACCTCTACACCTTATTATGTTTTATCTGCATCAAATGAAGTCTTTAAGTTGCTGGTAATTTCATTTGCAAGATCCATTCTAACCAATTCCTCTGAGCCAATGCCAATTGCATGTTTTATTATTTTTTTAAAATCTCTTATTTGCCTTGTTATTTTCTTCATTTCTAACTTAAGCTACTCGTAGTTGTGTGTTGAACCAAATGTGGCATTATGTAGGTTACTCCAGTTCCTGATGGAAACTCAGCAGATCCTGTTCCATTTAACTCTGCAAACAAGGAAATTAGCCGAAGGTACCTGAAAAAACTATGTCACATAGGACATTGTAGTTCTTACTGCCTTTTTGTACTTTTTTTGATGCTTTCTCACATCCTTCAAGTATTCCTTCAGCATAACCTTCGATATTTGATTATGCTAAAATGTTCCCTCCGGCTTAATGTGTAGTGGCCTTCCTCTACCTGCTTTTGGTTCTTCCCCTAATCTCGAAGCACTTGCTCTTGAAGCTAGCAAATCTGAAGTTCAAGACGAGGATGTTACTGTTACTTGTGGAAATTTGTTACGGTATATGACCTTGAGGCTTAAATTTGTTTTCTTAGTTTATGTCCCTAACTACCTTATCCCTATAACATCATGATGATGCATAGAGGACTCCCGCAAAAAGCTTGGAATAATCTGTCCCCACTTTATTGCTGTGATCATTCTCATTGCTTTTCCAAAACCTGTGTTTTTAACTTATTCACCTTAATACATACACATGACCATCACTTATTGGAAAATTATGACTACATTAATTTCATCAAGGTGGACGATTTCAATTCTGTTCCCTTTTTCTGCTTATTTTTTTGAGCTCACTACTAAACATGGTACATAATGACAACAGGCCAATGCATGAAATTACGTTTTCAACTGATGACAAGCCAAAGCTCCTCAGCCAGGTAGTTGGATGTGCTTTGTTGTTCTATATTAGTTAACAATATAGTAGTCTGCTTGATAGAATTGTACATCTATGCTGTTATAGAGGTGGGATCAGAAGAGTTTGACAGTTAAGACTGCTCACATTTCTATGATTAAAACCAATTTATCAACACATTTATAGTTTTAATTGCTTCTGAATCTTAATGATTCTTTTCTAGGTGTTGGGGTTTTGTGGGGGTGGATGGGTTGGTGGGGATATAGTTATTTGACCAACATCTTTGATGGTAAGGACTATTGTTGTTTATATCCTAAGGTTTCAAGAAACATAGGTGACACAGTACACTTGGTTTCGGAGACACAATAATTCATAAAAGTCTCTCTGTTCTTTTTGGATTGTGATGTGGTACTGTTAGGACTTTATTTTCCAAACTGTAAATTTTGCAGTTTATATTAGTTCACTTACTTTTATAATTTAAAATTGTAAAGCATTAATGAATCCCTTCAATATGTGACAGTTAACTTCATTACTAGCTGAGCTTGGGCTGAACATCCAGGAAGCCCATGTATTTTCCTCTGTTGATGGCTACTCCCTAGATGTTTTTGTTGTTGATGGTTGGCCCTATGAGGTATATTTTCTGTTGCTTTTACACTGTTGCAAACTTTCACTTGGATCTGCTCTTAGCTTATGGTCCTATTATAGCTTTTCACCTAATACGAAGAACTCGTAGATAATGTAGCATCTACCATCTCCCTATTTATCTTATTCTTCTAGTCCTTTCATGAATATGAAGTAAATATCTCTCTAACCGAAGTTATGCAGTTGTTTCATGTTATGAGTTGGAAGAAATGAATTTGGATTACTTTTCATTTTCAATCTCTAAACTAGAGAGAAGAAGGTACTGGTCCAGAAAGTGCTTTTCCTGGCTCATGGAACGGGGCACTTTGTGCAGTTGCTAACTAAGTAAATATTCAATGTCGTATTTCCATGTTTGTACATAAATTAGGATTTGTCCCAGACCCTACTTGTGGGATTCCACTGGGTATGTTGTTGTTGTTGCGTAAATTAGGATCTGTATTTCAAAAAGAGTGAATAAGTGGCAATTATTAGTGTCCTAAAAAAGGAGAGAATAAGTAGCATGATGCTTGTTTCAGATGCCAACTTTATCACTCAACTTAAGGTAAGGATGCTGATGGATGCTTGTTTTCCTGTGGTCTCATTTCTGGTGGTCTCTTTTCAGGAAATCGAGCAGCTTCGAATGGCACTCAAAAGGGAAATTCTGATGATTGAGGTATCTCCTGGTTTTGCCCTTCCTAAGTTAAGTCAACCAATATCCAGGGAAATCGTTAATGCTGATGCTTCAAAAATAGAATATGTATAGAGGTGGTCTTTTTATTGGGACAATCTTTTGAGTTCCTATGCTAATTTATGTTTATATGTTCAAGTTTCCACCTGCATTAGTAGGAATTGCTATAATCTACTCCCTTCGTCCATCTTTGCTTATCCACTATACTAAAAATAGATGTCCAACAATACTTGTCCACTTTATGAAATCAAGAGATAATTTTACACTTGGTTCCTAATTTACCCTTATAATTAATTATGGTTATTTTTCTATTACATTTTTCAAGATATTGTATTTATTATATTCAAAGGATAATTTGGTAAAACTACCTCTATCATTTACGGCTTCGTAATCCGTGTGCCAAGTCAATAGTGGACAACTGTTGATGGATGAAGGAAGTAATTACTTGGGTTTTCTTCCCATATGAAGCTCCCCATAGTTCTACTTGTTCTTTTTGTGAAAAATAGCTTGAGATGTAGCTAATTTGAGTGCCCATATAATAGTTGCCTGTTCCAACATGCCTCAAACAAGTAATCCTTTGTAGATGTGTTCCCCCTTCCCTCCAAATTCTGGTGTGTTTAGGAAAAAGATGTAACCTTAACATAGAGCTGCAACATTTTGCATTTGGATCCCCGTTAAATTCTCAGATACTTCTATACATGCTTCCACCCTTTTCATTGTTTTGTTAATAGTTCTGATCCCTCATCTCTATTTGGAGGAGATGAGATTGGGACATAATACTATTGCTATTTATTAGAAATGGCCCTGACCTATGAAGAGACTTGTGGTTTTTGAACATAAAATAATTGAAATGGTCTAGCATAGTGTTGGTGTCGTCGTGTTTATTGGATTCAATTTTCTGTTTTGTGCTCAAGCTCTCAGCTCCTCAGATGGCTCCTCTGAGATCCTATCAATGGGGAAATGAGCTTTATTGTTTGATGTCCCGCATTGGTTGAGGAGTGTGTTGTCTCCTTATCTAGTTTTGGACAATTCTCATTTCTCACCTCATGATCTAGCTTTTGGAGTTGACTTAGGGCCAACATCCATTTTCTCGACATGGTATTAGTTACTGACTCATCCCTATTCACAATATTAGCCATCATGTTATGTTATCCACAGTTCAGTTGTCCAGGTGCTAGTGTGCTGGTGCTTTTAAGTGTCTCACATTGGTTGAGGATATGAGTTGTTTCCTTATATGGTCTTAAAGAAATCCTCAGCTCTTGTGGTTGGTTAGGCCCAAGGTCCTTTTTCTTAACAATCACCGGTTGAATTAACTTTGTTTTACCCTGGCAAAAAAAAAATAAAAAATTATCAGTTGAATTAGCTGTCTTGTTCAGTTGTTTGCCAGGAATTATGTGTCAGTTGCACAGTTATGCTTCTGTTATCTGCAGATTTCTACTTTAGAGCATCAATCCTTGTGCGATTATAGGCATATCATACACATTATTAGGTCTCATTGTTTTGATGTCTGGATTTAATTCCTCCCGATGGTTGCTCATCTGGTTATGTTTCATTGTTAAAATGAAAATTCCGACACGTCTCCCAGAACGCCAAAATTCTGAAGTGGAAAAATTGGAACTATAATAAAATCACCTGCCTGCATAATGTAGATTTGTTTGTTTTTTGGTCTTGATGAAATTCTGCAGTTACTCGGAGGTATATTTTGTTTCCATGTTTCCATATCTTTGAGAAATATAAGCTTTACCAGTTATTTTCTCTGGTCATAACTTACTGCTGTGTAACTGGAGTAATGTGATGCAGAAATCTTCACCAAGTCAAAGTCCATCAGAATCTTTTAGAAAGGAGAACAAAACACTCATCAAATGTGAACTTGATCCCGTCACAATACCTTGTGATGGCATTGATGTCTGGGAAATTGATCATCAGCTTCTAAAATTTGGCAACAAGATAGCTTCTGGTTCATATGGTGACTTGTAAGTTTGTTGTGCACTAAATCATAGCTATGATTATTTTTGATTTTAGAGTAACGTAATTAGTTATCTGATTGTTTCAGATACAAAGGTACATACTGTAGTCAGGAAGTAGCTATCAAGATCCTCAAAGCTGAGCGCTTGAACACGGAATTGCAAAAGGAGTTTACCCAAGAAGTTTATATCATGAGGTTTGTTGGATATCGTAGTACCTGTGGAGGTTATGGCTGTTCTAGATAAACCTTGTCTTCTTTCTATGTCCTCAGCCTATTATGATCCGACATCTTCATCCTTTGTTACCACAATCTTTTGTCTCCAGTCTTGTTTTGTGCGGAGATTACTTTTGTATCCTGTGAAGGAGCAAGATTTGATTTGTTGCTATAATGTGGGGAGAATTGCTTTTATTTTTATATTGGGTGAGAGCAGGCATTCATTGTTTTCTACTGCTTTTAGTGCTGCAAAGTACACGTACTGAGATGCAAATGTTCCCACCTGACTGATTTATGTTCCCTTCTTTTGCTTTAAGACTAGCTTAAAGAAATAGCAGATCGCTCGTATCTGAAGAGTCACTATGTTCCAGTAATACTTTAGTATCATCCCTGATCAATCAGCCAATGTTTTTTTCTGTGTTTGTTCTGTTTTCCTTTATGGGATGCGATGGGGTGTGTTGGGTACACACGGACAATATAATTTGAAGATTTGATTTCTCTGAAACTTCATTCTATTTTCCATGCTTGGATGATTGGTGTGTTGGTTAGGCAAGGACTATATATAATTTCAAGATTTAATTTATCTGACACTTCATTTTGCCTGAGCTTGCAGAAAAGTTCGTCATAAAAATGTTGTGCAATTCATAGGGGCATGTACCAGGCCTCCAAACTTGTGTATAGTAACAGGTATGTTAATAGTTTATTCGGGGAAGCTTAAGCTTCAGACGAGGATATTTTATTTGAAAAAGCATGGTTGTCTTCTCCTTGCCTTCTCCAACCGAGTTTCCTTATTAATGACTTTACTTCATTTTCTTAACTGTAGAGTATATGTCTGGAGGAAGTGTATACGACTATTTACACAAACAAAAGGGCAGTTTTAAATTTCCTACTTTGCTCAAAGTAGCAATTGATGTATCAAAAGGGATGAATTACCTGCACCAGAATAACATCATACACAGAGACTTGAAGGCTGCCAATCTACTGATGGATGAAAATGAGGTTAGATATATCTCATTAAGCACAATAATGTAAATGTTTGTTCTCTATTGTATTGGTAGATGCTTTCAGCTCTCAATATGCATATTAATATTGATTAATCACATAATCTGTACCTATCCATTTTATTTTATCATGATTAACTGAATATGAGAGCGAATCTTGCTTTAGTAAGTTGTATTTTGTGCAACTTATATTTGACTTGCAGATACTGAAGGAGAGAGAACCTCATAATCCAAAGGATTAGTTCGTCAATTCATATAGGATAGCCATAAGAGCTATCATCCAAGAATATCCAAGAATTAATTGGACTTTTTAGCTCAAAAGAATCTCTATTTATGTTTCCTTTCTGACTCTTTTGGTAAGTGAAATTATGTTCATCTTATTGATGAGCTTCTTGAACTCACATATCCAAAATAAAGATATGAGAATGATAACTTATGTTTGGGTTTTGGGGTTTCCATAGAAATTTCATCCTTTGATTGTAAATGAGATATGGAACTTAGCAAGAAGATTGCCTTTTAGCTTGAAATTTAATCATGAAATTCAAGTTTCATAAGGTAGCCAGAACCAAAACTGCATGTTATAGACGTATTTAGGGATGAACAAGAATTAAAGCTGAACAAAATTCTTGGGGTCTTTCAGAAATAGCCTCTCTACTTTCGTGTGGTAGAGGGAAGGTCTGCGTATACTCTACCCTCCCTAGACCTCACTGTGTCGGACTGTATTGTTATCTTGTTCAAGAATGGGAAAGGAAAGAAAGAGGGACAGTCAACTCTTCCCAACACTTTCGGGGATAGGGGAAAATGTGGTTTTCTCTTTATTTTCAATGAATTTAGCAAGCAAGATCTATGTAGTTTCCTAATTTGACTTCAAGGCTCATTTTTACTAACTCATAAAATACGATAAATGGAAAAGCTGAATACGATGAAGCAAAATCTTTGCAGTCTGAAGCCTCCTTTAGTAAAAAAAAAAACGAAGATTGGAAGGTTCAAAGAGGTTGACGAGCTCCTCGTCTTATAATGTACGCCAGCTCTGCCTTTTTCTACAGTCCTAGTTTAAAACTGGATACAGAAGTGTGTGAAATGGATTAGGATGCTACTATTACTTTCAATTTTTTAATTTTCATTAAATTTTGCGAGTACAGTTCAAGTAAAGTTAAACTCGTTGCTGAATTTGCTTGGACTAAACAAAATTTTCCAAGTTTTTGGCATGATTTGTTTGGTTATAGCATTAGCACCTTTTCTTGAACTATAGTTTATCCTCTCAATCTATTGAAATCAGTTGGTGGTGAATTTTGTGGGTATAAGTTGGATTTTCAGTTACTTGCACTTGACAATTTCTGTTTTCCTACTTATTGCATAAAAGGTTTTTGTTTTCTAAATTTCTTGGAAATCATATGCATCATGTTCCTTTTTCTACAGCAAGGATCTAAATTAGCTTGCCAAAGCCATGCAATAGCAAACTGTCATTCTTCTCATCAGCTTTCATTTCTAAGTCCTTCCATCAGTTTTTTCTAGTTTCATCTAGCCACTATGCTAACACAACATATTCTGTTTCATATCAAGTTTTACTCAGTACTCTATTATTACAGGTTGTTAAAGTGGCTGATTTTGGTGTTGCCAGAGTGAAGGCACAAACTGGTGTTATGACCGCGGAGACGGGGACTTATAGATGGATGGCCCCTGAGGTATGCTTTTGTCATCAACATTAATATCAACAGTATATTTGGTCTTACAACTACCTAAGCTAGCACTGAACCTTGAGTAAGGAGTGAGCTGTGAGAAGGCAGATTTTGATTCTGATCATAAATTTAACACGTGCATATTAGATCCGACACTCAAAAGAAGGTAATCTCATAAGAGGAAAGACATACTGAAAGGGAGGGGAGAGGAACCATTGGTTCGCACAATTGGTTGTTGTAATTGATTGAAATGCCGATGTGTGCCGAATTATGTCCGAACACCTCTAATTTAGCTTTAGGCTGGTATTTGCTTCTAATGGAAAATTCAGATTCTTGAGGTAGCAAATTAGACTTTTAGTTACAGAATTAATTATGGCTTCAGTTGAATTTTATCATTCAGTCTATGAATATTATGTTTTAGCAGTGTCAGCACTCATATCCATGTAGAATATTCTTCAGAAACTTGTGTGTAATCCAATTTATGCTAGCAACTGTCCCATTAACCCAGGGACAATCTGGTACAGGATTTTTCAATAATGCTCCTCCATTAAGTTCTGGTAAGTCCATAGTTTGTCAACTTTGATGAATTTTACCAAGAGAGGTTCCAGTCTATAGGCCAGCTGTAGAAGGTTTCCTTTCATTTTTTCAGGTCTTTGTTAAGTGTCTTTGCTCTACTCAAAAGAACATATGTGCATAAGCATTTTGTTTGAGTATGCCAAAAGTTGGGTCAGTACCAAAATTCCGATATGCCATCTATTTGAGAAGTTAAACGAAATACCATGTATTTTTTCCAGAAGAGCAAGAAAAGATATTTTTGTGGGTTATAGGATCTGTTAAACTGCTGCTTCTGTCAACCTGTTGACTTTATGCAGAATAACTCTCTTTTTTTATAACCGTAGTGGCCAGACCAACTTGTACCAAAATAAGTTGAGGGCATAAAATTGGAGGGAGAAGATGACTTAACTATTTCCCAATTCTGAAGATTTGTTTGCCTTAATCTAATAGTTACTTTACCTGCATTTGCTTATAACTGACCTTTGTTCTTGAAGGTTATAGAACACAAGCCATATGATCACAAAGCAGATATTTTCAGTTTTGGAGTTCTGTTATGGGAATTGATGACTGGAAAGGTATTTATCTGTGGTGATTTTGATGTTTAGTTACTTTTTATTGTTTGGTCGTATTTATCTTTTTGAGACGAGGGTCTTCCGGAAACAACCTCTCTATCTCTATGAGGTAGTGGTAAGGTCTGCGTACATTTTACCCTCCGCAGACCCCACTTTTGGGATTCCACTGGGTATGTTGTTGTATTTATCTTTTTTATTTGACTTTCAGCTTCCATATGAGTACTTAACCCCGCTACAAGCTGCCATTGGAGTTGTCCAGAAGGTATGATATATTATCAAATGTGACCATGATGTTTGGATGCATATTACTTGTTCCCTATGTTGCTCGGATTCTTCAAAAATATTTGATGGGTGCATGTCGGATACTCCAAAAATAGTGCATATTTGGAGGATCAGACTCTGATGTGAAAGCATTTTTGGAGAGTCTGAGCGGCATAGCTTGTGCCTACACAAGCATGCAGACGCATATTAAAGAAAATACGTATATGATGGTAGTTGTTTTCTCATGAATTCCAGGGGTTGCGACCAGCTATTCCCAAACATACTCATCCAAAACTTGCTGAGTTACTGGAGAAATGCTGGCAACGAGATCCAGCATCAAGGCCTGATTTTCCTGAAATAATAGAAACGTTACAGCAAATAGCAAAAGAGGTATGTGCTTTTCTTGTATATGCCTAATCAATCCAATCTTTATTGTTGCTCCGGTGAAAATTTTGATGTGAATGCATGCAACATGAATGATTGATAGATTAGAAGAGATGAATTGATTCACATAGTGAAAACATACATCTTTTAGTCAAATTCCAATGCATAGAGGTGGGTTGTATTAGTTTCTTTTTTTCTTCTTTGTTTTTGGGCTCCAAAAATCAAGTTGGCAAAAGGAATGGTCGCTCTTCATGGAGTTCAAATTTGACACCCATAATGTGAATGTGTAATGAGCGGTTAAGTTGAGGGTCCTCCAATCTTCAGCATCCAGATGCCAAAATCACTTTCCTTCTTTCTTCATTGTTACAGTTGGGTAATTGTCATATTGCAGTACCCATTATTGCTTTGGTTGATATTTCAGAAGTCCTCAACTTCTCTTCATGTGAAGATATCTTGAAACGTTAACATTCTATTGTATGGGTCAGGTTGCAGATGAGGAAGATGACCCTCATAAGGAGAAGCCATCCGGAAGATTCTTTTCAGTCCTCAGACGTGGACACCACTAAATAGATACCACTTATAGATAATGTTGATAAAAATTGATGATCTTATAACACTTTTGTAGCTTATTTATCCACATTGTACAGATTTTTTTCCCAATCAATGTTGTCATTTTCAATAGAACATTTATTTTGAGATGCCGTTCTTTAAGTGGTCATTCTTTCTTTCAGCATTTTCTTTTGTGTTCAAGAAGCTAACTAGAAAGAAGCTTTTGGGTTGTGCGCGGACCTTGTAGAACTTGAGCAAAATTGACCAGGGAATGGTTCGGTTCTCTCCTGATTTCCCTTTGTCTAAAGATGTTTGTTGATTGTACAAAAACTTTTTTCTTATATTATATCTTAACAAGCAAATCTTTTTGCTGTTGTCAGTCAGTCGCGGCTCCTTTGTTTTCTGTTCTCTCATTATGTGTTTTTGCATTGCGAAAAGAGAAAAGTTCATTCCATGAATTGTAGGACTCTATGGGAAAAGGCTTCATTGCAAGTATAGATGTGGTGTAGGCATTTTTTCATTTTCCATGTACTCTGTTGGTGTTACCTAGCAATGAGCCTTGTCCTGGCGAGTAGTGGGCGTAGTTGAAAATTGACTTATCTAAGCACGAGCGCTAATGGTTTACCCTCACCAACAAGGTAAAAGTTAAGGCGATCAACCAATTAAACTACTAAAATTTCTCGATTTTAAACGACTTAAGTAGATTGGATTGTGCACTAGATTGTTGATTTGAATCATCCTGAAAACAACTGTCAACAGCTCCCTTTCTCTTTTTATGTATTTGTTATATTTATCTGCTCTTTTAATCTGCAGGGAACTTGACTTGCATAAAATGACAATCGACTGATATTCAACTATTTTTTGAAAAAGAGATCAATTCACCCCCTTCTTGAGTTCGTTGTAATTAGAAGCATTAACTTATATAATAAAATGACATCATGAGTCTTTGTATTAAACTTGTAATTGGAAACATTAAGTGTGTTTTAACTAAGCTTATGAGTAGGCTGAATTAGCTTATAAATATTTTCAGCTTATTTTATATGTTTGTTAAGCACCAAGGTACTTATACAAGTCAAAAATCGTAAGTTGATTTTACAACTTGTGATTTTAGCTTATAAGTAATTTTGGTTTGATGAACCTTTTATGATTTTTATCCTTACTATCTCTCTAATCTATTTTACAAATAATCTTTTTAAGAGGCATTTCTATAGCATACACTAGAACCAAGATCTTGATAAAGATATTAAGCAGGAACTTGAAGCACTTCTCAGTTGTGATGAAGTTGCACTAAGTTACCATCCATATAAAACTAGATTAAAATATTTTATGACTTGGCTATCTGTGAATAAAAAGAATCGTCACTTAATTTTTAAATAAATTAGAAAGTCATCTTTAAAAAGATTTTTTATGATGACCTTATCTTGAAAACCAAAGAAAAGGTAACATTACAACACTTTTTCGATACAGGTGTTAGACATTAGGGAAAATTCGTAAATACACTTTGTAGTAGATGTAAAATATTTTGTAAAAAAATATTGTAACTTAGTTGTAAAGGGAATTTTTATAATGATTTCGAAGGCCATTTTGATATTTTTTTAAAAATTACCATTTTATTCCTCCCGATTGTCATTCGAGTCCCGTTGGATCAATTGTTGGGCTTAGTTTTGAAATTTTATTGCTGAGATTTTTGGTAAGTTTTGAATTCTAAAAGCTTAAGTTGCTTAACTTTGATTTTTGATTTTTTTTTTGAAGTTATGAGTCTCAAAATAGAATTCGTCAGTTCCATCGGCTCCAGAATGTGGAATTTGGTCTAGGAGGATCGTCGTTTTTGAACTTGAAGTTATTTTGTGGATTTGAGGTCTTAAAATGGAAGTATGGGTTGAATATGATGAAGGTTTGACTTTGATCAGCATTTTGAGTTCGAGTGCTCAAATTAGATTTTCATTAATTTTGTTGAATTCGAGGGGTGATTTTATACCTAGAATGAGCTTTGGTATACTTTTTGGACTTTTCAAGAGTGTTTTGGTATGTTTAGTGTCTTAAGTTATTATAATTGCGACTAATCGAATTTTGGGTCAAGGAGACTGTAGATTTGATTTATAACAATTTCATTAAGTCAAAATATAGAAAATGTTAGTAAATAAACAGGCGATAGCGGAAACGTGATAAGGATTGGGATTGATTGAAAAGTATAAATAAATTGGGCAAGATAATAAATGGAGACACAAATTTAACGTGGTTTACCCAAAAATAGGCTACATCCAAAGACGACGACGAGCAAAATATCACTATAATGAAAAGTGTACAACAAAACCTCACTGAGCCTAAGCATTACGAGGATATAATTTTTGTGTATCACTCAGTAATATAAAAGGAGTATTACAACAAAATACACAATGTGTATTACACTCTCCTTTTCTGGATACAAAATGAAGGAGCTAAAGAGCTCCTTATATAAGGAAAAAACTACCTGCAAGTGTTAAATTCTTAACAAGTTGGTAACATGCCTATTTTGACAAGTTAGACAGCTAAGTTTGACAACTTGTGGCTGTCTTTGTGAAAAAGAACTTGGCAGCCAAATTTGCGAATTGCTTGGCAGTCAAATTTGAGAGTTGCTTGTGGGTTGCCAAGTTTGAATCAAATTAGGCCAGATTTCAAAAATCTCCACCTTGGACTAAGTTTTACAAAATGCTCATCATTGTATAAAGCTCCGAAGAGCTGTTAGATGCTGAGAACACCAACTAAGTTCAAGCAATGCTCAAACTTAGCCACAGGTAATGACTTGGTTAACATATTCGTTGAATTTTCAGATGTGTAAACTTTCTTTACAGTAATCTCTCCGGCAGTAATAGTATCTCTGATATAATGATATTTAATACTGATGTGTTTTGTCTTGGAGTGGTAGACATCGTTCTTGGCAAGATGAATAGCACTTTGACTATCTGAAAATACAACAGTTGTATCCTGCGGGACATCAAGCTCAATAACAATACCATATAACTAAGTATCCTGTTTTACACCTTCTGTGGATGCAATGTACTCAGCCTCTGTAGTAGACAAAACTGCAATAGATTGCAGCGACGATTTTCAACTGATAGCACTAGAACATAGATTGAAGATGTAGCTACAGAGAGACCTTCGTTTATCGAGATCACCACCATAATCAGAATCAACAAATCCAACAACGTGACGTGACGTTGCCTTGCTTCTATCGAATACCAAGCCAAAATCAGAAAAACCTTTCAAATATCGAAAGATCCATTTAACAACATCCCAATGAACCTTTCTAGGATTGTGCATATAGCGACTCACCATACTAACCGCATATGCAAAATCAGGTCTAGTGCAAACCATTGCATACATAAGACTGCCAACAACACTAGAATAAGGAACGTTTGACATACGTTCTT
>JAOTQJ010000002.1:15248924-15270472 GCA_025642045.1 Solanum sejunctum | reverse complement strand
ACGGAGTTTGTTTGCAAGACTTTTGGTCATGTAGAGAGATTCAAGCTTGAGCCAAAGTCCTGCAGCGGTAGTCTCGTAAACCACCTCGCGGAGCATGTCCTTGGATAAATAAAGTATGATTGCTGATAAAGCTATTTCGTCCAACTCCATCCATTTCTCATCGGTCATATAGTCGAATTTTTTCGACTCCCCTTCAAGAACCTTTTTCAACCCATTCTGTGTAAGAACGACCTTCATTTGGACTCTCCAAAAGGAGAAACTTATCTTTCCATCAAACTTTTCAATATCAAATTTTATAATAGAAGCCATCTTGAAAAACTGTCGTATATATAAATAGTGATCATACATATGAACAGTAACCATATGTATGAACAGTAACCTTATAGTATTTGTGACTATTATGACTGTGCTCTGATACCACTTGTTAGTAAATAAACAGGTGATAGCGGAAGCGTGATAAGGATCGAGATTGATATTGAAAAGTATAAATAAATTGGGAAAGATAATAAATGGAGACACAGATTTAACGTGGTTTACCCAAAAATAGGCTACATCCACAAAAGAAAATATCACTATAATGAAAAGTGTACAACAAAACCTCACTAGGCCTAAGCACTACGAGAATATAATTTTTGTGTATCACTCAGTGATATAAAAAGAGTATTACAATAAAATACACAATGTGTATTACACTCCCCTTTTCTGGATACAAAAGAAGGAGCTAAAGAGCTCTTTATGTAAGGAAAAAACTGCCTGAAATTGTTGAATTCTTAACAAGTTGGTAGTATGTCTATTTTGACAAGTTAGGCAGCTAAGTTTGACAACTTGTGGCTGTCTTTCTGAAAAAGAACTTGGCAGCCAAATTTGAGAATTGCTTGGCAACCAAATTTGAGAGTTATTTGTGGGTTGCCAAGTTTGAATCAATTTGGGCCAAATTTCAACAAAAAACAATAGTATTATGATATGATTTGTGTGTACGAGATTCTAAATGAATATTGAGGATTGATTCTGGACTATGTGATTATTTGTTTTGGACTGCTGGTGCATGAGTTGTAGGTCCTACTTTTGTGGACCCTTGGTCACTTAAACGACCATAGCTATTAGCGAGCACCCATTGCTTAAGTGATGCCCACTAATTGGAAGAGGTTCGCTTTAAGCAAAATAGTGATTGCAGGAGCGGGAAGCTGCTTAAGCGGCCCACTAGCTGCTTTAGTGGTGCCCTCTTATTTGGGTGGGTGTCACAAAATGAACCCTAATCATTCTTATGACATTAAAGGTCATGTTTTGTGACTGTTTTCAAAAATCATTGCCCATTTGATATTTTTGAACTTGGGGAGCTCGTGGGAGGTAATTTCAAAGTGATTTGCAAATGTAATTCATCGTATAAGTGATTTTAACGTTGAATCTTCATTTTCTATTGATTATTTTGCTTTTACAACCTCTGATTGTCTGTTTTAAACTTTAAATTTCGAGAGTTCTTCCACAAACATGAACCTTTGATGAACTCGTTTTGGACTCGATTTCTAATATTGACGAACTTGTTATTATTGTTCTTGTAATCTTATAATGATTTTATACTTGAATGAATTTCGTGGAACCAGAAATTCGACGAAAAGGAAAAACTCAAGTATTAGAGTAATTACTTGATTTGTTTGAGACAAGTGGATTCTAAACCTTCGTTGATATTATTGAACCTTGCATTTCCTTTCTTATGTGTTGGATTGTAATAGAGATTTGGATGCGGGTTGAATTATTCGTGAATGATTTAAAAAAATAATGTTGAGTAAAAAAATGACTATGTGTTGCATGTGACAATATTGATTCATTATTGAGAAGATACAATTATTAATGTCGATTTGACTATAGAGAGAACCTTGATTATGATATGAATTCAACTTTCGATAAACTTGAATGATATTGTTATCGCCGTTATGAAGAATCTTGAATGATATTACTGAAGCAATTACGGAAGAATCTTGGCAATGATATTCATCCAATTGTTGAACAATGCTAAATAATGATGTTGACTCATTTATTGAAGATTATTAATTGATGACAATGAGTTTGTTATTGAAAAATTTGAATGATGATGTTAAACCTATCATGGAAAGACTTAATGATGAAGATTATGATATTGAAATGATGCCATGATTTATTGGCTTGAATGATATATGTATATAGTGTATGAACTCATTGCATACACTACTTGAAAGTGCCATTGATTTGAATAGTACATTGATTTGGCTAGATTGGACAAATGTTAATGAAAAATGATTTCGACAAAATATGAAAAATCAAAGAAAAATTATTTCGATTAGATATAATTTGTACCGATGAAAAATGATTCTGGCGAATACATGATTCATGTATAGCCCCCATGGGTTACAATCTATCACGATTTGAAATCGGGTGTGATGACATTTGCCTTTGATCCATCCAGGCAAGTCTACCTAATCATAAGCTAATAAAGAAATGAAGATGCTAAATCGATAATACAATCTAAAAAGAAAAGAACAAGCATAAGAATAGGAATCACAGCCTAAAACTATCCCAGAAATGGTGTTACATGTACAAGCTACTATTTAGCAGAATTCAAAAGAAAAATAACACAAGTTTCAAAGTCATGCTTTTCGATTAGAATAAAACATAAAAATAGAAACAAGAGATCTGTCGAATAATAACAACTATCTCTCTAAGTCTCCTAGAAAGCCTTGAATGATCAAGGAAAGGTACTAAATATTGTCCGCGCTCAAAACCTACACAAGTGTAGAAGAAAGGGTGAGTACCCAACAATATGGTAACCAACAAATGTAATCTAAGTAAAATAGTGAAGAATGCAAGTAATCCTTTCATCTCAACCACATACCTACGAAACTACAACACTTCACATCGGAAAATCCAACACACACAACATACACAATTATATATATAAGCATATTAATTTATACAGTCCTATTAGTTTCACAATTTAAGAAATCATAGTCAATAAGAGTAGCAGTTCAGGACAGACATATACAGATATCAATAATTAACTCAACATTTCACTTATAATCCAATCATGAGTGAGGTGCAGAATGATGCAATGCAATGACATATAATCGTGAATACATGTCTATCCTACGATACACATCTACTAATCAACTCAGGCTAAAACCCATAAGGGTCTCATGAGGACTGTGTATCCACGGAAGAGACCTTGGTAAGTCGAAAGCGACCTCTGCTGAGTCCCCGATCGATAAATATCTCAGTTTCAAATATCAATATCTCAATCATACTTACTAGAAGTTACCTCGACAATAATCATGATCGATAGAAAGCTCAGTTCCAAATATCAATATTTCTGTCTTATCTCAATTTTACAATCTAATGCAAATAAATATGTACATAGAGGATGAGTGAATAAGATATGAAACATATAATATCACATAAATATAGCTCAACAGATACATCAATATCCCTTATAATCAACTCACAACACGTTTATCATGTTTCATGTACCTCACCAAGTAATCACTTACAATACTTCCTGCCGTTTCACAATTCATATCATGTAATTACTCATTTCAATCAATTTATATTTCATCTCAGTAAAACAACTAGGAAATATAAGGTTTAACACACTTAATCATAAATTGAAAATACACTTGTCTTAGTCAAAAAGTCACAATCTATCTAAGATCGGAGCTTTCTCCTTCCAATTATTCTCCAAAGCACTACAATCTATCAGAAAATAAACTCACAATCACAATTCGAAGCTTATGATACCAAAATCATGCAATTCGAGAAGAAAGGGTAAAATGGTTCAAAATTTCAACTACCAAAAAATGATGCGAACATCTGAAAATTTTTAGTTAGAAATATTTCCTTAAAGTTGTAGGAATCTAATGGAAAAAGTCATTTTGAAAAAAGAGTCAAAATAGGCTCACAATCACCATTTTTCTTTTCAAGAAATCAAGTTCATGTAATTCCAAAATACTCGATTGAAATCCTCAATTTTGATATTGAAATCATAATTTAATCAATGAAAATTGAAGAGAAGGATTGAAAATAACTTACCCAATAATTTTTTCACACAAAAAGCACTTCAAATCGCCAAAATTGAGCTCAAGAAAATTGACAATAATAGTAAAAAATGACTAAATCCGTCATTTTAAAAGTCAACATTATTCAAGGGTCATTTTGTTCTGAGAATGCTTTCACCACCTTCGTAAATGTGGAGCACAACACGTCTGACTCTCTGTGAACGCGGAAGGCAAACTGTGATCGCAAAGGTCACCAGATCAACACTCTATAACGTAGACCCCATTTCATGAACGTGGAGGTCAATAGACCTGTACTCTGCTAATGCAGGTGGAGGGCCGCTAATGCAACGTAGTAGGCTTTAGACACCAGATATCAACAGTTAGCACACAACACAAAATCATAAAATAGATACTTAGAATTTGTTCGGAATCCGATAAACACAAATCAAATATGTAACCTATTAAATATAACATTCTAGACTCAATGGAATCATCAAAACTTGAATCTGAGGTCTCTTTGACCCGTAATTCGATAAATTACGACTAAGCTAACTTATGACACTTGAAATACCAAAAGGCTATCAAAACACTAAAAAATTATGAGGAAACTCATTCTAACACTAAATTAACCTCTCAAAACTAATGAAATCATTAGAAATCTAATCCGAGCAATAAAACTCAAAATATTGACCAAAGTCAAACTTTAACTTAATTTTCAACTCCGACCTAAGATCCACATAACAACTCCAAATCTGACTTCGACAACTCTCCTACATCAATTTTCACATTTTGAAACTGATGGAATAGACAAAATTCTGTTCTGAGACTCAAATATCTAAATGGCTTAAAAATTTAAAATTTGGTAACTTAAGCCTTCAAAACTCAATTCTTTAGAAAAATCTCTACCTTTACAATTCGAAAACTAGCTTTTAAAATCAATCAAACATGTCTTAAGACAACTGTCAAAAGGGGCAAATTATAATTTTATCAGAATTGGCAAAATAACCTTCAGGGTCATTACACAATCTGAGTTTATTCGTAGATATCTATCGTAGGACAAACATGTATCATGATTGTTTGATGTTGCATTGCATCATCTTACACCTCATTTACATGATATGATATAGTTATGAGCATCTTTTTTATAATTGTACACTGATGATTAAACTTTGTAATTGTAAATTATTGACTGTCACTTAATTGGATACAAAGTGCTACTTGAATTATATATTGTGTATGTTGACTTTTCTGAGTGTAGGTTATAGTTTTGGAGATTTGGATGGCGTGGTTAGAGTGCTTGCGTTCATTACTCTCTACTTTGTGTTTAGTATTTAATTTGCTTGCTGGGTTTTGTATTGTTTGGTACTCATCCTTCTACACTTGTGAAGGTTGTGAATTTGGTCCTTCTTGATTCCTCAATTCTATTTTTATTCGATCTTTAGAGTTGCTTGAAAGGTAGTGGCTAATTTCTTCGATGAACCCTCAATTTTTTTTTACTTATATTGTGTTTGTTCTATTTGAGGACCAAGGACAATTGGGACTTTTAATTTTCTTTCAAATCTATACTTGTAACAGAGACTTGTAGATGTGACATCAATCTTGAAGTGGTATTAGACTTGTGATTTTTGTCCTGTGTTGTTTATGTTTCTATAAAATTGCTACTTCTATTTTATTTTTTATTTTATTGTGTCATATCATCATTTAGACTAACTTATCTTAGTGGATTTAGGCAAGTGTCATCTCATCTAAATTCAGATCGTGACAATTTTGAATGAACTTGCATTAAAGAAAATATTGAACACTTAATTATTTCTATTATTAAATTATTTATGATTTTAGAGGTGTTAAAGTGAAATGAATTATAATCCGCATTTTAGTTTATTTCATTTCAATTTCAATTCATTTTAGCCTAATTAATTTTCAAATAAACTTTATTTATTTATTAACTCAACTTATTTTGACTCCTTCATATTCACTTCTCTCATTTAATAAAAGTACTCACAAGTAATTTAATCATCTCTTATAAAAGGATTGGTTTTCAATTGCTTTGTTCAAAAATCCACAGAGACTTTATGGAGAAAGCAAACAACTGCTTTGTTCAACTATCAATTTACTTTTCTTACTTTTAGCAATTCCATACTTCTCCTCTACGTATTTGATTTGGCATAAATATTAATAAGTAGTAAATAATAAAAATAATTTTTATTAAATTACTATTTGAATGTAATAAATATAATGTCTTGAAAAATATGATAGAAAAATAACTATAATTAATAATAAGAATAAAATTAGGACTAAATATAAAATTATTTCTTGATTTTATAAACTGAAAAGGTATTATCAAACATATCAAAATAGTACCATGAACAACCAAAGATAAACAAATGGAGTATATTTAAAATCTATCCTTAGTTTTAACAACAAATATTTTCAAATCTCTCCTTATCTTTTAGTCCTTCCATTCTAAATCTTACCTTTATTTTATGTTTTCCATGTCTTTTCAGAATCCAAGTATTTATTAAAAGCTAAATAAATGTAATTACAGTTTTATCTAATATTGGATATACTTGCGGAGAATAAACGAGTTGATTAATATTTCACTTAGAGCCTTCATGCTTTTATAGTGGTAAAGAAAAGACGCAAACATGCAAAAGAGAATCAACATAACTTAAGCGCACAATAAGAGAGTAAATGGTGTATTATTTTCGAGTAATTTGTGCTATTTAAAGTTTTTCATCCAAGATTCGTAAAAATTTAGTTTTAATTTTGAAATAATTGGAAACATTAATAGAGATAATTACAGTTTAACTTTGATCTGCAAAGAAAATTTTGATATGCATTACATAATAATATGTGGCTAGCGCTAATAAGATTATAGTCATCAACTATAAACCGGCGGCAAAAAGATATACTACTTGTTCCTCCTTTTACATCTTCATAAAATCTTATATAGATGAATTTTTCATTTTTAGCATCAATTTACCTTTTGATTATTTCCCTTCCATTTATTTTAATTTACTAGTTGAAATGAAACAAAAATGTTAAGCACTTCCCATAAGATGAAAATCATATTTGTGTAGGGCATGTGTGCTTATTTTTTGAAAAAAGTTACATATTATAAGTTTATAACTTTTGGCGTTATATGTGGAAAAAAATCGAGAACCACCAAGCGACAAGAAACTCTTATGATATCTTATAACCAATTGTGAGACCCTCTTTTTCATGGTTCGAGTGGCTCTGGTTTGGTTAGTGATTTATCTGATGAGCCTAGTCAAGACTCCATGATTTTAGTCAAGGTAAAGTTTAAGTAAAGAAAGACCTTGATATTGGCGTGACCAAGGCATGTAAGGCAGGACTTGGCTAAGTCATGACAAGGATTGAGTAAGCGAAGCAATACAAGGCTAGATGTGGAGCTAAGGTAAGGCAATGCAAGACTATGATGTGGCATGGTTTTGACTAAACAAGTTTAAGGGTAGGTGCTGGACAAGGTCAATGGCACAGAAAATCGAACCCAATGCCAAGCTATGCAAGGCCAGCACGTGTGCAGGGTCTGAACATGGCACATGCATGCAGATCAGGCACGAATTTGGGCCCCAAGGGAAAGACATTGGCGCTAAATTTGAATGCTGTCTGTGTGTGCCTTGCACATGCGTGAGCAATTAGCGGTTGAGGGAGCTTCTAGTTGTTTGGATATGTCAGCATGCTTGGATCATAAGGGTTGACCCCATATCACTAACCACTTTTAAATTGAATAGATGTAAATTGTCTTTTCAAGTCATTTATGTATAAAAATATAGATATTTCTTGTAAAATCATCTGTTACAAAAATGAACATAAAACTAATTTTTTTAAATTTTATAAAAGAGTACAAAACTAAATCTCCCAAATTAAAGAGATTTTACTGTCTAGATATTACTACGTACCTTTTTTATTTTTTTCAATGCGTTTATGTGATATGCTAACTTTTAGGTTAAGATTTGAAGGTGAACTACAAAACCTTGCACAAGAATTTCATGTGCTGCAACCCAAAAAACATTAAAGAAAGAACAAAAAAACTTGGCTAATTAACCTCCTCCTTTATCGTTTTACATACCATCTGTCCGATGCTAATAAGTATTTATCCTTTCTGTTTCTTTTTTCCCCATAATTAAAGAAAACCATCTTTCAACACACATACATAAACTTATACACCTCCTTCAATATAGGAATATAACGTTTTCCATTGGCAGCAACCCAAGCATTCATCGGAATTAATTAAACCTCTTAGAAATTATGGATCAACTTTCTTCCTCTATTAAGAAATCACTAACACCTCATGGTTCCTATGCGAAGGTTACCGCTGCCCATGATATCAAAAATCAACCCATACTCACTCCTCGAAGCCCCGAAGTAACGTCTGCTTCCTCCTCGTTGACAACGAGGTCCTCCGTTGATCTTAATGACCGACGAGAGGTCATTGTCAAGATCGACGGTGGAGAGAAAAACAATGGAAATGAATATAATACGTTATGGCGTGAGCCAAGTTACGAATTCTGGAGAGAGGATGCTGTCAAAGACATGCCTGAGGATCCACCCTCCAGATTAATTGGACAGTTTTTGAATAAACAAAGAGCTATTGGATGTGAAATGGCATTGGATATGGACATGGAAATGGACGAGCTGAGGAATCATCCAAAACCTGAAATTGATCACAGCGTTGCTGGATCAAGTCCCCCAATAAATTTCCCCCCTGATTGCAAGCACAATCATAGTCATACGGCGTCGAGAGAACTTAGAGTTTCATTTCAGGCTCCGTCACCATCTATTAACGTGGTTGACATCGAGCATGAGCAATCGACCGATGAAGAGGATGGTAATGAGCAAAAGTATCTTAACCGAAGGAGGAACATAAGCGCCAACGTGAATAATTCCCCAGATGATGCTAATAACAGCAACAATACTTACTACACTCCTAAAAATGGTGATGGTGATCAGGTGCTAAGGTGCACTTCGTTTCAAAAAAGAGCGACCGTATTAGGGAGAGCAAAGACAAAATCAAGGCTAATTGACCCACCGCCCGACATATTACCTGAGAGGAAATCAGGAAAGATTGGAAAATCGGAGCAATTAAAATCTGGAGTGTTAGGAAGAAATTCCGGGATACTAAAGCCGCCACCAGAGGAGGAAGACGATGATCCATTATTCGATGAAGATCTTCCAGATGAATTTAAAAAGGACAAAGTTGATTGCTTGACGCTGTTACAATGGATAAGTCTTATTGTAATAGTTACAGCTTTAATCTGCACACTTTTTATCCCTATACTGAAAAGAAGAGTATTAAGAGGACTTCATTTGTGGAAATGGTTAGTTTTGGTTCTTGTTTTAATATGTGGGAGATTGTTATCAGGATGGGTGATTCGGTTAGTTGTGTTCTGTATTGAAAGGAATTTTATGTTGAGGAAAAGGGTACTATATTTTGTTTATGGTGTTAGAAAGCCTGTCCAGAATTGTCTTTGGTTAGGGTTGGTTTTGATTGCTTGGCATTCCATGTTCGATCAGAAAGTCGACACGAATAATGAGTTCTTGGGGTACATCAATAAACTGATGATATGTATGCTAGTTGGGACAATGTTATGGTTGGTGAAAACTCTCATGGTTAAAGTCCTAGCATCTTCATTTCATGTTAGTGCTTTCTTTGATCGAATTCAAGAATCGTTGTTCAATCAATATGTGATTGAGACATTATCAGGTCCGCCTTTGCTTGAAATCCATCGATCTCAAGAAGAAGAGGACAGAACATTAGCTGAAGTTTGGAAGCTGCAAAATATTGCAGGGGCACAGTTGCCAGTAGAACTTAGGCCCCCACTTGCTCCTCGACACAGTAGCAAGGGTGGTGCAAGTGTTAATGGTGGGCAAACACCAACACCAAAACCATCTAGAACAGTAAGTGTCGCCATTTCTGGTCCCCTGTCAAGAAATCCAGATGAACAGAACCAAGGAATATCCATTGATCATCTGCATAAGTTGAATCCCAAGAATGTTTCAGCTTGGAATATGAAGAGATTGATTAAAATAGTACGATATGGGGTAATATCTACGTTGGATGAGCAAATACTGGATTCCAAAAGAGAAGATGACTCCACTACACAGATAAGAAGTGAATATGAGGCCAAAGCTGCTGCCAGGAAAATATTCAGAAATGTTGCCAAGCCAAGGTCCAAGTAAGTAATTTCATAATGTCCCAGTAATCCACATCATTTTTCTACATCCACAAGTTAAGGTAAGAGAGCACATTATTTTACTACTTTCAAGAGCAAAACCTTCTTTTAATTTCCTGCTAGGACGTGATGAGTAATTTTTTTTCTAGTTGTAAAAGATAGCCTCTGAAAAACAACAAGAAAGAAGAGAAAAAGGGAAACCAACTACATCTTTCCCCTCCTCTTGTGCTAATACAATAACAATACAGAAAGATACATATCTGTAATTTTCCTCAGTTTGTGATCCTTTTACATTTCATTCTTGTAAAATAATAGGACCTAATTTATGGAGATAACCATTTCATAGTCCTGAATCATTTCCAATTAGTACTGTTATACTGCATACAATATACTGCTTTGGCTTAGCCGGGCACCTGGTGTAGCGAGAATTTTATTGATCTTAATTCTTAATGTTTTGATCAGTTACACCTTTCCATATCTTTTATAGACCTACTTGCTATGTCAGACAAAAGGCTCATATACATTAAAAACAGTCAATTGGTCTTATCGTTTCAGTAAATTTAGTCCCAGACTTTGTTCTTCTAACAGGTACATCTATCTAAAGGACTTAAGTTGCTTCTTGCGAGAAGAAGAAGCTTTGAAGACGATGAATCTTGTGGAAGGATCACCAGACAGAGAAAAGATCAGTAAAGCAGCACTCAAGAACTGGGTGGTAAGATATGATCATAGAAACAATTGATTTAACTTCTAAATCACTTTAAAAGAAATTACCCCCAATCAGTAGAACTAACATAACCTGGAAATAAGACAAGGACCCTTCAACAACAAGTTAAATTGCACTGATTGTATTCCAATGGATACAAGATATATCCGCAAGGAGGTTTAACTTTACCTTTTCACTCATATTCTTGATGAAGTTGAGCACATATCCTTGTGATCTTATCAAATAACTATCCTTAATTTTTGTAGGTGAATGCATTTAGAGAACGAAGAGCTCTAGCTTTGACGCTAAACGATACAAAAACAGCAGTGAACAAACTACATCAGATGGTGAATGTTTTAGTCAGCATCATCATTCTGGTCATTTGCCTTGTGATTTTAGGGATCGCAACCAGCAAGTTCTTGCTCTTCGTCAGCTCTCAAGTCGTCGTCGTAGCATTTATATTTGGAAACACATGCAAAACCATATTTGAATCAATCATTTTCTTATTTGTGATGCATCCCTTTGATGTGGGCGATCGATGTGAGATTGATGGAGTTCAGGTATATAGCATACTTTCTTGATCTCTTTTTCTTACTTTGTTATGTCTGTTCAACCATAATAATACTGCATCCTTTTCATTTTACATGAAAGTGTTTGATAGATCATAATAACTTATGAAAGAAAGACTTTTTGACACATACCAAAAGCATGTGATCTTAAACATGTCATGATAATTCTATGGTTATAAAGAGCATGTAACTAAGGGTAAAAGGGAAAATTTAACATTAAAAACTTTCGAAATATAGAACGGTGTCACTCTTTTTCAATCATAATTATGTATAAAAAATGAATGAGAATTTTATTGTGTGTATTTATGCGTTTAGTAAGGCCTGATTTATATATTTTCGATTTTCAGATGATTGTTGAAGAGATGAATATTTTAACTACCGTCTTTCTGAGAGTTGACAACCAAAAGATAATATATCCAAATAGTACTCTTTTAACACGACCTATTGGCAATTACTACCGCAGTCCCGACATGGGAGACTCGGTTGATTTTACAGTCCACATTTCCACACCAGCAGAGAAAATTGCTGCTATGAAACAAAGAATACTCAGGTATATGTTTGTTCTTGTCATCCAATATAATCTTTTATCACCATTATGAGTACTTAGGTAGAACCTGGAAGATTTAAACAAGAGTGAGTTATGATTGGACATAATAATTGTGGCTTGCTATTGCAGTTATATTGATAGCAGGAAGGACCACTGGTATCCCTCTCCTTCGGTTGTATTGATGAATCTAGAAGATCTAAGCAGGATGAAACTGTCTGTATGGATCAGACATAGAATTAACCATCAGGACATGGGAGAGAGATGGAACAGACGAGCTCTATTGGTTGAAGAGATGATCAAAATTTTCAAAGAGTTCGACATTGAGTACCGACTATATCCAATTGACATCAATGTTCGTGGTATGCCTCCCATTACCTCCAACAGGGTTCCCTCAACTTGGCCTACTGCTGGGAATTAAGCAACAAAATCTAATAGGAATTGGCTCGCAGATGCTCCAATTTCTAGAGGCGAGTTTATTTCTGATGTTCATTTATTAGAATAGGAAATTTAAGCCACAGGGTTTTTGGTGTCTTACCCTTGATGGTCTAGGCAGAAGTTGTTTCTTTTCCACTATTGAAAGTAGTGATGGTTTCAATAATTAGCAGATAGGCAGATTCAGGATTCGCGATACAAATTACCACATTATCCACATAGTGATAATGGAAGTAAAATCAATACAAATACATACACTATTTTTTTTTAAAAGAATCATGCAATTATATAACCAAAAGTAGTGAGTGTGTCTTTATATGCTATTGAGGATGCACATCTATTCCATTCCTATTACACCTGCTACCAAGATACATATTTTATCCGACTATAAAAGATTATATCAGTCAAGCAGAGATCACAAGGATATTTTTATAATGTGGAATGAAAATGGGTTACAAAATGCACAGTTTGGGATGGATTGGGATCAAGTAGGATTGAAATATTGGAGGATTCACCTACACACGAGCCCACAAAGTGCAATATTTCTTGTAATGATAAATTTAATAGGAGCCGGAATTACTTTTCAGTGAGACTCTTTTAATTAATAGTAAGCTAGCAAGTCCCCTTGCAATGAATATCGCCTCACAAGAAGTGGTTAATTGAGTGGATTGCATTCAGTTGCCTGAATTCTTTTAGTACAGGAATTCTTTCCACCTACTGATCATTGATCTAACATTTATTATATACCACGAATAAAATAATGGGGCATAAGTTCCTGCTGCCCTTGGACATCAGAAATACTGAAGCATGGCTGCACAGAATTGTTGTCCGTGTTGGAGCTGCATCATTATTGCTTCTTTCTGTGGAACGGCAACGTTGTTGTCTGATACTAGTTAGAGAGGTTCCTACTTCTTGACCCAGAGAACTTGTAGATACTTCTTAGTCCACCGATGGTCTAGCAAATCTTGCAGAAAGGTGGATGGAGAATTATTGCCAAAAGTTCTTTGGAAACTTTGGCTACTATCATGAGTCAGAATGACAGTATTTTTGCAACCCAATGTTTCTCTACAGAGCTGTACACATTGTAATGTGATTAGTTAGGTAGAGCAATCTATGCTGCAAATAGGTTTCGCCCTCATGTTTGTCTTCCACTATTATGAATAATCACTCAAGCAAGGACCTTGATCTTTAAGAATTTGCTCATAAAGCCTCCGAGAATAATGACTTCATATATTGCTTACACAGGATATCTTGCAACAATTTGTTTCTCCGTTTTGGGTGCAGAATGGTGTGATTGCTTACTTCTGAGCTGCATTGAACTACTTATGCAGCTCGATTTGTTTGTTGAACTTCTATGCAGGAATTTCGCAATTGTCAAACACAGGTAATTAGGCCAATAGCCAAATATTAAATACTAGAACAGATGACGATATTCAGCAAAATTTTATTCTTCAATAGCTGAGGATAATTGTTCAACAAAAGCCAACATGCTTCAACAATTAATGATGATTTACCTTTCTCTTATCAGCTGTCTCACTATTGTAACAGAAAAATGCATGTTTGAGGATATCTGATGATCGTGCTTTACTCAATCATAACAAACTGGTTTGACAATGATCAATCCAATTCAACCACTTCTGCTTCTTCTTGTAGTCTTTCGTGATATCATCTTTATTTATTAAATATCTGGACTTGTGGCTGTCAGGATATCCTTTCATGTATAGTGGCATTATAATTTGATAACCACTCCATGAAACATTTTCCCTTAGCAATGAAACATCCAATGTTTTTTCTATCAATCCTGAGTGGACATCCAATCCGCAGCAGTATTTCCTTGATCAACCGTTTCACAGGGGATTCTCCTCTAACAACACTGTGTTTTCCTGCTCCACACACCACTGTGATTTCACCTGGAAGAACACGATTTTCAGCAAGAAACTTGCATTGAAGCTGATGAAACCATTGTAATATGATCACATAAGCAGAGGTTAAATGCATCCCATGCAAGTCCAGCTTCAACGTTGAAGGCTTCCACTGCATTGTCTCCTCCAAAACCGAGGATCCAACCAATATCTTCACCAAAACCGCTTCATTGTCATCCAGATTGTCCATTAACTCTTCCAGAGAAAGAGGGACACTCTTCGGATCTTGCAGTAATAGATTAATTGTTGGGCAGGAATTCAAAACTGAATTGTAAGTCCTAATAGAAAATGGAACACCTGAAGCTTCAAACTTTTGGAGGGACAAAACCATTTCTGACAGCTCATTGTGAGATCCAAGTGAATTAAGCACCATATTCGAGCTAACTGTATCTAATTGAAATCCCATACTCACCATTTCAACTACAATCCTTTTCATATCTCTTAAGTATCCTAATTTCCCATATGAATAAACTAGAGCCCTAAATTCAAACTTTGACAATTTCAGTCCAAATTCCTTCATCTCTTCCATCAAATCCTCAGCTTGACGCGGTAGTCCAATTAAACAAAATCCTTCAACCATCGATGCATACCCTCGTTGTTTCAAATAAACAGACGAGGAACACAAGAGAACCAGCTTCAATTTTGTACAAAAATCTAAAACTCCTCTTTCTGATTTTTGCTTAGATAGTGAAAGGATTAATTGAGAGTAGAAACTGCACAGATCCCGTTCTCGGCTTTCCAACTTAGATGCCGTTTCAGTAACTAGGTTTTCTGCTTCATCAAATCTCTCTAGCTTGTACAGCAATGCAACCAAGTCCGCCACTAGTTTCGAGTTCCAATCAAACCATGACGCTTCACTGATTTCCAAATACAACTGCAAATAACATTTTTCCTAGCATTTAATCAGACTTATCACAAACAGAATAAATAATAGTATGACAAATTGAAACACATAATATTATAGCTGGAAACAAACAATTTGCTGTCGTACGGGGGGAAAATTGAAACACAAAACTGCAAATAAACATTCTGCTTCGCAAACCGCAGTGAGACAAACTGAAAAACATGATAACAAAGAGACGTACAGGGAGGGCAAGAGAACAGAGGCGATGAGGAGAGGTGGTAGTAGGAGATAGAAGGTGAGATAGAGTACTCAGAGCGACGTGTTTGGAAGATGATGCCACGAATTTGCGAAGTAAGCGGCTGGTAGCGGAATGATCGTCGGAGTTGGTGGCGATAAGGGTGGAGAGAAAGCGTTCGCCTTGTTTGCTCAATGAGCACAACGGAACTGGCCGCGAATGGCAACTCCAGAGGCTTAGACGGTGACTTAACAGCGGCGGCGTCGCCGGTGCCGGAAGTAGGATACTTCCAATCATCTGAAGAGATCAGGAATTACTCAAAGCAGTAACTATCTTCCTATCACAATTTTAACTGTACTGACAGTTGCTCTGGCGACATCTTTTATGTAACTGCATTTACACGGAAAAAATTTATGTGTTTTATAATTCGTTTTAAAAAGGGATAATACATTAAAAAAAATTAATTCAAACTTGATATCTAATCTTAATTTAGTATCTTAACTATACAGGAGTTTAAGTACCCTTAACTACTTATAACACATTTTTTATTAACCCTAATCGTACAAGACTAATTTCACAAGGGAGAGTGAAATATACACGCATCATGTCAGTGATACGTCTGCACCACATCAGCATCCCGTAAAAGATATATTTAAATTTATTTTTTAATTTTTATTTTGTTTATTAATTTTTTTCAGTGCCACTTTAGCATCAACCTTTTCACATGTGTTTAATTTCCATTAGAATCTAAGGTAAATATATAATGTTTCTTCGATAGAACTGGGGAGTTGACGAAATTTTTTAATTAATCTTCTTCTTTAATTTTTTTAAAAAATAAACTAAATTAGAGTAAAATTATTGATGAAAATTGAATAAAATCAATGAACTTTACTTTATTGATATTAATTAGTGTTATTTTTATGAAGATGAAATGATTTGAGATTAAAATATTAGCAAGAAAATTATTCATGAAAATGCACGGAAGAAATTTCTTAAAAAAAATTGATGATAGAGAGATTATTAGTGAAAATTTATGATAATCAAAGAGAAAGAAGATATTAGTGAAAGTGTAGGGTGGTGTGTCTATGGAAGAAGAAAGAAGGAAAGAAAAAAAATAAATCAAAACTTGCTATTATTGAAGAAAATTAACTTCATTTTTGGGGTTAAAGTGTGTTGTGGGTGGAGGGTGGGGTGGTGGGAGACCAAGAAGGAGAAGTGGGGTGAGGTATTTTGAAGAAGAGAAAAAATGGGTGGAGAATTTTGAAGAAGATGAAGAAAGAGGTGGGGTTGAGAAAAGGGTGGGTTTTTTAAATTTTATTTTTAAGTTTTTATATTATATATATTTATAAATAGAATTTTTTTTCTAAAAGTTAATATAAAACGAGCCTATAAATTTTTCTGCCATGTCAGATTTTTGGATGCAAAAACAATTCACTTATATGAAAGTCCGTATAGTCTGGGTGCCGAGTTTCATTTTTTATATTTTTTTTATGTATTATCCCTTTTAAAAAATCATCTTATGTAAGGTTTTTTTTTAATGTATTATCCCTTTATAAAAAAATCATCTTATGTACAATTAAAAATAATTTAATTTAATTTTTTTTCATTTCTGATAAAATAATTTGCAATTATATAATATTTTAAAAATTAATTTGAACTATATGTTTTTAAAATTTTATTAAATATCGTGGTAAGTCAAATGATACTATGTAAAATAAAACAAAAATTATACTAAATAAGTGTCACTTATTATTATTCATGTGTTCTAATTTATGTGGCACAATTCAAATTGTGAAACTCAAATAATTTAATCTTAACATCAATGTATTGCTAAGACATGACAAGAATTGAATAGACTAAGCAAAGTAAGACTACGATTATAACATGGTCATGGCTAAAATAAGTTCGAGGGATATGAACTTGACAAGACAATTGATTTGGTATAATGGGTATCAATGACAAGTTGTATGAGAGACTCTTAGTACAATGGTAGAATGTGTAAGCGAGAATCTATGCATAAGGCAGGATGTAAGGTGTGAAGATGGACGACAAAGTAATTGTTTGGTGTTAGATTTGGAGTATTCAAGATTTTATTTTTAAAATTATATTTTTTACTAAATTTAACTTAGTACAAAATTTAAAATATCAAATTCAAATTTTAATTTCTTGCACATCAATAATCAGTGAAATTTATTTTTTAGAAAAGTAGTAAACTTGTATTTTTGAGTTTCGAATTTGCGTAGCAATTGCAAATGTCAACTGTTCTTAGCTAGGCATGTTCCTAACATGTGATAACGTCTCTAGTCTATAGGTAAGCACCGACAAACTTGTCACATGTCAGAATTGGCAAATTTTTGTAAGATTGAATATTTGTGTGCTTTTTGTGATGCCAATTTAAAATTGAGAAGAAATTATTATGTGTTTTGTCTTGTTAATTTCGTATGCTTAAATATTCTCAGTATTAGAGGAAAAATAAAGGGCTAAGTAATAGATATGTCACTATCGTATGGAGTCGAATCAGAAAAAGTTGATCTCATATCTAAGAGTAGGGCGAAGCTTTTATTTAGTTGGGGTTTTATTCAAATTTTTTTTGTCGAAAAATTACATAATTTATAAATTATTAAAATAATTTTCATATATGTATAGTTGAAGTCGAACCTCCTTATATTTAGTTTTATACATTTATTTTTTCATATTTTAAACACTCTTAACGAAAATCCTATCTTTACCATTATATAAGAGTGCCACATGATGATTGCACATTAAGCTAACGTGCACCAGGAGAGCAAAAAATTTTTCTTTTTGTACATGTCCAAATATAAGACTGTTGAATCTGTTTTTTATTTCTTTGATATATTCATTTCGTTTATCTGTACTTATTCCTTATTAACTTGACCCAAGATTAAGTAGTAAATGATAGCTGAAGTTACTATAAATCTGTAAGGTCCCCACACATATTGGAATCACTGGTGTATTAAGGAGAAGGGGTAAACTCTATATTGGAACCACTGGAGGATTAAGGTAGCAATTGCTTTCCACATTCCATGAATCACCAGTGGGGGGTCATTCAAGTCGACTAGGGACATTTAGAAGATTGTCTCAAATATTTTTTTTAGCCTAGTATACAAATGGTGAATTTGTGCACAACTACTTGCGAGGCTTGCCAGTAGAACATGTACCCTGGAATACTACAACCTTTATCTATGTCAGATCAAGCTTGGCGACACATTAACATGGGCTTTATTGAAGGGCTGCCCAAGTCCAAAGGTAAAAGTGTGATCGTGGTAGTTCTGGATAGGAGGACTAAACTTGTTCATTTCATGACAATGTCTCATCCATTCATAGCATTGACCATCGGTACCAAAATTTAAACAAGTACACACCTTACATGGTCTTCATGAGTTATTACATGACAAAAATGATGACCCTTCAAGTTGAAATGTGAGTTTTTTTTTATATTATTAATAAAAAATAGTATGTGTTTCAATATTTAATTTTAAAAAAATTACGATCAGCCTAAATAATTGATAGATGCTTAAACAACTAGTATCGCAAACAAATAATTATTGTTTAAATATCTGTTAGTTGTTTACTACAAATAAATAATAGACGTTTGTAATTTTTTTATGTTTTATTTCATTAATTAATTTTATAGATAATGTGCATCTTGCTAATGTTTCTGATAGTGAGGAATTCGAATACATTAAATCTATTGATCTTATAGATTATAGCTTTATGACTTATTATTCTAAGCAAAGTCATTGTTCAAGTTTCTGTAAGATCATCTCTTAGAGGAAAAATATTAGTTACATTAAGAAAACTTTTAATAGAATAAGACATTTCAGATATGTTCAAGAAAAGTTATTTTCTTGGCATCTCAATGAATAACATAAGTTTTGTGTCATTCATCTTTCACAGTATTCTATTTCAACGCATTATTTGTGAAAAAAAAGAATGAATTGTGGTTTGAGCATGAGAAGATGTCAATTTATTTTGATTTGCAAGAATTTGTCTTGATGATTGACCTACGTTGCCCATCCCTTTCCTTCTAGAGAAATAAAGGACGGACTTATGGAGAAAGGTAGTGCATTGTGAAAATTTTTTTTCAAAAGAAAGAAAAAGAAAAAACAATTAATGATACATTCATTCTTGAAATGATTAAATCACCAATCACATCAAAAAAATATAAATTTTTACTTGCATTAGTTTGGTTCTTGCGTTTTATGTGCACGAGATTTATCAAAGACGGTTGATATCAACATGATCAAGTTAGCTTGCAATCCTCATATTTTTAATGAATACTCATGGGGTCTCAAGAGCTATAGTTTGACGATCAAATGTCTCTCAGTGCCGCTGAAATTCAATCACAATTTTTATGACTTTTGGTGGGCATTTATAGTATGCAAAAATATTTTTCAAAAAATATTAGTTTGCTTTTGATATATGTGTATTTGTGTTTTCATTGTACTTAATTAATATCTAATGCAGACTTGGACATTTAAAGCTATTCCAGAACTTTAAGAAAAGGTTAAAAAAGTTCTTCCTGAGAAGATATTGCCACAAATCATTAGATGAATGTCGTATGACGACTCAAAAACTCTAATAGATCCATTTAATACCAACGATAAAAAGGATAAATATGACAAAGTAAGTCTGATTGTTTATAAAATAATTAGATATCTGATTGTTTAAACAACCTAATAGAATCTGCATAAATTATCTTAAATTATTTTAAACAATTTGATGGTGTTTAATATAAATAGTCTTTATTTTTTTTATATGGATAGTTCACCCATTTCTGATTTCTACAAATACTAAAAAGAAAAAAAATTACATGAAAATTTAAAATTTTTGCAAATGAGGTAGCGGATGAAAAAATTGATAAGTTAAAAGTTAATTTGGCTAGGGTGATAGGCTCTTTTGGTGATGATCAAATGGTTGATAGTCCTATGGACTTTGATTTTGATGGTCAATATATTATTGGAGGTGTTGGTAAAATCTTTTGGTGATGATCATTCAAATGCAAAATGCTTTTGTGAATGTCTTAAATGTGCTGAAAAACAAGAGGTATTGAAAAAGAAAATTTCAGATATGAAGAATGAGCTTAAAGATAATGGAAAGAAGATAGAAAATATGGAGAATACAATTTTTGTAGAAGAGTTATCTATCTTGAACAAAAAATTGAAGTCTAAGTGGATGATAAAGGATTTCAAACATTGAAGAGCTCCATATACTTTTGGTGCAAGAAAAACAAGAAAAAGAACATAAATAATCACTCAATTTCTTGTTAATTTTTACAAGCTTCTTGATATTGATCAAAGAGAAAATTTTCAAGACTTTTTTGGTTTGAAGGACAAGGAAAAAAACATGTATGAAGAAGTTGAACATAATTGTGAAGATTTTGAAAATGTGATTGTTATGCATCAATGGATGGATGATAAGGTATACACTAATTTATATATTTATGATTTTAATTTTTTTTTAAATAATTTTAAACTATTTAAATATTTTACTATTATTTTCATATAATTTTTTTAGTGATTTTAATCAAATAATTACAAGTTGTTTAAACAATTTAATGTTGTTTTAATACTTTTATTTGCAACATGTTGACAGAATATTAACACTGATGCACGTATGATATATAAATTTTTCAGACACTATCTCAATACAAATCTGATATTAGATTATAATTTTTGTCATCACTTAATTCGTGGCTATGAGGAATATTGTGACCTTGATGCTCCAAAAGTTTTTGGAGGACCTTCATTATTAAATATGTTGATTTTATATCAATTTGATAATGACTTAATGGGGTATGCAACTGATGTTTTTTCTTATCCAGGTAAAATAAAATAAGATGCAATGAAGCAAATATTTGCTATTTTGAATTTGGATAAAAAGCATTATATCACTCTTGTCTTTCTCATCGATGAGCAAAGGATAAAAGTATATGATTGCAACATGTTCATTTTTAATGATGATGTCTATACAGATTTTGCTCCATCAATCTCGGATGGAGCCAAAGATTGACTAATTTTTGGCTTTGGAGTATGATGGAATAAAGCAAAATGGCT
>JAOTQJ010000002.1:15193763-15206383 GCA_025642045.1 Solanum sejunctum | reverse complement strand
AGAAGCAACTGAGTAAAGCGGAAACAGGTAAAAACTGGAGTTTGAGGGACAACCCTGGAATACTTTTTGCACTAACAATTTAAGTCAAAAAAAATTAAACCATTTAACTCTGTTTGTTTTCACTTACACAGCACCACCACCAATAATAATAATAATACAGAAAAGTAAAAAGAAAGTGCTGTCTACATTTTTGTTTGATGCCTTTATTTTGTTGCTTAGTTGTTATTGCTTGCACAAGTTTAGTGACTCTTCTCTGAAGATACTGATGGTTATTGTTTTACCTGCCATTCTGTGCTCATGGGTTTTATGGGACTAGAGATTAGGTTCACAAAGGGGCTCCTACGTACTACTAGGTTTTTTCTTTCAGAAAGCTGTGGTATCATGATTTGACATCCAACTGTATCTTCAGAAAGTCGCAACAACAAAGGAGTCGTAGTAAAGCAATCAAAGAAAACGTTATACCAGAGGGAGAGTAAATGGGAAAGTAAGAATGCAAGGTGTTAGCTGATTCAGAGACATATATAGCTGTCTTGCCATCTCATTGCCGAGGTTAAAAGGGTTGGTAATTGGCATTTAAGTCAGTAAGGTGCAGGAAAATATGGGGCTGTCATGTCAATAGTATAACTATCAGTATGGAGGAGACGTGGTGGTATACTATGTATTGGAGCTCAAGACCATCTCCTTTGAAAAATTTTAATATCTTCTCATCTAACAGGAAAAGTAAGAAAGGTAGTTGGTGGTTTATCGAAGAATTCTACCCTACTTGCCTTGTACTACCTGTACATAATAAACAAGCCTATCTTTTTCTACTCATACTAGGGGCAGCCCTTTCATCTATCTTTTTCCAATATATCCTCCCATTTTTTAATAGTAGGATTGGTGCTAATATTTTTAGTTACTACTCATATTACCAAGATTACAGTTAAGATAATGCATAAACGATATGTTGTTCAGGATTAGGCAAGTTTGTTTATACGTTATGCTACCCTTATCATTGGTGTGTGTAAAATTACAATCCTGTTTCACTACATATCATTCTTTTCCTATGTGGGTAGGATCAATGTGAGTATTCTACAATTAACCCTAGATGGAAGGGTTTTGCCTAGGATCCTGTTTTGCAGCCCTTGGAGCTACATGAATTTGAGATTTGTGGAGGCAAAAGCTTTACATGCTTGCAATGCCTGAGATACAGATCTACCAATTTGACATATGACATGTTTGCATAATGGTGTCAATAGTAGTTTGTGGGACGAGGGAAGAGCGCATTGTTGTGAGTGTTCCATAGGAACACCTTGTAAAGTGTAAATCGTTTGTCATGTTAGCGCCATTGAGTTGAGATATGAGGATCTATATATGCTGAAGCATACTTTATTGTTTCGGCAAGAGACAAGATACTACACTGGCTCAGCCAAAGACGTCATTTTAGGTTCCACTTGCAGCTGGTCAATGCTTACTAACTTATAAATTCTAATGATGTGAGAATTTTGAGGATATAGTTCACATTAAGAGCTTTGATCTTTTGTTTTTAGAAATCCAGCAAAGAGCTGTAGAAGTATTTTCCCTAATAGGATAAGCTATATTCTCCTAAACCTTTCGTCTGCCTGCAAGGAGCCCAACAATGACTCTTCCACACCAGGTGGCTGAACCCCAATCTTATGATTGGAGGTGAAGATTCTTTCCACTATGCTATACCTCTGGTTTTTTAATAACCATGGTGTGTGGGTTAGTTTGCACACTGCAGCTAACCATACTTAAACCAAAGATAAGTATTTCAAGCATGAACTTTTTGAGATGCTAACATATTAGGTTTAACTAGGAAAGCCTCACTTAAGTCTTTTCTCAAGCATTTTCATTTTCTAGCAATTTGTTTCTAGGTTTGTCATAGGACTAGTTGAGTTTTTATGGTTGTGTTGTTTCTGCTCTTCGATTATTGTGCTACTTTATTATTCTTCCTTGTAGAATTGATATTGTTCGCTATTTTAGCTGTTATTCTATATCTATGATTTTCTTCTTTATTTGGGTTGATACATTTGGGCCGGGGGTCTTTCGGAAACAATCTCTCTATCTCCATGAAGTATTGGTAAGGTCTGTGTACGCGTTTGTTCTGGTTAGCAGTTTGTTTCTAGCGAGAGCTAATGCCTAATGTTTGCTCCTGTAAGCTCAAAGTTGCTGCATCTTCCCTTACCTGGTGTACTTTATCTTCTATCAGGTGTATTGCAAGCTAATACTGTTGATGTTCGTCACCACTCGGTTGTGAGTTCTGATGGGGTTGAAGATGCACCTGATGAAAGGGATGGTGTTGAAGGGCACACTGATGTAGATGATCAAACTGGTAGAGAGGATAATATGGGAGAAGACGCTGGGAATCTCACAGGGAGGAAGAAAAAGTTATTTGAATTGAGGTTAAAAATGGTAATTGAAATATGATTCTTTTCAGTTTCTTTTAAAAAGCAAATGCCATTATTCTGTTAGCCTCTATTTATTATTTCATTTTCTTGTTGTCTTTTGTCCTTTATAGTATCTTTGATCAAATTATTTATATCCTAACTGTTGAATTTTATGCAGAATGAGGCAAGAAAAGCTAACCAAACTGCAATGGTAGCAGAGAAGAAGAAAACAGAAGCTCCACCAGAGTCTAGGGGAATGTCCAAGCAAAAATGGATTGAGGAAAGGAAGAAGAAAATTGGGAAGTTGTTAGATGCCAATGGATTAGATATGAGCAAGGCATATATGCTAGATACACAAGAGTCTGCAGAGGCAAAGTATAAAAAATGGGAGAAGGAACCTGCTCCAGCTGGTTGGGATGGTACGGCTGATTTCTTATCACTGTTCTATTTCCATACAACCCCACAAAATAAAATTTAAGATACAAGAAATAGAAAACTTACTAAAACTCACAGATATGGAGTATAAAATATGTCCCTTAGATAAGGTCACTTTATTTTCGCCCAAAAGAATCATAGTCTCCTTAGCTATTAAATTTTGAAGGGTTCAATACCTAGCCTTAGCTGCTCAGTGAGATTTATGTGTGATTACTCATTTCCTTTAAAATGGTCAAGGAGGAAGTAAATTCTTGACCATCATGTTTTCTTGGTATCAACTCTTAAAAGGTCAGTTTGTAGGGCTTTTAGCATATGCCCATTTAAGCTGTATGCCTGTTCTATGATGGAATTCATAGGAATGGGAGACCTGTTGGAGTAGAATTTCAAAAGAGCTGAATGATTTAGAATATATCTCTCCACATAAGAGACAAATTATCTACAGTTTGATGGAATCATTGTTGTCATGTTTCACCATTATCTTTGGAGGGATCGTGTCCTGATTTACACTTGTACTTTAGGAGTATAATGGAAACTAACAGTGTTTATTTCTAGAAATTTCAGCTTGATAAACGATTTGTATTTAGATTTTACAACAATAACAATGATTGTGCCTCCATCCCGAGCTAGTTGATGTCGGCTGTATGATCCTCAATATCATAAATCCTCTTGTCCCTAGTATTTCAATACTCTGTACTTGAGCATTATCTAACACGGGGTTTTCTAATATATTATAGTGGTTATATCTCTAAAATACTAAGAACTAAGAATCTTCTAATAAGCACTAGTCTTCTACTGGTATCACCTGTACAGACTTTCAACTTCCATTGTTTTCTATCTTCTGCTAGATTCTCAAAAAAATTGAGATATATTAGATCTTTTGGGATAATTTCTTTTTACGTGGTTTTAGGTCTCCTCTCTCTTTTAGCACCTTCAATCAACATTTGTATCATCTAAGAACTGGTGTATTTGGAGGCCAATGTAACACGTTGCGAAACCATCTCAAGCGACATTCTCTTATTTTATCCTCTCTATGTCTCTACTTGTGCATACTAACAGATGGATGTGATAATTTTTTAGGAAACAGCCTCTCTACTTCTCTGAAGTAGCGGTAAGGTCTGCGTACAATCTTCCCTCCCCAGACCCCACTTGTGGGATATTACTGGGTATGTTGTTGTTGTTGTAATCTTGTAAGACTGCACATTCAGTTTAACATTGGCATGTCTGTGACACTCATCTTGTACATTTGTGTAGAAGCCCAGTGTTTAATCTCAAATAACATTGTTGGTCTTATAGTTGTTCTATTGAAGCTTTTCACTTTGGTAGATATCTTCCTATAACATTACACTCCTGTGACACTCCATTTCAACCATCCTACTTTATCCTATGCGTAACATCTTCATCTCCATTCTATTGGAACATTGATCCTAGTTGTCTGAACGGTCTACGTACCTCAATCTCATAATCTTACATTAAACTTTTTTCTTGCGGGCTGAGATTTGATGTGTCAATTTTTATGGTTGTGGATTGTGTTGTTGCAATTGGGAATGAACTGGGTATAGTTGGACTCCTTAAATTGAATTAAATTCTAATATTCTATCATTTTCGGGTTTTCTGTATGGAGATTTTTGTAGAGCTATTTTGGGAGAAGTTATAATCATGTGCATCTATGAACATCTATTCTGGCAAAAATTCTCGTCTTTGCCTGCCTTGGGTTATCTAGCTTGAATTTTAGGTAGAAAGATGGACTCTGGTCTTCTGGGTATTGATTGTGCAATTGGTGTTGTCATGCAAGAATTATCTCAACTGTGAGCCTGGAATGGAATGCTAGAATTCTCTTTAATCTCCCATGCTATGCTGCTTTAGAGCTACAAAGCTTGAACAGTAAATATATGATATATCTTCGAGCTTGCAGTGAGACATGTTAAAAATATTCCATTTTCTTAAAGTTCAATTCCTTGTGTGGGAAATATCATTCACCTTCTTTGACAACCTTTTTTTTTGGGCATTTAGGAAGTTTTGGATTGTGATGCAGTTGTATATGGTGAAGCTGATCTAATTTCCTTAGCCCTGTTATTTGCCATTTTTCAGTTTTTAATCAGAAAACACTATACGATGCATACAAGAAGCGGACAAAGAATGTTGTTGTCGATGTAGATGAGTACAATAGAATGAAGGAAGTTGACCCGGAATTTTATCGAGAAGCTTCTAGTCTCCAGTATGGGAAGGTATGCATCAGCCATGATCCTTAGGAGTTGTTTGGTTTTATTTATTTCAGATTTCACAAAATGGGCAACCTACACTAACATCTTCCAATTGAACAGGCACCGAAATTATCAGAGGACAAGATAGAGAGGATGGTGAAGGAGCTCAAGGACAGGGACGAAAAGCGCCAGTCATTTAGTCGGAGGAGAAAGTTCCATGAAGAGAAAGACATTGACTCTATTAATGATCGTAACGAGCACTTTAATAAAAAGATTGAACGTGCCTTTGGAAAATACACCTTGGAGATCAAGAATAACCTTGAGAGAGGAACTGCTTTGCCTGATTAAGGTATTAACATGTCATGTCAATGTGTACTTTTCTGTATCCTAGAGGAGTCTTGTGATGGGGATGCTCCTTGATCTGTTGCTTTCCTGTATTATGATTTCAGTTAATGTCAATTTCTCCCTCTCAATTTGATGCAAATGGTTGGTGATGGTTGAATATGGTTCATATTGTAAGTTCCACTATTTGCAAGAGACTTCTTCCATATAGACCAGAAAAATGTAAATATTTGAAATCTTTCCCCTCCCTAAATGAAAAGGTTTGAATAGGGAAATGATCTATTAAAGGAATGAGCTTTCTTTGTGACATAGATTATTACTGATCGTTTTAGAAAATAAGCAGGAAGTATTCTATCTTCACATTGATAGATACTGAGAATGAAGAGTTTCCATTTCTTAGCAATTTTATGCATCCAAATGAGGAACTTATTATTGTATGTGTGGTGATGTTTTTGTAGTATCTGGTGCTTAAGTTTGCTTGCAGATAGTCAAGTGGTTTGGCCACAATGTGTACAAAGTTTTGTCATGAATGGTGACTTGTGTATGTAGAAAGGGATCCCCTGATGTTACCTCGTGTTTGTTAGATAAAATCATTTGTAGGCTGTGATTATGCAATTTTGGGTGTTGCTTTTAGTGAAGCTATTGCCAAAATCCTTTCTTGGTAGTAGTTAATAAAGCTCACCATAACTAAGATGCCTCTGTATTTGTTGGCAAAAGACTGGAGTAATGGGCAAGTTTTCGATGAAGCATTGCGTCAACAGCTGCAAATTGAGTGAAACTAACTATGACCAGTGTGGCACACCATTAGCATAGAATAGTTTTTATTTCCAGTATCTTTCAAATCTTTGTTGGTTGAATGTGAAAAATAATGAGAATCATGACATTTTCTTATATCCAAATTGGAATCAACGGTTGTTTTTCATTTTTCTCTAAGTGAAGAATTTGGCCCAAAAATGAAAAAGGAGAAGTTATCACTTACCTCGTTCTGTTTGGAGAGATTCCAAATAAAGCAAATGGTTACCTACACATGGTGGTGGGTAATGTGGACCTACAATTTTGTAGGTTGTTGCATGTGAATCCACAGTAAAGGCCCCTCTCGATCCTATCACCCTTGCCACCTCACGTGACAAGTGTGTACCTTTTTTCCTCTCTCTTATCTAGAAATTCTCCCCTCACTCCTTTTCTTCATTTTAAAATATATATTCATTTTAATTTGATTGTTTTTATTTTATGTATCATTTTTTAATTTAATAAGATATTTTAAAAAAAAGAAAATTTTTTAAACTTGTGGTTTAAAATTATTTTTAAATATTTTTATGGTTGAGAATTATTTCATTAAGTGTTAAAAAAAATTAAAAATAAATTATTTTTAATTAGAATAAGATTGACATTCTTTTTTGGGACGAATCAAAAGAAAAGAATGTCATATATAAAATGAGACGGAAGGAGTAATAGTATTTAATCTTAATCAACTTAAAATCAAAGTTATTGTATTAAATCTTCAATATCAAAATGTTTTTTAATTTTATGATCATACAAATATAACGGAAAAAACTAAAATTACAATGTTAGATGCAAAAACGAAGATCATTTTTTAGACCAGATTGAAAAGTAGATCATTTTTTTAAATAGAGCATGTATTTTTTAACTACTCTCTTTGTACAAGAAAAATAATTATTTCTGTATATTACTTTTAATATTATTATTTAATAAATAATATGAGTATAATAATAGATTATTACTTTTTACAAAATGTGCTTAGTTAAAAATAAACAAATAAAATATGTCAAGTTAAAAGTAGTGAATTTAGGGATGGCAACGGGGGTTGGAATATGACAGTTTGAGTTTAACTCGCAAATTTTTTAATCGATTCTGCATGATGATTTTTTTGATTTTCAACCCATCCTGCTCGTCTCACATAGACCCATCCTGCAAAAATTTGTCTCGTTTAAATCATTAATTTTTTTATTCTTGTAATTAAATTTAATATGAAAAATAAAAATTCATAATTTTGTTTTAATTTTTAACTAATTAACATCTCAACAACTAATTAAATATTTTTAGTTGATATTTCAACAATTGTTTCTTAATTTTTAATTAAAAGCCTCCAATTAATATTTTAACAACTATCAATTTGTCGGACATGTCTAGTTTAAATTTTTTTTTAAAAATAAAATTAAAGTCAATATTTAATATAAAAAGATTACATACTTGATTTTTACTAATTATAAAATTTTAATTTTCTTCAACTTCTTATTTAATTCTTTAAACCTGCAACTCATCCTATCCCGCGTTAATTATAAAAGTAATTACTTCAAGAGTCCCACGTCACATAACTTTAAATATATCCCACCCTGCATAACTCTAAACCCGTTCGCGTCCCTGTTGCTATCCCTAAGTGAATTACTCCCTCTGTCTTATTTTATGTGTCATCCTTTCTTTTTTAGTCCATACCAAAAGGAGTGTCATTTTGAAAAATAATTTACCTTTAAATTTTTTTTTTTATCTTTAATGAGATAATTTTTTACTTATATAAATATTTAAAAATAATTTTAAATTTTTTTAAAAATCTTTTTCTTTTTAAATATCATACAATATTAACGTAAAATTGGAAGAAGAGCGTATATTTCTTTAGCTATTGCTTGTGTTGAAGTGAAAGACATTTGTCATGCGAAGCCTGTAATAATTTATGAGACCAAAGCATAGAGGTCTTTCTTTCTTTTAGGCGAAACGTGGCACCATGGATGTGGAAAATACATTAAAGTTGAGTATCGAAAGCTGCTCTTTTTAGCATATCATCATTCCATTTACATAGATGCCCACTAGGGAATTCCCACAAAACTTTAGCTTAAATTCAATTGGGCGCAAATGTTCCACACAAAGTTTTTAACTTTATTACACCATTTTTAAGTGATTTTTATTAATTAATAATTCAAAATATGTTCCTGCAGTTAAGGGATTATCTCCAATTCTGCTCAAAAATATTGGGTGCATTATATTATAAATTTAATAAGTATAAAATAGAAACAATACTAATAGATACTGCCCTTTAATTTATATACTTAATGTTTAATTTAAAAATATGTCACTTAATATTCCTTCTATTCATCTTTATTTTGTTATTATTTTTCGATGTCAAATTATATAAATTTTAATTAATTTTTAAAATATATTTTTTTATTATCTAATTTTTTATATAATTTTCAATCATTTAAATTTAATTATTTTAATTTAAATTTAAAGTTTAATCAATTTGACTTTAAAAAATAAAATAAAAAAAAGTAAAAGTAAAGAAAGAGGAAGAGTAGAGCAGTCCTTAGGGGTTTTGCTGCTTCACTCTTTCAATTAATACAGTAGTGGACAAGCTTTTAACAACCAGTCCTCCATTTCATTATCAAAGACTTCTAAATTAATTGATGCATTCAAAAGAGTCATGAAATGAGTAAATTTATTTTATATGGAAGTTTTATCGCAGGAGAGAAGAATTTGAAAGAGAAAAGACCAGCAACTCGAAACTGTACCAAAAGGTTCATACATTAATTAATAAATCCTCATACACAAAATCAAAATTCAACTTGTCTTCTTCTCATAACCTAACTTGCTTAGTTGGTTGGGTTGCTGCGGAAAGATCCCAAAGCTTTTACAGCTCCTGCTCTCAATACAAATTGATGGTATATCGCCGCTGCCATTGCTCCCACCATGGGTCCAACCCAGAAGATCCACTGCACCAGTAATAACGTTACAATGTCGTACTCCTCTGTATACAACTTAAATCCTTTTGTAAATTACTAAAAGAGACTTACTTGGTCGTCCCAAATTTTGTCCTTGTTGTAAATCACAGCAGCACCAAAACTCCTAGCAGGGTTGATACCAGTTCCAGTAATGGGGATGGTGGCTAAATGAACCATGAAAACAGCAAATCCAATTGGCAGAGGAGCCAAAACCTGAAGGTTTTTCTCCAAATTAAAAAAAATATTGAAAATTCAAAACAGGGGGAGGAATACCACTGCACCACTTATTCATAATGCCACAAACACAAAGAATTTAACATTCGCTGTATTGGCAACTCAAAATTAAAGATCTCTGTTAGTTTTGAAAACTCAAACTCCACAACTCTAAGCTCCAGCCATGCATGGGTCCAAGAAAGACCTAGACCACAAGGGTTTATCTTTTTATCTGCAAGAGGCTGTTAACACAGCTCAAACCCGTGACAGAAAAATCCATAGACACAAGAGTGTATATTTTTCAAGATTTTACAGAGTTTTTGTTGTCTACATGATGAATCTGAACTAGTAGTGATTGTGAGAGTGTAACTTACAGGGACATGGGAATCACGAGCGCTCCTCTTTGGGTCAGTAGCAGAGAAGACAGTGTAAACAAGCACAAAAGTTCCAATAATCTCAGCACCCAAAGCAGTGCCTTTGTTGTAACCAGGTTGCACAAAGTTAGCACCTCCACCTTCTATATTGTAGTAATGCTTCATGAACGCTTTCACGAAACCAACACCACAAATAGCACCAAGTGACTGTGCAATCATGTAAGCAACTGCTCTTATCAGCGACACTTTCCTTGCCAAGAACAACCCAAAAGTCACCGCCGGGTTAATGTGACCACCTACAAAAACAAAAAACACATCCGTTAGAATTGTTAATTTCTTTGGAGGATTGAAGAAGAAGAAGAAGAAGAGATCTGGAACCCATTTATCCCTTTTGAAGTTATGGGTTTCAAAATTGCAAATTTCGTGAAATTCTGCCTATGGATTCATCAAAACCCACTAGTTGTAGCTAAAACTTTGTATTGGTGCAAAAAATTTAGCTCAGAGGAAAACAGTTATTTACCAGAAATTCCGGCAGTGCAGTAAACAAGGACGAAAATCATGCCACCAAAAGCCCAAGCAATTCCAAGAATACCAACCCCATCACATTTGTCAGCAGCGTTGAGCTTCTTGTGACCAATAACGGTAGCGACTGTGACATAAAGGAAGAGAAGGGTGGCGATGAATTCAGCTATGAGGGCTCTGTAAAAAGACCACTTGGCGAGCTCAGCGATATCGAGAAGGGGAGCTGGAGGAGGGTCAACATAGTCTTTTCCATGGTGATGAGCTTGTCCTTCTTCAATGACGTCCTTCGACATTGTTGGCAGTGAAAGAAAACAGAGTTCTTGGTTTTGCTGCTTTTTGTTATTTGTCTCTGATGAGGAAGATGATGGATTTGTGCTTCATTTTAAGGGATAAACAAAGGGCATTTAAGGAAATTCAACTCAACAAACAACTAAATATTCCTGTCAATAATCCTTCAAATTCCAGTGGTTTCTAAATAATTATGTCTTTTACTTCAATTTTCTTTAACTATGACTTATTCATGAAAAAAAAGGAGCATTCAAATACACATCTAATCTTATTATAATTTTTAAAATTTTCAAAAATCATCGCTCAAATATATTACTCTCTTCTAGCTAATACATTTCTATCTCCCTTTTAGATATATTCTTTCTCTTGCTGATATATTCATTTTCTCTCGGATACATCCTTCTTTTATGTATTCAAAAATTCAGTGATGTATTTCAAATTTTATAAACTTTTCAGATTTGTTTAATTTAGTAGAAAATATAAAAATAATGTAATTGAATCTTAATATTATGAAATTTATATAAGCTATACTTTATCTGTTTATTAATCAAATGCTTAATAACAAATTAGTTAAATTTTATTACAAAACTATATAAATTCATTGTATTCTAGTGATTTTAAGTGTTACTAAATATTAAATAGGTGGTGGTGTACCTGTTAGTTTATACTTACATAAACTACATAATATTTTCTACATTAAGGCTAACTTTGTTTATCAAAATCTAGATACATGACAAGATTGTACTTGTATGAATTGTAGTGAACTCCATACTTTTAATTAGGGATTTTCAACTTGTTAGAAGTATTGTTGACATGTAATTTGATTAATTTTAAATTGATTATTTCAGACTATTTAAAAATAGTAGCGGAAAGAAAATATCTATTTTAAACTATTTAATTCATAATTTTTTTAATCAAATATTAAGTAATTAAACGAACTATAAGAAAATACCTAGAAAAATTGATCAACAATTAGGTGAGTTGAGAGTTATGATCTACTATTTAGTTTATTTTGTTTCAATCTATTTCAGCTCAAATACAAATAAATATTTTATTATTTTATTTATTTACTAATTCAATTTATTTTGACATATTCAAATTAACTGAATACGGGTTAGTAATCCACACTTTTTTTTTTAATTCAACTTACTTTTAATCCCCTTAATTACAATTCCACCGTGTCTTACTTGATGTTTAAATGATATTGTTATGTGTCTAATGATTTCTAATTATTGTTAAGAGAGTCGTGTATTTATTTTTAATATTGATAAAAAAAAATAGATATAGGAGAGACAGCGAGGCCATGTGAGGCTAATCATCTTTTGGTCTTCTACTGAGTTGTTTGTGGACACTTTTGTCTTCAACCAATCCCTAAAATGACTTCTCCTTCTCTCTATCTTTGTAACGGCTACATGTTCACTTTTCAATTAAATGCTATTATCTTTATTTTATTTTAATTATCATAATTTTTATTTTTAAAATTAAAATTTAATTAATATTTTAAAATATATTTATTTATCTTATTAATATAAAAAATATAATTAATAATATTTATTTCAAATATCAATTTAATTTTAAAAATAACTCAATTTGAATTTTCAAAAGCGAAATATGCTAACTATAATGGGGCGAAGGGAGTATACTTTTATGTCTATATGTATAAACTTTTCCGTGCCAAAATAATTGTGGGGATTCACTTTAAAAACTATACGTGAATTATTACATATGATAATTTTTCAAGTATTAATCTAATAAATAATATATTTTAAAATATTGATCATAGTTTAAATTAATTGACTTTGAAAAAAATAAGATAAATATTGTGGAATAGAAAAAATATATTGTCTTATTATTTAATAAGCGGTTAAGTTGAATAATTTAGGGTTGTCATACCTGCTTCAACTGCTTGAAACATACAGGTGATTATAACGTACATGCTTAATTTTACAGTTACTATTAAAATGTATACTTAATTTTATTATATTATTTCTATTAATTATTATTTAATTATTTCTTTATTTACTTCAACTATGAAATTGCAATATTACTAATAATAAATTATTTTCTTAAAAGTAATTGCTCATTTATGTATCTGTTTCAGCTGCTTGATATTATAATATTATTTCT
>JAOTQJ010000002.1:15176797-15188979 GCA_025642045.1 Solanum sejunctum | reverse complement strand
GATGAAGAAAAGAAAAAGATAAGAAGGAACTATCGAGTTTTGTTGATCATTGTGATACTATGTTGGATTTATAGAGAATTATTTATATAGTAATTGTTAGTATGTTAATGTTTTGAATTATTTTGTTTGTCGAAATTATTTTGATTGTTATGTAGTTAGTTTTCACGGATGGCTACTTTTATCTCTCGTAAAATAATGCAAATCAACTTAACTTAACAAATGTTTAGCTTTATTTTTGAATAAATTTATCACATTCAATAAGCATATATGTCACAAAACAGTTTGCACATATGCTATATATGGATCAACATCACTTCAAAAAGCATCAACTTAACATAGTTTAAGTACCATAATGGCATCAAAGCAATTGTGCAAGCAATTAAAAATACGTAAGTTATTTATCAGCATCGTTGTTTTTGTCTTGTTTTTCACCATGAAAACACATAATCAACACTGTTGGAATATTATGGAACCCACTTGGATTTGATTTACAATTTTTTCGCTTCGACATTAGTTGAAGTTGATTTTCAGTCATAGCATTCTTTCCTTTTCATTTCAAGCCAGGTGGTTTGAATCTAAGATCAATATTTGTTTGTGATACATCCTTTAATGACCCACTTGAGATCACTTTTTCACTTGCTCTTCCAGGCTGCATTATAAGTTTATATAATTTATCAAGATAGATAAATAAAGATATAAAAGAATCATGAAAGAATATACTTACATTAATCACTTGTCTTCCGAATTGTGTATCTGTGTATACACCAAATCTCATAGTTCCTGAATCTTTTGTTCTAGCTGAATTTGTAGCACCAATTGATTGTTTCCTCTTAGTTCCTGTAACTTTTGAGGTTTCTAAACACAAAAAAGTTGAATTTGAGTGCTTGAGTATTGTGCAGTGAAGCGTGAAGGCTGTCCAGTTGAATATAGAGTTCTTGATTAGTGTGTAGTGGACTATGAAGCCTGTCCTGTGGGCTATGAAGACTGTAGATTGGCATGTTAATCAAGAAAAAAAATTAGATTAAATAAACATCATAAAATGAGATAGGAATGTTGTTTCTTACCATTTTACAACTTCTTTTGTTATGCCCAACTTGATGGCATTTGGAACATGTCATTTTGACCCCATTCTTTGATGCTTTCCCCCACTTTTTTTTCTTGGTTCATCTTTATCTTTTCTTCTACATCTGGCTGGTCTTTCGGGCATTGGCTTCACTTCAGGGCGCTCAATTGGTGAGTTGTTGGTTTTAGGCCACATAACCATATTGGTTATAGGTTGTAAGAAGTACTTATAAGCTTTCAGGAATGTATCTTTTCTGTACCAATGATCCATATAATCATCTGGTTCTTTACCCATGTGATACAAAGCACAAACTACATATTGATAAGGAATATCCCTCAACTGCCATAACCTACAGGTACAAATCTGCCTAACCATGTCAGCTACATATCTATATTCTCCTTCTTGTATCTCAAATCCTATGTCATGATTCCAATTCACCCTTAGCTTTCTACCAATTTCTTTATTTTCCTCCAAAACTTGCCTTGCCATAGGTGAAATATCACCAGTCCAAGTACTTGCAAACTTAATCACATCTCCATGCCTATCCATTATTTTGTGTCTAATATCTTCAAGCATACTAATCACAGATTTGTACCTAGGACCAACAATTCATGAATTAAATGTTTCACACATATTATATTCCACCACATCACACTTGGATATTTTACTAAATAAAGTTCTACACTAAAATTCTTTGTTATATACAAGCAGAGACTCACATATTCTATCGCTAAGCTTTCCTAAATATGTAAACTCATCTTTTAATTTTACCTCAAAACTAGCTTTGGCACACCTCCAAAATGCTTTTCTCCTCTCTTCACCTCTCCATTTCTTTTGCCAGTTTGCCCAAATATATCTTGCACACATTCTTCTTTCAGCAAAAGGAAGTAACTTAGCAACAACTGACTCAAGTCCCTAACAGTGTAGTAACACAAGTGCAAATTAGCACAAAACAACTAAAATTGACATATCAAGTGCACTAACACAAGTGCAATAACACAAGTACAGTAATAGAAGAAATAGCAGTGAGTAACACAAGTGCAGTGAGTAACACAAGTGCAGTAACAGAAGAACTAGCAGTGCAATAACTAAAATTGGCATATCAAGTGCAGTAACACAAATACAGTAACAGAAGAACTAGCAGTGCAGTAACACAAGTGCAATAACACAAGTGCAGTGTAGTAACACAAGTGCAGTAATAATGAGAATCTACAATCTGATGAAATAGCATAGAATAACTAAAATTGGCATATAAAAAAGAATTGCATAGAATATTAAAACTGAAGTTTACAGAAAGTCAAATTTACAAAAATTGAACTAAGATGAGATGAAATAAATACCTTTTACATATCAGATATGATGGTTATGCCATATCCGTCACCAAGATGCAAATCTTCAATTAGATATCTTAAAACCAACTCCAAGAGTGTTTGATTTCTTGATCCACCACTGCCCAAGCTATTGGATACATTTGTTGGTTTTCATTTCTTCCAGAAGCCACTAATAGCTTTTCTTTGCAAGCATCCTTCAAAAAACAACCATCTAGGCCTATAATCTTTCTACAGCCTTTCAGCCATTCATTCTTCAATGCAGCAAAGCACACATAAAAGTATTTAAATAAGTGCTTACCAAGAACTGTTTCATTGTCAGTTCTCACCCAATAAGAAGTTCACGGATTTGAACTCTTAATCATATCAGCATAGTCTAACGGTCTTGAAACCTCAAGCTTCCAATCACCCATGAACTTTGAAATTACATTCTATTTTGCCCTATAACATATTGATCTTCCCACCTTTAATCCCCATTCTTTTTTTATTGTTTCGTGAAGCTTATGAACCTTAATGTTAGGCTGAGATATTATTCTATCCCTCATCTTCATTTTCACATACTTTGCTGTGCACAATTTGTTCATGTTCTTTGTAAAACACCTATGAGCAGGATAGTACTTTTCACATAAAAATCTCCTCTATCTTTATTCAAACTAGTAAACACTTTCCATTTATAGTTTCCTTGACATCTCACCCTAACTCTATGACATTCATTGGGTTTAATCTTTAATTGAACTTTATTTTGCACAGCATAATCAGCAACAACCCTTCTAAACTGAATTGCACTCTCAAAACTCATACCCAATTCAAAGAAAGATATGGTAAAAGAAGGATCATACGTCAATTTATTTTTTTTTCTTCTTGAAGGTAGATCCACACCTTGTTATGCTAAAACATCAAGTTCTTCATCACTGTTTTCACTAGGTTCATCTGATGAAGCAATAAACTCTTCATTACCTCCTAATTTACCTTGATATTTGACTAACTTATTGGTGAAAACACCCTCAAAACCTTTATCTATCCCAGCCTCTCCAAGCTCAACTTCTGCCTGTTTGGATTTGTCCTTACACTTTGTCCTTCCCTCTCCAACCTCACTTTTTTTTATTCTCTTTGTTTCTCACTGAAAGTTCTCAATTCTTCATCGACTTCACTATCATCTTGATCAGGTACAACATCTAAGTCATTCTCTTCATAGTCATCAGAATCACTAGTTTCTTCATCTAAAGATTGTTCGATTCCACCCAACTCATCGATATCATCTAAATAAGAAATCCTAGACACTACCTCTGTCTCTATATTAACTTTTAGACCATACAATGGTCCCAACTGACTTGTAGGCCCCACCTTTCCCACATACATGTGCTTCAAGAATATATTGAAAGTCGACTCACTCTATAAATCTTTAATACAATTATAAAGTTGTTTGTCACTTTCTAATTTGACAAATTTATGGGTAATAGGATCTTCAGTAAAAAATTCCTCAACTTTATCATATCCAATATCTTTTGCATACGATTTCAATTCCGTCAAAGAGAAGTGATCCTTGTCTATGGAGAAGACATATTTTTCAGACTTCAAAACATACCTACCTTTGTAGAAGCGACCACCATGGTGGAAAATAGCTATAAGATAATCCATATTTGTAAAAGAAAGCTGAGATTACGACAACAAACTTCAAAAACGTCTACTAAAAATTAAACTTTAAAAATAAAAAAATCTAACATACCTGACTAAATCAACAATGACAACAACAAAAAATGCAAAATTTGATAATTTCCTACAATCATCACTGATTTCGTCGGAATAGCCATGTGAATTAGGGTTTTCTTCTTAACTGAAAAGGGGCAAAATGAAGGATTAACGTGTTTTGCCCCTTTTATATTATTATTTTGTTTCCATTTTTTTAAGTATAACGCGTGTAAAATCGGAATGCGACGTGTAAAGGTTCAGCTTGCATGGACGAACGTGACATCGCAGCATTGGATCGAAAAAACACGTCAGCTCGATTGTAACTCACGCGTTTAGACAGCTTGGACCTTGTGTTTAAATGTTCAGGAATGGATAAGTTGGAGTATCTATTTGTGTACTTTGAAAGTTGGAGTTCCAACTTAACATTTCGCTCCAAATTAAGAATTAAATTTATGTATTATACCCTTTACAAAATGATCCCCCAAGTCTTTTGAATCACTGAAATAATTATGTAATGTTACAAGAGATCAATGGAGTACTTCCCTTTAAGAAGACATGCTTGTTTCCATTTATATAATCAAGTTTATCTATAATGACTTCTGTTAGCTGGATAATTTTTTATTGCTATACTAAAGTATTTTTATAGAAAATATATAATATAACATAATATTCTCTTAATATTCTTTCTATTTTATTTTACGTGATACTTTTTTCTATTTAGTTCATTATTAAAAGAATGATAGCTAACTATAATTAAATACAATATGACTTTAATATATCATTTTTACTCTTAACAAAAATATCTAAAGATTGTTTTATAACACAAAGTTCAAATAATCTTTCTTTATTTCTTTAAATATCATGCCAAATTAAATGATTTCTATAAAATGAGATAAAGGGAGTATAAAAAATAGTTTCCAAGAAAACTTAAGCATTTAAAAATAAATTTACTCTTTGCAAACATGCAATTGACATGGTTTGGGCAGTTGTTTCAGGATAGGATTTAGAGGTGCCAAAATTAAGTCCAATTCGTCTAACTCGCTTAATTTATTGAAGTTTGAGCAGGTTAATAACTCGTTAAATTATTAGTTCAATACATCTCAATCTAACCTATTTCAATTCATTTAAAATTGAGTTGATATACAACCCGAATTGACTCGAGAGATCTTGTTATAATATTTTTTCAAAATATTTTTTTTAATTTGATATGTTTTATATATCTAAAATAAAGAAATAATTTAATTAAGTACTAAAATATTGAAAAAAAATAAATAAAATAAATAAAACTTATTAAGAATTAGGTCGGATTGTGTCTTGACTTACCCTATAACTCGTTACTCAACCCATTTTGATCCAAGCACATTTGGATTGGATTAGTTTTTGACCTGTTTGTTGTCTTGACCTATTATAACCTCATCAAATTTGATCCAACCGACTCAATTGCTACCCTAATAGGATTGGACAAGAGAATCTTAATATCGTTTTCCATGCAGAGAGAAAAGGAAATATTAAATGGGATCCGATCTGCTTTTGTTCAATGTATTAATGACAGACATGGCCTAGCAAGTATATCTAAAATAGAGCAGAGCAGAGCAGAGCTTCCAAGACTTGGACAGATAAGCTGGTACCAAGTTGACTACTACCACTCGTGTGATGCATTATTAGTCATTACGACATATAATGCTTTAATTCAAGAGGACTTGTTCAGACGGTAAACATACTTAAGGGTTTGAGTAACCAAAAAAGTAAAAAGGTGAAAACTCCATGAAGATCGATCAACAACAACAAAACTTAACAATCCATGACCATCTTTAAGAAACTAATTACTCCACAAGATAAAAGTTTCAGTAACTCAGGTTACAGTTTGTCTACTTATTTTGTTTTGGACAATCTTCACCTATGAGCTACTTTTTTTCGGACCTAAAAATTCAAGAACATATTTCCCATCGTAACAAACACACCCAAAAGTTTTTATTTGTTTCTAAGGAAGAAAACTTCAACATACAGGAAGAGCTTATCAAGTTAAAGAATAAGTAGGTCCAACGACAAGCTTAGACGTGTAAAACTGAAAGTAGAATCAAGATTACAAATTACAAAACAATGGCGCCTTATAATAGCTGCATGCTTGCAATGCTATTTAAGAATCAATTAACGATTTTATACATTAGAGGTAGTGATCATCACATGAGAAAATATTTCTGTCATGTGTACATTTATAGACTCCTTGAAGTGACAGAGACACAGTGCAGTAAGGTATGACAGGTTATTTTCATCATCATGAAGACCAGCTTGTACCGCCAAACTGTTAGCATTCATAAATTGGGTCACTAGAGCAAGCAATAATGCAGATACCTAATCACTGTATTGGTACTGAGACAAGTTCTGCATCGTTTATTATTTTATTGTATTCTTAACACGTCCTCTCACGTGCGGATTCATTTGATATTAGGACCTTTGCCTGCTTTGATACTATGCTAAATGTTCAAGTGTGTGATAATATCATCTAAAAACTTAGGCTGAGTCGTTTTGTTGGAAAAAAGTTATCTTGGGAATAATTATTCCGAATAAGTTATTCCATCCCATTGCTATGGTGAAAATGGTGGGATAAATAATCCCATGATTACCTTATCTCCAACCTAACAAAGGATAAAACAATCCTGTATTTTTGTTCTTGAATTATTATACCCTATACCTCACATAAACAACTCAAGTAAAGCACCGTTTTATTATTTAATTGTATTTTCAACTGTTTGACAATTCAGAAAAAGGGACCAATTAAACAAGAGACACAAAATGCTCCTTAGAAATCATCGTTATAAAGTACTGATCCGTCTATCATACAACAACTTAGCCACTGTAGTATCACAAGTGGTAAGTTTTGCTAGCATATTAGGATGAATTTACATTTTATACTGAAACCGTGAGTATGATGATCTAAGCTCTACATTTGAATTCTGTCAATAAAAAGTGGCTTCTTAGATATTACTGATAAGCAATCTAAAATGTCGTCTTTACTCATCTAAGAAAATCTTGAAGCTGGTTGACTTCGATTGTTTCGGAACAGTAAGCCTAAATCTTTTCTATCTTATCCAAGGCCATGGATAGAGAATAGATTTGTCTTGTATGTCAATTATACTTTATACAATAAAGCATTTGTTCCTTCAATGGGCCCAAATAATAATGAAGGATAATGACATCCCAAATAATAATGGAGGCCGACGACCTTACTTGTATGAGGAACTCAGGGAGCTGAGATATCATTTGCGTACGAATTGTGTGACAACCCAACGAACCTAGTCAGGAGAATTCAGCAAAAAAAGGTAGCCTTAGTTCTTCCAGACAACATCAAATGTAATGAGGCCATAAATGTTTTCTAGCTAATAATTGGTGAATTAAATCAGTACTTACAATGTTATTATGAGGATCTCTCCAATAAAATCCTTGAAGTAGAATCACAGCTATATTTGATGTTATGAGAATAAATATACTCAGAGAATGCTTTCCCATCCACTCTAAAATGAACATCAAGCGTCTCCAGCCATAAATATCCACCTATAGTCCGTAAGATGAGATTCGAAGGATCGTCAACTGAATTTTAAATCAGAATGAAAGCAACAAGTGATGATCATATTAAACAAAAAGGACAGCCGCAAGAGGGTTGTATGTTCAAACTAACCAATAAATATAGCAAACAGAATGTGATTCCAGCAGCAGCTGAGGTTACCAGCATATAACTTATCGTGTACAATGACTTGTTTAATGGCATGCCTGGGAGGAAAAGAACACAAATCTCACATTTAATTGTAGCTAGACTAGAAGCATTTTTGTCTTTAATCAAATTGAAAACTTGTTAGTTACGCCAGGCGATTATGCATTGCTATCTAAAAGTAAGAAAAGCCGTACCTACAACATCAAGGAAGAACCCAACAGCAAGAAGTGAAAGCGAGAGGATGGACCAACTGTATAGCCGTCCTTTATGATCCTGAACAGTCATATAAATTACATCTATCAATGATATGTTGTATTGTAATAATCTGGCACTAACGCTAATTTATTAATGCTCAAGTTGTATGTCAATACCACGATGCTACTATACTTTTATGGAAAGATTAGATATATAGGAAAACATTTTTTGGGAAAAGTCAGATAATCGTTTCATTAATTACTTAACCACCACTTATGTAATTCAATACATATCAATGATGAAGCCATCAAATTGACACCGAAACAAAGTAGAGAACTATTGGGGTTGGTTGAGACCTGAAAGCATTCCTTCGACTTCTGAAATAAAAACTTTTTCCCAACAATCCCAAGACTCAAGATAGAAATAGAGCACCTAACAGAGGTAAATCAGTCAGCCAATGATACCCCATGGCTCACCTGAAATTGGACAAGTATGTGACCATACTGGAGTCCAATGATGGATGTAGCAGCAGCTGTTAGTGAACTGCAGAAAGATTACCAACAGCAGAAGTTGTTAAACAGCAAACTAGAGAATAAGTGAAATTAGAAACATGACATCACCAAATAATTAGTACATTTCATAGGAGAATTTGTGTGAAGAATAATGAGAGGTTTGTTACCTTACAATGCCTTCAGGATCAAAAGCGGCATGACACCAAGAAGGCATACTCTCAGAAACTGTGTCACTGTTAGATCCATTGCATTCCTGTGAAAGATATTTGTCATGAATGGGCTAACTGTGAGGTGTGGACATAAGCATTTCAGCAGTGCAATTCAGTATAAAGTTACCTTCATATTTCTATATACAGGTTTTGCATAGAGGTGATCTATTCCAAGAATATAGTGATCAATCATTCCAGCAGAATTACATGCAGGTCCAAGATCTCCTCTAACAGAACATTTCACCTGCAAGAGGCAGTAAAATTTACCATCTTATAGTACAAATATAGCCTAACTGGCAAAAGTTCTCCAACTTAATTAGGAATGAAACTTATCATACACAAAGCAGTAATGAGTGATCCGTTATTTTTAAGCTTCTATTGGATTAAAGTGATAATAAGCTTCTATAGGATAATAGTTGATCACAAAAGTTCTTGACTATGAGCAACCATTTTACATGCTACATTAAAGGTAGAAAAATTAGTACTGACATCACTCAAAGAGTAATGACTCTCACATTCAACTTTAAGCTTCAGTAGAGTTCTTAACGTGATGCTTGTAGCCACGCTGATCGTTTTCACTTCTCTTAGAATATAGTTCAAATTAAGGGAATAGAAAGCAAACAATTGCTAACCTCATAATTGGTTCTTCCTGTTGACTGTGACACACTGAATTGCCAGTCAGGTACATACAGACCATATAATAACCCACAATATATAGCAGATAATAGGAACATGATACACCTACAAATGGAAGTAAAATGTTGTTAAGTAAAACCACAGACAAAGATAAGCATGGAGGAAAAAAAACAAAAGTACATAAAAAGACTATTGAGAATAAGATTGCCAATATCATTGCAGTTGGACTCATTAGTTTTCCAATAACACCACACAAATTTCCCCTGTTTTGCCTATTCAACCTACTTGCTAATAACCAATGACGCATAGTCCAAATAGTTAAGTTGAGACCTTGTATCAACATGACATGGGTTTGACTTCCACCAGCGACAAACTAAACTTTTATCTAATTAAAAGGGAATTAGTGCCTACCGATGAGAAGTTGGTCTTTTCATAATTGTAGAATGAAGTTCACAGTATGCATAACGAGACATACTTATGGTTCCACTAAGGAAAAGAATCTGTCCCACGATTGAGATTTTGCTCGGTACAATATTAAAATAGTTAAAGCTCTCTGTTTATCTGAATACATTCCATTTATCAAAAGGAAAAAGGAAATCAATTTTGTGATTATATTTGATCTACTTTCTTCCTTTTCAGTTTCCAAAGCAATACCTTCATGATATTTTCTTCCTTTTCAGTAAGCAAAGCAATACCTTCGGGATGCAGAAACAGAAGATATATATAATACTCGTAAGTCCTAACAATTGTACAACCAAAAAAAAATCCACCTGAAAATCAAGGATGTAGTTGTCTTACCATTGCCAAATATAATTTCTGAAAAGGCAAACTCTTTTCATCCCTTGACATGGAAGCCATATCTCACACAAAGCTGCTATAATATATCCAACAGCTATTCTCTGCATAAATGAAAAGAACTGTATAATAGTCTGAACAAGTAAGTGACATACAGGTTACATGCATAAGTTCTTCATCTGCACCTATCTATTGACCTAATGACTAGAAATCCTTCTAACATGAAAATGAAAACTTCTTATAATAATCAGGGAAACCAGGCTAGGATGCTACTCTTGAAGAAACAGCATCTATCACAGGAATAGCTAAATAGGAAGTCAATCCATATAAGCACTTCACTGAAACTAAAAAGAACAACAACAGCAATACCTTAAAGGCTAAAGCAGAGGAACAAGGGGCACAAGTGAAAGCAGTCTTTAGAAGTCTATCTAAGAAAGACTTACGAACCACTTAGGAAGGATCCGAAACATAGCTACAAAGCAAAAGTTGTTGGAGGCAATGTGATGGCACTCGCCTCAACTGGCAATGCTAGTGAAACTTTAAAAGACACTCTATCTTGTACCTAATCTAGTCATCTCATACCACGTAGCAAAAAAAAACAATATCAGAGTTACCTGCAAAATTCCCATCCATCGTATTCTTTCAATATCTACACCATAGGTTAAACCAGTTATTCCATGCAAGTAACCCCCTGAAATGAAACAAATGTGGAATCAGTAATTTTCCAACAACATCAAGTTTAGATATCTCATACAAGAAAATTATATACTATGAAAATTATCAGAAGACTACAGCAGTGCTGGAATCTCGTAAGTATTCTAGGATCTTTAAATGAGGTATAGCTTGATTTACTCCTAATATTATGTATTTTGATTCTCTTTTTGTTTCTTAGAATATGCACACTTAGCTATTTAAACCCCAATGGCTTGGAGGAACAATTAAGCTGAGATTCTCCCAATTCTCTTTTCATTTATCTTACTTTCAAACATGATAACAGTAGCCCGTGTAAAACTTAATCTATTGGAAAATATAGATCGGCAGACAAAATTTTATATGAAGAACACCAAAATGAAGGTTGATATGAATTAAGAACACAGAATTGAAGGCTTGAAATAAGTGCAAAACGCTTTCCTAAGTGCAGAACGGTAAAAATGATATTTGCTCCCTCTCCTCTACGAGATTGCTATGGGATTGCACAAATAGTTTTAGTGGATATGACAAGCCTATGAATTTCTGCACTAAGCAAATAGTGAAGAAATCCTATTGGAAAGCAAAATTTGCACTTGATCTTTTGGAGAAGAAAAGAAAATTATTTGGAGAATATTGATGACAAAATATTTTGTTAAGTTTTAACAGAATCTGCAAAGTTGAACTTAAATAGAACTGGTGATCCCAAAGAATGAAAGGACATACCCCTTCATTTAAAATGACATACCAAGACACATCCATTCATTTAAAATACTAAATAATAATTTTATTTAAACAAAATTCCAACATAATCTTCTGTGCAACTACCAGCAGAGAAGAAACTCCTGTAACTGTGCTTCATTCCAGTGACTATGCAACAATTAGTCAGAATCTGCGGGCCGTGAGCCTCAACCAACACCACCACTATGTTTGGAACCCTTCGGAAAACCAGCCCCAGAAAACTCAACATCATCAGACTCTTCACGTATTGTCACACACCGGGAAGAAGTCTGATTTTCTGGCGAGCTTCACCCATATGCTGGCCAGTGCGAGGGCTTCCAGTGACTTTCTGGTGATGTTCATTCTCCTGTGGGACTTGCTTCCTCAATTTGACATCAAACATCCAAGTTCCACTGCTTTCTGACAACTTTCCCATTAGGCAGTCCACTTCTCTGGCGAGTACTGATACATGATTTACATAGGGGAGATAGGGATAGAATGAGTTAGGGATGACATGTCAGCATTTCAGTAGGTTATGTGAAAAATGTTAAAGTAGATTTTATGGAAGATGATAGATTTTTCTAGATTGTCCTAGTATAGAAACTTAGATAAATATCTTGTAGAAATATCTAGATATTC
>JAOTQJ010000002.1:15159445-15176697 GCA_025642045.1 Solanum sejunctum | reverse complement strand
GTGGGGGGGGGGGGGGGGGGGGGAGCAATGCCCCTATTCAACTCACCTCAGTTGAGGACTCTAATAAAGATTATTAACTGGATAATGAGGATTCCTATGTCGCGATTACAGGCAAGACCGATAATGAAAATTTTGAAACAAATACCACAAAAGAGATTATTTTATATGTGGAACAAAAATATTTTCAGTGGAAAAATAACCCATGGATTATCATAAAAAAGGTATTTAAACAATGCATTATTTTCAATGCAAACTTACAAGATAAGATTACATTTTGAGATGATTTTAACATCCACAGAGTCAGTTGAGATTACTCATAACAATACTGGTGCCCCTAATAAATCATATTTTTCCTTTTACAAATTAATTATTAAAAGAATTATTTTACCAAAAGAGTGGGGACTAGGCACTCTAAAAGATTGTCAATACTTACATCCCATACAAAAGGCTTCTGTAAATTTTAATTATTGGGATTATATTGATGCTTTTTCAAAGACATTGTTATATGAAAATGATGACCATAAACACTCTTGGTTCATCAAAATCTGTGCTCAAGTTTTTCGAAGCACTCAGATACCAACCTGATTTGTTAAATGGTGGTCTTATTTTGGATCCTCACAAAAGATTCTACCATAACAATTTCAAGATTTATATAACAAATAGGTTGAGATTTCACCAAAAATTGATGAATTGGACAAGGAGGACAGATTATACCCCAAAACTCCTTTAATGAATTTCTTTATGGAATTTTTCATTCCGTGAATTTTTAAATGGACAATTGAAGTGGGAACAGATTCAAACAACATGCTTTGTTTATACCAGATATTTCACACTAAATTCTGGCCTAAATTAATAGCTAAGGGTCCTGAAGGAAAATTAAATGGCCAGGAATTATTGGATAATATACAAATTGCAATTACCAAATATGACAAGATTTTTCTGGAAATTTCAACAGTGGAAGAGAGTCATTTTGCAAAAATTATCAGAAAAATTCAGATTTAAAAAGGTGATTTATTATCCCAAGATGAGTTGATTACTGCTTATATGGAGCAAGTGAAGCAGGACATACAGAAGCAGATTGAGGCTAGTAGTGATATTTCTATGGGAGAAGATTTTGCAGATTCCCAAAGTATTAATATCATTGGTTCTAAAGAGTTGCCCGAAATTATCAAAAGGGCTGAAGAGGAGATTTTTCAGTTCAAAAATCAAAAGAAGTGAGTATGCAATTTTTCAAGAAATTACTCAGGAAGAAGAAAGATTCAACGGGCAGATATTTTTCCTATCAGATTTAATTATGGGTCTATTTTTTACTATTCATCTTTTTTATTTTTTAATAGATTACTGTGCCCTTTTATTGTTTGACACTATTTACTTTTTGACTTTTTAGGTCGATCACTGTGCACTTTTACTGTTTAGGCACTGTGCACTTTTTAAATTTTGTCGATTACTATGCATTTTACTGTACAGTACTGTGCACTTTTACTGTGCACAATGTGTTTTCTTTTTCTATATATAGGTTTCAGATTTCATTTTAAGCCAGAGTTTTTCTGCCATTCCGTCTCTCTAAATTACTCCCTCTCTCTTAAGAAATATTGTAACCCCTTTCTTGTAAAAGTTCACAAATAAATAAAAGTTAGTTCAATAACAGACTTCCCTACTGCGAGAACTACAACTTTCAGGTACTCGCTTATTTTTTATTTTCTTGTTCTTATTTAATTTTGTTTATAGATTATAGGCCCAATGATGGGTTAGACTCTTAAGTGTTAAATAATAACTGATATAGTTCGATATAGATCTGTAAAGGCTATGACTGTAAAATACGAGTTAGTCTTGGAAGGGTATAAGATTTCGACATGGGTCTAAGTTAAAATAATTTTATAGCAAGCTAAGCTTAGAAAATATTTGCGTGGATCAAATAATAAGATTCATTATGATTCCCTTACCTATAAAAAATTATTAGTGTATGTACACAAAAAGGTTTAACTGTATGTAATGATATTAAAATGAATTATCATATTACAAAAATAGATTAAATGAAAGGAAACAATTAGGAGAATTTTGTGATCAATTTGCTTTTGATATTCCTAGAACATCTAAAAGGAAAATATTTAATGGTAACTATCATTTATATAAAACTTTTAAATTGACATGGTTCATACGTGCAAAGCACGTATACTAAACTAGTTTCTAATAATAAATGTCATTATCGCTACATTATAATATTGTATAAATAATATAATTTTTTATTAAAAAATATTTTAATATAAATTAAATAATATCATATAAAATAAAATAAAAAAAATCTCAAAGAATATTTGAATAAATCTCTAGCTAAAATAAAATAAAATAAAATTGAGTGACAGGAAAAAAAAAAAGGGGGGGGGAGGGGGCAGTAGCAGTAATACCCCACACCCGACCGTTAATTTCTCACATCCACTCACAGTCACGATTCAACAAACACAATAAATGACTGCTAAAATCAGATATGAATAATCAAATCAATCCTGAAGTGGAAGATTTTGAAAACCCCCAAAAGGTAAAAGTATTGTTTTCCAATACATAAATAATATAAGACTACAAATACAAGAGATGCTGCTATGTCCTGTTCTGAAATATATTAAATTACTTTCTTCAATTAATCAGATTCAGGGTTACACAAAATTAACAAAGTCCAAAAGAAGATCAATGACCCCCAACCCATAAAATAAGAATTAATACAAGATCAACAACGTAATTTATGAATTTAGAAGGAATAATCTCACAACTCAAAGGTTTCTTAACAATCAACAGTTCTAGTAGAATGGATAATATGTTACAGAGCTATATTCATTCAGTGATGGTCAAATGAATATTCTTCGTCGAAAAAATTTTATAAATATATAAGTTAAATATAAATATTTTGATATATATCAATTGTTAAATACCCTTAATATAAAAATCACTCATCATATTCTAAGAGTATGAATACCATAAAAATATTGACTCCATCACTAAAATATTTCCATCCTAAACTAAGATTCGGATATAAATTTAAAAATGAAACTCTTGGATAGCAAACACTTTACTCAAAATTAGAGCGCTCGTGCACACCTTTTTGGAGATCGGAGGTGGGTGGAGATTTTTACGGAAAGACCCTTTGATTCTAGCAAAAAAAAGTCTTTTGTTGAAACTAGATTCTCCAAAACATACATAAAAGAGCCCTTCGGGAAATGATTAAATAAAAAATTGATTTTTCTGACATCAGTATGTAAATTCGAATTAATCAAATGCCCAAAGGACAAACCAAACACTGGGAATTTTAAGATCAAATCAAGGCCTCTATGGTTGCTTTCTTGACCATATTACAGAGAGGACAAGAATGGAGAAAAGGGTCACAATCTTTGCATGAACAAAGATGCCTACAAGGCAAGAAAACCATGCACGACTTACTAGAATTACACCTTTTGCACATCATCTTTCTCGTTTCTTCTTCTTCTTTGTCCTCAATGGATGGTACATCACAGCAAGACTCTGCATCTCCTACATTCATTGACTGAAAACAAGCATTTTCTCTGAGCTGTTCCATTGTGTTGTTTAAAGAAACGACAACGGCTTCATTTTCATTGGCGATTCTCTGCCATGTTTGATTCTCCATTTCGATCCTTTTGAGGAAATCCTTTAACTCTTTCAACCTGTTGCAAGCCTTTGCAATTTCTTCGTCTTTTTGTTTCAGTAATAAATGAGTAGTTGATTCGTAGTTTCTCAAGAGTAATGCCACTTGTTGCTTTCTCTGTTCCTGTAGAGCCAATCTCAATCTCTCATTCTGTTAATCAATTAACAATTGTTAGTAAGATCAATAATTCCACAAGTGGAGTCTGAAAAGACCAGAATATACACAAATCTTACCACTTACTTCATGGAGGCAGAAAGACTGTCTCCAGGAATCCTCAATGAACAATTGTTAGTACACAATATAAATACTCGACAGACAGAGGGAGAGAGTAAGAATTACCTGTAAAGTGAAGAAATGATCAATCTCAACCCTCTGTTTCTCAAATTGGGAAGCCAAATTATGAGGAAACATAGTAGAATTTGTGTTCATCACATTGTTTTTCTGATTCAGAATTTGAAACTGCTGTTGTTGGATTTGTCGCAAAAAGGGCTGCTGTTGCTGTGGTTGCGGTTGAGGATTAAAACAGAACTGATTGAATCCACAAGCATTATTATTGTCCATTAAATCTTGTGAACTTCCCTAAAGAAACACCGAAATTCTCCGAATACAACTGGGCTTGAATGTCCATATTTTGTAAACCAGGAGCACCAAGAACAAGAAGAAACAATAATCTCAGGCAAAAGAAGCAGCAAACAAGGGTTAAAAATAAAAAGTCGCTAACTTTTGTGACATGTTTCTTGGTTTAGGGTAGGCAAAACCTAGAAAAATTAAATAATGGAAAAAGAATGGTCTTATATATAGTAGTGTAAAAATAGTGGAAACTGAAAAGTTGCAGGAAGTAAAGGAAGGGGTGTTGTTTTTCTCTGATATTGTGACTAAACAATCGGGTCAGACAGGTATTTTGTTTGTTTGTGAAAAGATAAATTTAATTCATTTGGTACGTGAATTGAATGCAGGAGGAGTCAGTATTTTAGGATGATGGATAGCAGAAACGGAAGGGAAAAAGAAATGGTCAGTTTAAATTAGAGGATAATGAATTATTAGAGGGTTGGTTTGTGAACAAACCTTAAGAATAGGATTTTCAATTCTATGTAACTTCTTTTTGAAAAAATAATTACGCTCTACCAAAAGAAACTGACAAATTTTAAAATACCAACACCAATCAAGAGAGTATCCTTAAATTTTCAATAATAAAGTATAATTTCAAAAAAGTAAATGAAAATTATAATCCACTAGTGCAAAAGTTAGAGTCTCGACAATTGACTTGTGACTTTTGTCTTCTTAAAAATTTTAATTTATTTTTTATTATTTTAACTTAAAATTAAGTGTTTGTATCTTCAAATATTTTAAAACTATATTAATTTAAAAAATCTTAAATTAAATCCATCCGAATAGGCTCTTATACTGTTATTATTGACTTGTGACTTTTGTCTTCTTAAAAATTTTAATTTATTTTTTATTATTTTAACTTAAAATTAAGTGTTTGTATCTTCAAATATTTTAAAACTATATTAATTTAAAAAATCTTAAATTAAATCCATCCGAATAGGCTCTTATACTGTTATTATTATTTTGGGTGTCAAATAATTTCTTCAGTTATGACTGTTTTCAATAAAATAAATGTATTATTGTGCTATAAATAGTTTTAAAATATATAGTAAGATCCATTTCGTGAGTAAAAAAAAGATCATCGATAGAATTAATTCAAAAAATGCATTAAAGATGGTACCCTGAACCTCGTTTTCTTTTGGATTTGAGGAAATCCCGTAAATAAATTAGGGATGTGGATTGATCGATTCGGTTTACTTTTATATATTATTGGTTTGATTTATCGATTTTAAGTCTTTAACGATTTGATTTTTGATTTACCCGATAAAAATAATAATGATAATTTGCATTAACAAAAATCAGACAGAGTACGAAAATTATGTTTATAAACTTAAAAAAGTTATAATTAGTTAATTACAAATTAAAATACTAAAATGGATAACTAATCATTTAAGTAAAGTAAAGATTAAAATAGGTAAAGTATTGCTATAGTGTCTTATTACTATTAAATTACTAATATTTAATATTTACAAAAGAGTAAAATAGTAAATTATTATAATCTTATTGGGTTATCAATTTACCCAATAAATCAATAGTAAAAATCGATAACCCAATAATTTTTTTTCTAAACCATTAAAAATCCGATAACTTAATAACTCAATAACAATAAATTAATAATATTTTTATCGATTTGATTTATCAATCAGGTCGATTTTTGCACGCTCCTAAAATAAATCATAACATTTATGAAATTTTGTTATAAAAGTTGGGATTTAAAAAAATTAAATTAAAAAAAGAATCAATGACTTTCCAAATAATTATAAAATAATGTGCTAGAGGTCCTAAACTCACGCTGTCATTCTTCAAATTCATTTTTTTTTTAGTTAAGGTCATTTGTGGCTATAGATTTTGATGATCAACCCCCCCAAAAAATTTTTAAAAAGGTAGGATAGTAACAAAAAAAATTAGAATGTACTCCATCTGTTTGAAAATAATTGAATTGTTAGACTATATTACACATATTAAGAAAAAAATAAAAATAAAATTTAATTATATTTTTTTATTTTTATCCTTTTCAAACTTCAAATATTCATTTAATGCATCATTTATTTTTAATACAAAATTCAATCTTAAAAACTTAATTAATGAAGAGCAAAATTGGAAAAACTTTCCAATTTATTCCTTGAAAATGAACAATTCAATAATTTTAAAAACTCAAAAATTTCCAACAATTCAATTATTTTGAAACAGAGGGAATAACTTAGAATTTTAAATATAATTTGAACATCGTTAGTCGATGAAGAACAAATCAAATTCTAATTTGTACATTGATAGTCTTCATGATTCACACCAGACATTGTAAGGATAGTTGAGTTGGTAAGATCAAGGATTGCTAACATCTTTTTAGTCGAACTCGTCATATCAGACTTTCTAGTACGATTTACATCTCTTATGAGGTGTAATTTTATTCAATATTTAATTAAAAAATAGAGATTATTTTCTCTAGAAGTTTCAAAAATAATTATTTCAGACACCAGAAGCTTAAATCGATGACGATTGTAAAATTTATTTAACAAATTAGTGGTTAATTAGTTCCATATTACTTTTAGGTTATTTTTTTAAGTAAAAAGAAAGTATTTTATTACTAGGAAATAAATTCATTGAAATAGTAGTTAAAAGAAAAGTGATGATAGCACAAAACTTCACGGGTTTAACGTGAAAAGATTCATGGGAAACCTTTTAAGAATAGTAACATATGTAATTGGGGATTCAATATCTTAATTGGCAGTATAACAAAACACGTTTCTCCCTTTAATCGTTTCACCTTTTTTCTTCTTTTTCATAGAGTTATTGTACACATTTTCTACTTATTGTATCGATAATACGTTGGTAAAAAATTGACAATGTAGGTGTTAGTACTTAGTAATGCAGGGGTTATGTTTGATTTATTCAGTGTTTGGTTTATTACTTTCTATCTAATTTTGTGTTGGATTTAAAATTTTATAAAAAATTTCTTTCTAATTATATCCTTGAATTATTATAGAATTTTTTATTTCATATAATTGGGTCAAAATAGATTATTTTATTGTGACCTAGCTAGAAGAACAACAGTTTTGTCGTCATGTTTGCTATTTTCTCACCTGAATTATTTAAGTATAAATAGTTATAATCTTAATAAATTGATCACTCATACAACACTAATTTTACACTTTAATAATGATAGACCATCTACTTTTAAAATAAAAAAGATGATAAACAATTGTAAGAATGAATAAACTATCTATATATACACATAAAAGTTGCAAGTTGTAGTTTTATATGGAGTTTATATCTTAAAAGGTCACTCAACTATGAGAATTTATCTAATGTAGTCATTGCACTTTGTTTTGTATTAATAAAACTACTTAATTAGGTCTTGTATCAACAAAATCACTTAACTAAATTAATGATAAAAAATTAACGTGAAAAAATATTTTTGTATATTATGTAAATGTGAATTCACAAATAAAATAAAATATAAAAATTTGACAGGGTAAATTTATTCATTTTTTAGGTGATGCAAATATGAAATCGTAAATAAATAAAATTTATAAGCTAATTTATTTAAATAAATTTACTAGTATAAAATTACAAATATAAAACATAAAATTAAGAAAATAAAAAAAATTTAAAAGAATTTGAGAGATATTTTTGTCTTTATATATCTAATCTCATGATATTAAATAGAAGGTATTAGCTAATACCACCAAAATAGAAAATATTAGTTAATACCATGTAGGATGTATTAACTAATACATGTTATAGACAAACATTAAATCCTTCCAAACATAATATTTAATAATACCACACATTGCATATTTTATCTAATACCTCCGGATTATTTTGTCTAATACCTCCAGCTAATCGTCTCGTAAGAGTTTACCATTCTCTATCCTTCTCCTTTTTTGTTATCCCTACTACAGCCGTCAATATGGGTTAGATCCATTGGACCGACCTGACCCAACCCATTATTTAGCCAAGTTGGACTATTATTTTAGGAGTCCATTTAAAAAATGCGCTTTTTAGCTTGGCCTAAATAAATTTGTTAATTTGTGGGGCTTTTACAATATGGGTTGGGCCGACTCGTGGGTCAAACTAAAAATAATTAAAAATAAAAATTAAATAGAGTATTAAAAATAATAAGTGTCTAAACTGAAAGTTTGTTTTAAAATTTTTAAATATTAAATCTTAGATACAAATTCTATTTTTATAATATGTACTCCTCTGTCCATCTTTACTTGTTCCTTATTGACTTGACACAAAAATTAAACACAACAACAACAACATACCCAATAAAATACCACAAATGGAGTTTGGGGAGGGTAGAATATACGCAAAACCTTACCACTACCCTCATAGAAGTAGAGAAGTTATTTCCTGAGAACCCTCGTCTAAAAAAACACAAGCAGAATAAATTAGATATGTGAAAGGAAAGGAAAAGAAAAGACACATGATAGTATGCAAATGCAATAAAATTAACATATCAAGACGAAAAATAACAACACAAGACATAAAGGCAATATAAATATGCTAAAATAAACAAATGTAAAAAGGCATAGGATTAAAAAAATAATAAATAGTATAGATAATTTAAAAAAATAATCATTTGAATATAATATATACAATATCTTTGAAAATGTAATAAGAAAATAAGTATAATTAATATAAGGGTAAAGTACAAACTTAGTGTGAAATTATCTTTTGATTTCATAAAACAGACAAATATTGTTACATATCTCGGAATAATATAGTGGGCAAGTAAAGATGGACGGAGGGAGTAATAGTAATACTAATACTATGTAATATTTTTCTTTGCTATTTATTTTAATATTTTTAAATTATAATTTATTTTAAAATTTTATTAAAAAATATATGAATAAAAATGTGGACTAGCCCGGAGTACTGATGGGCTGGGCTAGCTGTTTTCTAGCCCACAAAAAAGGGTCAGCCTGACTGTAATGACTCGTTAAGTCGTTTTGAACACTAAAACTATTTCTTTCTTAAATAATTCTTTTTGAAAACTTTCAATGGTAATTTTGGACTATTTATGTGATTTTAATTATTCTAGTGGACTAATAATACTAAATAATTAATCTATAGGGTGGTGAATGAATTTATTTTTACCCTTAGTCACTTGACCTATATATTAAAATGATGAGATATAACAGTTTTGAATTATAATTTATCTCTAAAAAAAAAAATGGGAAAAAGGGGAACGAGGTAACGGTGCGACGTCAGAAGAAATCTTCGTGTTCCAGGTCAGTGATATTAACAACTATAATTATTTGAGATATGTTAATGTGTCTGTGGGAGTGATTGACAATGGGATCAAATATATATGATTTTAGTTTGGTGTAAATAGCTCTGTGGATATTTAAGTATTAAGGGTGATAGGGTAGTAACACGTAGTGCTTGTGTGCCATTGGCAAGAATGGCGGCTTAACAGGAAACTGACTTATTAAATTAGTAGGAGTATATGTTTGGAACATTAATTGTTGGTGGGTCCTTTAGAGTGATAATTATATGGAACTAAGGTGGGAAAGAAAAGGATACAGAAAGAATGTAAAGCCAAGAAAGTTCCTGTTGCAGGAAGAGTTCACTAAATTAACATTTGTTTGTAAGTTTGGATGTTAGTATATCAGATAAATGCGCCAATTTGAAACTGCTAATTGTGTAACCAATTGGCTGGTTCTCAACTATTATTTGTTGTTAGATTAAGATTTGATAAATTAAGATAAATAATAAAATATTGAGTGTATTGTGTTATGTGAATTTCCTTATATTTATATTATTGAAAGGTTTTAAGACTTAATCCTAAGTTTGAAATTTTGGAAATTTATTTATAAGATTTAGATGGATTTTTGGAGTTTGAGCTAAAAGTATAGCAATATAGATAGATGGCTACAAATCAGTTTATTTACCAATTTTGTGTATTTGATAGATTGGGAATGTTCATAAGCTTTACGAAAGGGCAAGGCAAAATCTTGATGATTTATGACGCGTATTCGGCAATTGAGGTATGTTAAGACTTTTAGACTTCGTTGAAGGACATTTTTTTTAAAATTAAGATTAAAATAATAAAGTAGAGAATGAGTAAGTGTGAAAGGCGGGGGTCTCGTACCAATGGTGCAACGAGCATTGGTGCGAATAGCGATGTTATAAAGGGAAAGTTTATTACTATAGATGAAGGATTGTAATCCAAGAATGCCGAAGCATATGGGCATTAGCTGATGTAGTATAACTTAGTTTCTTTATGTGGTTGTGTTTCTTTGTTGAACCCGTATATCTGTGATAGTTGAGGTGACTACATGTTGTACCAATATTTATTGTATCGTGATGCATTACCATCCCTATATTATCGACGTTATATTGTGCATATGGATTGACATGAGATTGAGTGTGTGTTGAGATCACTGTTATAATCTAAGTTGGGCACGTGGAGATCGTCCGTGATAGGGATAGTTGATTTTATGATAGTGTGTTGAGATCGTCCTCACAAACACGTAGAAATCGTCTGTGTCGGTATATGAATCTCGCAAGTTCTCCATGGGTCATAAACCCTCGACGTATTCCCGAGAGTTATTATGTATATACGATTTAGAGATGACCTAACATTTGAGGTATATCATTTCTTGGTGTTGTGTTGCATCACATTATACCCTTCATTCGTGTTGATTGTGCTTTATTGGGGTTGGACATCATGTGATATCTGATTTCTCCTATTTTGATAACACTTGGTTGTTAAATATAACACGGACTTACAAAATTAGAAGATGATATTTTTTTATATATATACTTTTGTCACTACTTCTTAGTTGTTGGTCAATGAGACATATTGGGTACATATGGTTCCATACTCATACTACACTTGTTGCACTCTTTTGTGGTGCAAATTCAATTCCAAGTACGAGCGCATCCCGTTGAGCTGTTTGAGTCCAAACTTGGATTATCCTAGAGTTGTGGTGAGCTGTTTGACTATTCTGCAGTCCGTAACTCCCTCTATCTTATTAGTCATTCTGTTTTTCATATTTAGACAGGATATTTCTTATGTTTACATTTATCATCTTAGTTTCAGACTTGCTTTACAATTTTAGAAGCTCTTGTACTTATGACACCAAATCTTGAGTGTTATTTTAGCTTTTCAAATTTCGTACTTATAAGAAACTTATTGTCCAGAGTATTCATTTGTTACTATCTTCCACTTTATTTATTACATTGAATTAGTAACTTATTGGGTTGGCTTTCCTATCTGGTTGGGTGTATAGGTGTCATCATGACTCATATTTTAGGGTCGTGACACTGACCTAGTCTGTCAAATTTCAAAGCCTGTAAAAGCTAGTCCGGATGGAATGAGCAAATCCGTATTGACAACTCTCATCCCTACTTTAATAATTACTTGTATAAAAGCACCAAATTTCATAATTTGTACTCCCTCCATTTTTTACCGGTCCTCTATATATTGATTTGACACTTTCCGTATGAAATCATTTTTTTAGGATTTGTTGTACAAGTAATTCATATTAATTATGATTAGAAAATAAATTTTTCTTGATTCGTTAAAATCAAGAAGTAAAAAAATAAATATTTTTAATATAAGGGATTAGTAAACGAGAACGAAAGGAGTATATAGATATTTTTGTTCAAATTAATCGGAATAAGGGTATAAATAGTTTGGTGTATACTAAATTGTTAAAACCAGAATTTTGGATATATGTTCGATATCATATTTGATTTAATTTAATTTTTTTAATTATTATTATTATTATTATTATTATTATTATTATTATTATTATTATCTTTTTTGTGGGTGTGCATTTGTAAAATATTTGGTATTATAGAAAAGGAAATTGTGTGAAGAATGTATCAATATTGTCATAATATTTTCTTTCTTTTAGAATTCTTGAATAATTAAATTAAAACTTTTATATTATATACCGCGTACAGTGCGTACATTTATTTTCCTTTGGGTGAAAGAAAAAATAACGATTTTCTGTAGATCAATCCAAGTTGATTATATTCATAATTCGCAATAAATTTGAGAAATGGAGGCTTTTGCGATGGCTTTTTTTCTTGGAAATTATATTAATAGTTCAAAATGTATATTGTAGTGTATTTTATCAACAAACAATTTCTTGTTATATACTTTTGTTTTTTATCTTGTGTTGAACTATGAACAAGATCAAAAACAAAAATTCTTCTTTCTTTTAAGTTCCTCCCAGATATATGGCTTACATATCTATAATTTATTCATTCAAATGCTTAGTTTTCAAATTAGGACAAGATTTTTGTTATAATGTTAAATTGAAAAAAAGTGTATATAAGTCATAGTATTTATAATTCATTATTTTAATTTGATTCATTTAAGTGTTCGACTTTGTATAATTGATTGAAACAGGTTAAGCACACAACATAAAATGCATAGGTTTATCATCATCAGAAAAGTTTTTTATTTTTTATTTTTGATATTTAGTATGTGTTGATAATTGACAAAATGATATAGATTGAAATAATTTAATGACTCACAAATCAAAATATGTTGAATAAAGAACACACATATTTCAATACTCAAAGTCCACCTTAATGATGGAGTCTATGAAATATATAAGTGTCATGATGAAAAAATTAGAAAGTTTATACAATGCATATATCTAATGAAAAAGTCCACAGCAGACATAGGACTCATGCATCCAAACAAAGAGGAGTTATTATCGTGCTAGGGTTTCATGTTGAACTAGAAACTTCAATAGAAGATCGATTATTTATTAACTGCAACATGATCGATTCAATGAATCAGATTTAAAAATTGATTTCATAATCATATGTCTTACAATCTTTTTTTACTTTAGTCATCTTGTATTAGGAAGTTGAATTGAGTTGTTTGGATGAAAGTGATAGTTGGAGTGGTGAATCATAATGATGGTTGGACGAGTATAGTGATGATGACTGATGATGGTGATTGTCAATAATAACCGATTGTTATCTGTTGTTGTGGTAATTAACACTGGTTGATGGCGAGGATTGTAACTAGTGTTTAGTAGTGGTGACAACTGATTTTAGTAATTGTGAGTGGTGATAGTTGATAATGATGAGCTATGACAACAATAGTTGAAAGTGATGAAGAATAATAACAATGGTGAATGGAGGGAATTATAATGAATGATGTTACAAATCCTTGAAAGACTTTGTCACAAATCTTTATCATTCAGATTTAATTCAAATCCATCAAATAATTTTTAACAGTAAAAAAAAATATATATAACGAATATGATCTGAATGATGAATATTATTCTAATAAAAAATTTAAGCAAACTTAAAAACCGAAATCTAAACAATTAAAATAAAAGTCCAAACAAATGAGATCTAATATAAGTCATGATCATCGTACTTGTTTGTTTCCTTGTTTACACACCAAGTCCCACCCTTGATTTTACACAAGAATCAGCCAACATGTCTTGCTTCTTTTGCACCTAGCACATGACATTCTTTAGTGAAACCAAAACCAGAATTAATGGATCATGTGTATGTAACCCATCATTTATTTTGGACTCTTTTCATTGTGTCTTTTCAATTTACCATGCAAAGTTTTAGCCTTAAAAAAAGGGTAGAACAATACAAGTGCTAGAAATGGAGTCTCCTCCCTTACCTACACTTCTTCATGTCTTTTTCAGTATTGCCATAAATATATTGATAGGGTACGGAGTGCCAGAGTAGTTTTCTTTTTCTAATTAATACAATAAAGTAGTCCCAAGGTTTCCATCGTGTGTTTATTATAACATGTATTTAAATTGAAAGTAGAAGAGATGTTCATACTTTTAAACCTACTTGCGCATCTACCAATAGGTAGTGTGCTTCAAAATATATCACTTAGAGGCTAATTTACTTTTATATTATCCTCAATTATGAATTCACGTGAATTCAATAGGTTTTGTTCGAATCAACATATTTGATTCTGAACCAAAACTATTATTATATATAACCATTATAATTAATGTAATGATACAACATTTTGTGGAAAAGTCAAATTAATGTACATACATAGCAGATGAGTGTTCTTGTCAGTTTAATTCTCTTGAATGGAACAAGTCATGAAAAGAGGGATGGGGCCCTATATAATGTACTAAAATTCTATAAAGGATCTCTGCATGATATTGAGTGCCATACATGTGAATTGATCTTTATCAATAAACCAAACATGTACCCATCCATTTACTCTTTATTTGTCTGCATTCACAGCATATATATATTGGCATGGAATTACATACAGAGCTTGTGCATTGTTTTCATTCACATTTCTTACATGCGATTAGTGGGCACAAAATCAAAATTTAAAATTTGTATATTTGAAATTCTAGTTCTTTTATGTTACGTGATTCTGAATTAATAATTTATACCCCCTTTCGTCCAAAGTAGTTGATGTTTAGGCTTGGGCGCAAATGGATTGAGAAATTCACTTAATCCTAAAAATTTACAGTTTTTTTTTTAAAACTAAAATACCCTTAATTCTGATTTTCTCGTTTCTTTTAAAGTTGACCTAATTTATTATGAGAGTTAGGAATGCGTCACAAAATTTTAAAAAAGAATTAATATTTTTTTAATTTTGTGAAATATCAATTATTTAAGATCAATTTTTAGAGGCTAAAATATTAATTATAATTTTCAAACTAAAATTACTGAATTCATCAAAATCGCACACCCTCTTATAACTTGAAGCTGTGTAATTATTGGTACGTACGTTCTGGTATTATATTGTATAACTTTTGCAGATAAGACTTTCTTAAATGTGTACGTTTTTCTTTTGGTCCACTTGGATGGCATTATGCAGGCATGTGGGGAGATATATATATGTGACGTACATTATAATTGATGCATATTAAGGGATGTACATCGGTTGATTAGGTTTGATTTTATATATTATGAATTTGATTTATTGATTTTTGATTTATAATTATTTAAACCAATACGAACCCAATAAAATATTTTTTTATTAATTTTAAGTCCTTAACTGTTCCATTTTTGATTTTCCCAATAAGAATGATAATGAGAATGTGCATTAACAAAAAATAGATAGGGTATAAAGATTATGTTTATAAACTTGTAAAAACTATATAGTTGATTACAAATTAAAATACTAAAGTGGATAACTAATCACTTAAGTATCTTAAAGATTAAAATAGGTAAAGGATGTTCTAGTGTTCTATTACTATTAAATTATTAATATTTAATACTTACGAAGGGTAAAATAGTAAATTATTATAATCTTATTGAGTTATCGATTTGCCCAATAACCCAATAGTAAAAATTGATATCGAACCGATAACCTAATAATCTTTTCTTCCAAAATCGTTAAAAACTCAATAATTTAATAACTCAATAACAATAAACCAATAACGTTTTTATCGATTTGGTTTATCGGTCGGTTTGATTTTTGCACACCCCTATACATATATACACATATTTGAATGGGGATGTCGTTTACAAATTCATCAACATAAAGAAGCACCAAATATATTGGATAAGTCGAATTAGGTGTAGCAGTGCACAAAGCTAGGATTTTTATTTGGAGAGTGTTAGATTTGCACAGTGTATGGATTTGCCAAATTGAAGAATTAAGTTTGCAAACGTATTTCTTGAAAGTGAAAGCAAAATATGACACAGTATTTTTATGTGGAAACACTCGGCTCACAAAAGGTGAAAAACCACGACATGTACCCCTACAGGAATTTTTTCCAACTTCACTAAATCAAAATGAGCCTCAACAATAGATTACAAGATCCTAGTAATCTATGACACTGCAAACTTCAAAATGAAATCTAACTACACATAAGCCTCCCTAAGCTTGTATTCCCCACGACTTTGAGTTGCTCACAACTTGAAGACAATACCTAATCTCAGTTTATAGATCACTGAGCTAAGTCGAACAACACAACTCAAAAAGAACAACGAAAGTACTTTCTAGACTCAACTTAAACAATGAAATAGTTTTCCAGACTCATACTAGACCAATGACACAGTTGATCAAATAATTCAAGACCCTAAAAACTTGACTGACTCTTTTTCTTGCTTTTTGTCTCGATAAATGACTCTGAATATTTTTGCTCCTTTTAATCTTGTTGTTCAGGAAGTCTTCTTCTAGTCAAACTCCTTGGTTCTCACCTCAAGCTTCATTAGACTTCTTATTCGCTTGAAACTCTTTCTTCACACCAACTCCTTTCCATAGCCTATAATTTATGAACTGACTTCCTACTTTGATGGTGCGTCCTTATCTCTAAGTATTCTATCCATTCTGCATCTTTTGGCATCCTATCTTTACGTCTTAGAAACAATGAAGAACTTGATCAATCAACATGTTTAATGATCTAATGTTCATCATCAAAACTCCTCTTGACGCAACATATTTTCCCTTTTTGATGATGAACCTCCTAAGTATCAGCATCCATTCATCTCGCCTGCAGCTACTAAGAGATAACTTTAAGAATGAAACAGGTTAAACAAGGGTTATAAACATTGCATAACTCAAATGTGACTTCCCCCTTTTGGTATCATCGATAAACTAACTTTGAACCAATCATACTAAAACTGAGTACGCATAATGAACATGCACAGAATAAGCATCAAGAGATAGAGTGAATCAAGAACATCTTGTATGTATTTAAGATAGCGAAATTAAATATAACTTTAGCATACAAGAGCAATCCAAGAAAAAGAAAATAAATCAGAAACAACAATTGAGCATCCTAACATAGTGATTGATATGATGAGCAGGCTTTCCCAAAAAAATGGATATATCAGAGAAACAAGTCAGGTGGAGGGAGTAGTGGAGGGAATCAATACGATCATCTTGTGGACAATCTCAGCATGATCAGCCTGTTCCTTGTTCAACCTGTCCTCAAGATCATATATCTTGGCAAGCAGAACACTTCTCTCCTGGGCAAAGCCTTGATGGACAGTGACTAATTCTGTTGTCTTGGCATCCAGAGCAAGTTAAGGTCTATTCATGGGGGTGCAAACACGC
>JAOTQJ010000002.1:15128879-15141950 GCA_025642045.1 Solanum sejunctum | reverse complement strand
AGGAAAATAATTTTTAATTAAATTAACACATAAAAAATTAATTGACTTTGTAAAAAAAAAATAGTAGTAGCAATAGTAGTCGATAGTAGTAGCATAGCAGTAATAAAAATAATAATATTTTTTTAAAAATAATAAATGTTAAAGAAAACTTAGGATTTTTTTTTCTTATGGATTTCAAGTATTTCTTTGAATTTAACTATAAATTTATAAGAAAAATATTATTATATTTAAAAAGTCAAAGATAAAAAAGAGCAATAAAAAGATCTTAAAAAAAGTTAGTATGACATTTAAATCTGAATATAAATTTAATTTTGAATTATAATAGAATTTTAACTTTTTACTAACATTTTTAGGGAAAAATAATAAAATTTTGAATATATTTAATTTAATATTTTAAAAATAAATAATAGTAATAAATAAATATAGTTATGGTAATAGTAATAATAACAACAACAATAATATAAGAAAAAAAAAGTAAAAAAGAAGAAAGAGAAGAAAATAAATAAGGGAAAGAAAAAGCGGGTTTGGGGTGGGGAGGAATGTAGTCAATTCAATAACTTTTGTTCATGTGGGAAGATTTTTATTTATTATCTATTGATCAATTTAAGATGTTCTCTTTGTATATATATGAGAGTAGTTTGTCATTTGATTAAGTCAAGTACCAACTTATTGAAAAGTTACTTAACAATTTTAGGATAAAATTAATAAATATTATAATAAGACTTTTTAATTAAAAAAATAATGATTTTGATTAACTTAAAAGTAGAAATTCATGATTCTTAGTAAACTTTCACTATTTCATAAATTTATTCTTTCAAATGCTATAAAATATGAAGTATCTAAATTAATTATTAAGCAAAAAAATAAAAATATCATCATCATCATCAGAATAATAATAACAACACTAATAATAATAATAATAATAATAATAATAACAATAATATATTATTATTATTATTATTATTTGTAATATTATCTGTGCATCGCATGGGTATGTATACTAGTTAATTTGAAAAGAATTTAATTTATAATAATTTTTAAATATCTAAATTATTATTTTAAATTATCAAATAAATATAATCTAATTTTTAATTTTGAAATTTAGTCAAATTAATTTTCAAAAAAAGTAATATGATAATTAAAAAGGAACGAGGAATACTATTAATGGAAAAAGATTTATAATTAAATATATTCTGTTAATACAAGGAGAACTTTTATGAGGGAAAAAATCAGTACAATTTATTATGCTGAAAAGGAAGTACTTTTATGGAAAAAGATTTATAATGTTAATTAATACAAGAACTTTTATGGAGAAAAAATATACGGTTTATTATGCTAAAAAGGAAGTAAAATATTTATACTTAATTATATTTTGTGTTAATACAAGGAGAACTTTTATGGAAAAATATTCAAAAATCAAGTCCGTCATTCTCCTATTTATACTAACATGAATTGCCTTGAAAAATTGTGAATTCAAAAAAAAAATCTTTACATAAACATTATTTAGCTTTTTTACCATGGCTAAATTTTCTTTTCTCAAACTTTGTTTGCTTGCTTTTCTGTTAGCAGGTCAGTATTGATAATTATATTTACCATTTACACTTTTATCAATTTTCATTCTCTATTTTTTCAATCTTTGTGGGTTTCTTTGCTCGTCTCTTTTGGATTTCTGTTTTGTTTAATTTGCTACATATAATACATCAAAATGTTTGTGTGACATGTTATAGTATAAAGAAAAATCTAAATTAGAGCAACAAATATCAATATCATCATATTCCTAACACTTAAAATACTTCAAGGGGTATTTAGAAAAATAACTGAACGTGTTTTTTTCGGGATTAAGATTTTTTGGCTACTTACAAATAAATTAAACGACAACCTTTTTTTAATTTTTTGTGTGTAAAACCGAAGATATCTTGTTAAACAAAAAAAATCATAAAACTAAAAAAATGTTAATTATAAGTGGCATAAAAATTAGTACTCTACGAAGTAACTTCGATTAAGGAAATTTATATAATGGTCGTGTGATAGGATCTCAAGTTTCTAATCAAGATCGTAAATCAATTGCTAGATATATACACGCATCTTTATGTGCATGCAAAAAGGAACATCTTTTAATTATATTATATATAAGTACGTTTAAGTACTTGAAGGTAGTATTGGAGCAATGTCAAAGTTCTTTTCGTGATATCTAATAGATCACGAGTTTGAATTGTGAAAATAACTATTAATATATCATACATTAGCTTTATTCATAACATGAATATAAAATATTTTATATATTAAACTATACAATTTAATTAAATTCTGAAATATGTATGTAATTTTTCAGGTGTATTAGTTGATGGTCAACCAAAAAGAAAGAGATGTAGCGCAATATTACATAGAAATCAGTGTGACGCCCCAAGCTGTTTGGATGAATGCAATAAAATTCATGGCAACGATAGTTTCACTGGAGTTTGTGCTGGTTTACCACCACTTAGTTGTGTCTGTGTTTATTATTGTGGCCCTCCTCCTCCTCCTTAAATAGATAAAATACGTTGGCTTTTAATAATTTTATTGAGTAATTCTTTTCACTATCTTCATGAATTAGAATTTGTCTTCTTCTCAACTACCTTATTGTTCTCATTTATTATGTTTTTCTTTTCCATCGTCAGAAGTAGTCATTATTATTATTTTTAGATATTTGTATGGTTTAAAATTATTATAAAAGATAAATTTTAAAATTTAATTATTTTTTATTAAAGTAATATGGTATTCTTTCTGGTACAGACTAAAACGTAAAGGATGACATGTGAAATGAGTTGAATACATAATTTTCATAATTACACAATATAGTAGAATCAATTGATAGCAATTTCAACACCTCTTCAAGCGTGTTGAAGTTAAATTTCATTTGGGTGATATAATAAGTACTCTGTCCATTTGTACTTGTCTATTATCCTATTTTCGGATCTTCAATATATTATCTCAATTTATAAAATTAATGAATAATTTATCATGATGTGTCAATTTTACCCTTGCTATTAAATACTAGTATACTAATTTTCAATGTTTAGATGACTTATACAAAATAAGAGTGTTTGCTAAATTATTCTTATCATTAAGAGTTTCTTAAATCAATAATGAAAAACTATTGTTAAATAGCAGGAGTAATAAGAAGACCCTTGATTTTGACGATTTGTCATTTAGATCATACTCCTTCCCTCTCATTGTCATAGTTTTCATTTTTAGAATCAATTGATAATATTTTTTTTTTATAGTTTTTAAATATCTAAATTTTTATTATTTTAAAATATCAATTTTATTGACAACTAATTTAAGAGAAATTAGGGGTTGAACAATTCTCGAATGAATTCCCAGAAAGAGTTTTCATTAAATTATAACAATAATATTTATGAATGGAATTCACGATCCCCAAAAATAGAGGTTGTTATAAACCACCACAAGAGGAAAGGAAAATAGGTGTTGAAAGTCCTACAATCTCTCCAAGCGTTAAATGTACCTATACTCCTAACCTTATAAATTGAAGCATCAAAAACTCATTTTGAAAAGAACCAAGACAGCTAGTAATCTGGTGCCTCCTCCACATAAGGAAGAGGTGCCTCTTAGCTCACTGTCTTCTTTTCTTTCTTTGTCCTTGCATTTGCATTCATTTGATCATACCCAAAAAATATAACAAAAAGTTAAAAAAAAAAACTACAAAATATGGCTATATCACGTCAGTTATTGACGTTGGCTCTCCTCTCGTTGATGGTTGCTTGTGCATTCGGAGAGAAGCCTAAGGGGGTTACTTATGATGGTCGTTCAATGATCGTCAATGGGGAAAGAGAATTGCTCTTTTCTGGTTCCATTCATTATCCTCGTATGCCTGTTGAGGTAAGTTTGACATATTTGATATGACCAAACCTATGGATAAGTGGATTAACTTTATTATGATGATGGAATGTTTCAGATGTGGCCTGACATCATAAGGAAAGCTAAGGAAGGAGGCTTGAATGTTATCCAGACTTATATCTTCTGGAATATCCACGAGCCCGTTCCAGGGAAGGTAATTGGTTCGTTCACATTATGTGAAATGGTTTTGTCATGATGATTGTGAATTATAATGCTTGTCGATAAACTTGCAGTTCAACTTTGAAGGAAACAACGACGTTGTCAGCTTCATCAAGGAAATCCAAAGACAAGGCTTGTATGTCACCCTCAGAATTGGACCATATATCGAGGCTGAATGGAATCAAGGGTATACATCCCTCTAGTCACTTCAGTAATTTTTGTTTCTTCAGTAACATAATGACTCATTGATTATCATGTAACAGAGGGTTCCCCTACTGGCTAAGGGAGGTGCCAAACATCACCTTCCGTTCTTACAACGAACCATTCATTGTACGTATTCACAGTTTTACAGGCGAAAATGTACAGAATAATTCTCTCTTCAAATAAAAACAGAGGCTTAATTCTCTTAATTTGCAGCACCACATGAAAAAGTACTCAACAATGGTCATTGAGTTGATGAAAAAGGAGAAGTTGTTCGCGCCCCAAGGAGGCCCCATCATCATGGCTCAAATCGAAAATGAATACAACAATGTTCAACTAGCTTACAGAGAGAACGGTAAGAAATACATCGAGTGGGCTGCCAATATGGCTACTTCATTATACAATGGAGTCCCTTGGATCATGTGTAAGCAAAAGGATGCTCCTCCACGTATCGTAAGTTCTATTAATATCAAAATGATCGATAACTTAAAAATGCAGAAAATAAACATGTACATAACTCTGTTTCGATTTTCCCAGATCAACACATGCAATGGAAGGCATTGTGCAGATACATTCAAAGGCCCGAATGGTCCTAACAAACCTTCTCTATGGACTGAAAATTGGACCGCCCAGTACAGGACATTCGGAGATCCACCATCACAAAGAGCAGCAGAGGATATTGCATTCTCTGTAGCTCGTTTCTTTGCAAGGAATGGAACTCTTACAAACTATTACATGGTATACATACATATATATATAAGGAGAGAGAGAGTATTCTCTTGATTTTATTATTTTCTCATGAACCTTACTCTTGTTTTCCAGTACTATGGTGGAACCAACTATGGAAGAACAAGCTCATCTTTCGTGACAACTCGTTATTATGATGAAGCTCCCCTTGATGAATTTGGTTTGTTTAGGGAGCCAAAATGGAGTCATTTGAGGGACTTACACAGGGCTTTGAGGCTATCCAGAAGGGCTCTCCTTTGGGGAATTCCAACTGTACAAAAAATAAACGAAGACATTGAGGTAATTATAAAGAATTGATAATATTTTACTTGATCCTAAACAAACTCTTCCATATAAATCTTAAATATAATTTACTGTTTTACAGATTACAGTTTATGAGAAGGCAGGAACTGACTGTGTTGCCTTTTTAACCAACAACCACACAAGCAATCCCACGACCATCAAATTCAGGGGTAAAGAGTATTACCTACCTGAGAAATCCGTGAGCATTCTACCCGATTGCAAGACTGTTGTCTACAACACTCAAATGGTAAATTTTATGTTTGTTTGATGATATAAAAGAATCAATATCAACTCAAAATGCAGAATAAGAATTCTTTTATGCTTTTGTTATGGAAAACAGATTGTCGCCCAACACAATTCAAGGAACTTTGTACCATCAGAGAAGTCAAAGAATCTTAAATGGGAATCATACACAGAACGTATCCCAACCCTCAATGACTTGCCACTTAAGAACAGGCAACCTTTGGAACTTTATACTTTGACAAAGGATACCTCAGATTATGCTTGGTACAGTACCAGGTAATTACAATTAACATTTCTCATTATCTTAATTAATCAAATTGAGTTTACTCTAATGCTGGAATTGTTACATTACAGCATCACCTTCGATCACCATGACTTGCCCATGAGACCAGACATCCTCCCCGTTCTACAAATCGCTAGCTTGGGTCATGCATTGTCTGCCTATGTTAATGGCAAATACATTGGTACGCAGATGATTGGTTATAATCTGTTAAATTACACTAATAACTTAAAACTTCCATTACTTACCATTTGTTGGTATTCGAATTCAGGGTTTGGACATGGTAACAACATTGAGAAGAGCTTCGTCTTCCAGAGGCCTGTTGTCTTGAGGCCTGGAACTAATAACATCACAATTCTAGCTGAGACAGTTGGCTTTCCGGTATTCTTATCTTCCTGATAACAAATTACTATTATCATCAGTACAGTTATATATTTATGGATAAATAAATGTTTACAAATGTAGAATAGCGGAGCCTACATGGAAAAGAGGTTTGCTGGACCCAGAGCCATAACCATTCAAGGTTTGATGGCTGGAACCCTTGATATAACTCAAAACAATTGGGGACATGAGGTACACATCTAGGTAAATAATTATATTCGATCTTGATGGACAGATGAATTAAAATTATTGTTGGTGATTTAACAGGTCAGTGTATCTGGAGAAAAACAGGAATTGTTCACTGAAGAGGGTGCAAAGAAAGTAAAATGGACTCCAGTACCTAATGCTGTTGGTGGAGCTGTGACTTGGTACAAGGTAAATAATTCAACAAAGTATTTCTTTATTTAAACCACATCCTAAGTATTATACTGACGATCATTGTTGGGGCATAGACCTACTTCGATGCCCCTGAAGGCAACAACCCTCTGGCCGTGAAAATGGACAAAATGCAAAAGGGTATGATTTGGGTGAATGGTAAAAGCCTTGGTCGTTATTGGTCATCTTTCCTCTCTCCTCTTGGACAGCCCACTCAATTCGAGTAAGTTTTTCATCAATGACATAACAAATGCAATGTAATAACAAATAGGAGTCAGTCTAACCTAGTTTATCTCAGGTATCACATTCCAAGAGCTTTCTTGAAGCCAACCAACAATCTGCTCGTCGTGTTCGAGGAAACCGGTGGAAACCCACATGAGATCCAAATCCAAACAGTAAACAGAGACACAATCTGCAGTATCATCTCCGAATACCATCCTCCTAATGTAGAATCATGGGAGAGATCTGGAACTGATTTTGTCGCAGTAGTTGAAGATCTCAAGACAGGAGCACACTTAACTTGCCCAGACAACAAAGTCATCCAAAAGGTTGAATTTGCAAGCTATGGGAATCCAGATGGTGCCTGTGGAAATTTGGTGGTTGGAACTTGCAATTCTCCCAAGAGTCTGCAAATTGCAGAAAAGCATTGCTTAGGTAAAAATTCATGCACAATCCCAATTGAGAGAGAGATTTTTGACGAGCCAAGCAAGGACCCATGCCCTAAAATCTACAAGACTTTGGCTGTTCAAATGAAGTGTGGGTGAAAGTAAGCAGGGCTATAGGCTGCATGTTGGCTGTCACATTTAATAAATGTATATATACTAGAACTTCAAGCCTTGTATCCACAACTTCAATTTCTTTTTTTAAGCTAATAAAATCCAGATTATTTCAGTCATATCAACGTTGATTACTGCATTCTGTTAATTTGATTTAATCAGCCTTTAAATAGTTTGAATGTTTTCAGCAAGAAAAAATGAAATTGTTGGCAACATTTATGATATTTAACGACAAGACACATGAAAGGTGACAAAAAGGCTTTCAACTGAAAAAACAGTGACAATTTGATCAAGACCAGTCAAATATTTTACTAATTAAGAGATTAAATTAAATAAAAGGTGAATTATAATTTATAAAATTTTTAATCTTTTCAAATGTACAACTTCTTTTAATTGGACCCTACAATTGACCATTTCGAATCAGTCATTCCTTTCTACTTTATAAGAAAAAGGTTGTCTTCTTCCTTGAATCCATTCCATCTTCTTCTTTCCTTTTTTTTCAAAGGAAGAAAAGTTTTCTGCTCAAGAAGTTCTTCTCTCCTTCTTTGCTTTGCTCTTCATCTTCATCGTTTTTTTCTCTTTTGGTTGACATTGTCATTGACACAGAGGTAAAAGAAAATATTTCTCCATATAGGTGGCGTTTTTAGTTTGAGTTTTAATAGTTTAAAAAGAAAAAAAATATGCATATCTATGTTTATTGTTTCTCCAAATATTTCATGATTTATTATTCTGTATTTTGCCTTAATAGACATTATATTCATTATTATGGTACTGTGACAGTAATGAAAATCAACTGAAGATATCACAAATATCTTAATGTGAAATAAATGATGTATAAACGAAATAGTAGAAAAAAATATGAAAAAAGTGTCTAGTTGAAGCAATAATTTCTAAATTTATTTGATTTTTTTCATCAACTGTTTAAATTGCTACAACAGATTTTCTAAGCTTGTAACCTTAAGTTGTTACAGCAACTCAAGTAATTGATGAAGGAGCTGCTTAAATTGCTTCACTAAATGCCTTAAATTGATTCAACAACTTAAGTTGTTGATGAAGCAACTACTTAAGTTGATGTAGTAGATTCCTTAAGTTGCAACCTTTGCTGCACCAAGTTATTAAGTTGCTACTGCGAATTCCTTAAATTACAGTCTTAAGGTGTTGCAATAGCAATTACTGAGAGATTGTTACACTAAATTCTTTAAGTTGCATTTAAGTTATTGCAACAACTTAAGTATTTCTAAAGTAACTGTTTGTTGACACCTAATTTTGATCGACCTACAACCATTTTAGATTGCCATTTGATTAAAATATATATTTTTAAAACTTTTTAAATAAATTTACTACTACTACTATTACTCCAATTTTTTATAATCTATTTTAATTCTAGTCCAATAACCCATTACAATTTCTTTCAATTGTAGCCGAATTCAATCAATTGTGGCTCAATTTTAAATTTCAAAATCAATTCCAATTAATTCCTAAATTTGAGTGATTCAACTTTGATCCGGGTTTAATCTAATTTCTTGAGAATTCATCTCATCCATCCATTTATTTTGACACAATAGACATGATCTAATCCTTTATTTTTCATTTTTAAATCTCAATACACCAAAACCCAATTGCATTCTCCACTTTCCCTTCCTCAACAACACCAATCGTTCTTATTTCCTCTCCCTCTGCCACCTTCTTCTCCGTCGACGAAGACACCAGCAACCCCTTCATCAGCGTACAACCACCAACTAAAACCCTCTTCTCTCCCATCTCACCAATCTCACCATTAGAAAACCCCAAACCAGTCCACCACTGGCAACCCCCTCTCCTTCTCCTTTCGTCTTTGCCTCACCGGTGAATAACCTCGAACTCATCAACAACGACAACCCCAAGCGACCTCAATGTCCAGCCAAAACCTACTGATCTCCTCCAGCAAATGAACCCCTTTTCTCCTCCCTTTCCCACCTAAAGATCCATTGAAAAACCCCATACTAACAGCCACCACGTGACCCCCTTTTTGCTCCACTTTTCAAACAAAAATTGTTACCAAAGTCACCCGAGAAAACCCAGACAACCACCATCCCAAAGCCCCGAATGATCCTCTCTCTTCTCACCATTATCCCACAAAAAATGACCCTAAAAATCTGACCAAAATAGTACCATACCTGCTGAAAAACCCATGCAGCGGTAAACCAAACCGTCCCTATTCAGTGACCAAACACCCTCTAAACTCAACAGCTCCACCAAGTTTCAGCAAGATTGGATTTGCCCATGGAAATAAGGCTGTTGTTGATTTTTTTGCTGAGGGGCTACCACTACGTGTCTTTGGAAAGAGGCCTCATCTCGATGATGATAATCTTGATATTGCGAGACGAGAGGTCAAGAGGTTGGAGATGGAGCATGTAAAGGCCAACAGATGAGCCTCGATTGCAGACGAGATGGCGCGACAGGCACGTGTACAGAAGATGGTAAGGGATGTTGGACCCTCCGGATATCCAGCTATTATTGAGGAGACCAACCAACAGGCTACGTGTGGTGGCACACAGACAGAAACTAGTGCTTAGGCGCTCAGGTATATTCTTTTTTATCCTAATATGATATTTTGGTTTATTCTATTGCATTGAGGACAATGCAAATGACTTTCAATGTGTAAGTAGTACTAGTAGCGTATTGTACTAAAATTTGTGACATATGTTAGTTTTTGTTGATAAATAATGCCGACCAATTTTTGTGATTAATGATAGCAATCATACAAAATCAGTGACTGACAATATTTGTTTTGATAAGTTAGGACTTAATCTTGGCAAATAAACATGTTTTGAAAGTCTAGGTTAACAGTGTAATCAGTGCGAAGTGCGTGTGATCTTTATTACATGATTCTTATATTGTGTTTCAATTCAAAACTTTCCCTGTTACTCTGACTAAGACTGTAGGTTGGTTATTTAGGAAAGGATCATAAGCCACTGTTCATATTAGTCCACTTAGCCTAAAATAACCAACCAAATGCTTGGTATATCCCTCTATCCTTTTCTTTCTAGACACCTAAGTAACCAAGCCTTTTTGACTATATAATCCTGAAATTAGTCCTGGTCCCTTCTTTGAATATTGTGCACCTCGACTCAAGCTAAAAGTCTAAGTTGAGGGTGGCTACCAAAAGTGTACTTGGTTCATAGGTTAGATATTGTGCACCTCAACTCAAGCAAAAAACTAAGTTGAGGGTGGTTGTTGCAAGAAAACCACACCAAATGGGCAATGAAGCACAGTGATACAATAAAAAAGCAAAAATCTGAAGTGGGTGCAAGAAAAAAACAAATAGATGTCTAAATTGTGAGCTAAAAGTAAAATAATTGAGAAATAAAAGGTATTGAGTTGAAAAACTTGAGTAGAGCACCTGAAAAAGATTTGAAATAGGAAAGGGGGATTCATAAGTTGAAAATATCAGTGTTGCTAGGGCAAAATAGAGCAAAGTCAAAGAGGGCGATAGTCACTTTGTTCCAAATGTATCACACCAAAACCTGTTGAGTCTACGTTATAAGTTAAGAAGTCCTATAGTGATCCTAAGTTAACTAGTCGAATGTCATGGTCATCAGTATAGGGGCAAGCCTATGGTATTGTACATAGTGATTGAATATCTATCATGAGCGTGAGTGTCTTTGTCAGTCCCAAGAATTGAATTTGAACATAGCATTCTGAGTGAAATATGAGACTTCTTTTTATGAGGGCACTTGAGCTATATTATTGACTTTAGGCTGCTTCGATGATTGTTACTTATCTATGATTGCCTTGCTTTTTATAGTTGCATTGTGGCATATTGATCCACATGGGTCTATTTGATTACTATCTTGCATGTGCACTGATGAGTTTGGTTGGGTATCTATGATGCATTGAGATATGATGTATGGCATGAGATTGAGGTCTTTATATTGCTGCATTACTTATGTAGATTAAGTATGTTACTTGAGGATAAGCAATAATTTTAAGTTGAGAGTGTTGATGTGCCGCCAAAATATGACACTTTTGATGCTTACTTAGAATTTTGTGTGTTCTCAATGCGATGTTAGTAGATTTGATGTGTTTTTGTGGTTGTTTTTCAGGATTTCAAAAATCGAGATGATTTTAAGCCAAGTTGCACAAATTCAGATTTTTGAGGATTTACAAGTCCTTCTATGGATTGTAATTTATTTCATACATTGTAGGTTAGTTCATGGATCAGATCTAGTGAAGGGCTGATTTTCAAATGTTGAGGTTACGTGTTATCAGATGAGTCATAGTTTCTTTGATGACCTGTATGTTTGTTCGTACGCTGAAGATCAGAAAATTTGCTAAGTGTTGAACTATTATCAAATGAGGGCTCCTACGAGTTGTTAGCCAGGTGATAAGTCGCAGATAAGATCATGCCTTGAGGATCAGAGTTTTGAAGAATTACTGAAAAATTATTAAATGAGGCCTCTTATTAGCCATAAGTCAGAAGATGACTTGTAGGATCAGTTCATATATGGAAGGCAGATTTTGTGAAATACGTTATATGAAGGCCAATTATAGGCTATGATTTCTTCTACATCCCGTAACCTTGTTCATCTGATTTCTCGATTTTAGTTTTTCTATTTCATTTAGGATTTGATTTTCACTTATTATAAATAAATTTTTAGGTTTTATTAGGAAAGAGCAGTCAGAACATTGAAAATTCATTACTTGCGACATTATTGTGTTCTTGGAGATTTCTTTTGATATTACATTGGAGTTATAATATTGTGATTTCTTGTGACGATTTTAGATTTTGTGTTCTTCAGTTTATCATTATAAGTGTTTAATTATTCTATCTTATAACATGATTTCTTCATGTACAACGAACATGAGTACCTAAATCCACAACTAGGGTTGTAGGAATCATGAAAAACTAACAAAATAAAAATTAAATAATTCCTAATCCTTGGGGAGTGTGCATGTGTGTGTTAATTATTTCTTCAATTTGAATGCTTTTTAACGATGACCAACATTAGAACTCGTCTAATTCTTACTTACTGGATAAAGGGGGTAATGAATGGGGTAAGGGATAATTAACAGGAGTCACTGGGATTACTGTCATCTAATCAACCTAAACGGATCAAGGGATAGTTACATTGGGACAAAGATAAGGGTTAGTAATACAACATCACGGGGATGGATCAAATCACATGGTGAATTTGCTTAACGCTTGGATCAAAAGCTTAGGTAAACATAACTTACCAATTCTACATGCTACACACTAGAAAAGGTTACTATTATGTGGCTATATATGGAGAACACAATACTCTAGTTACTTCTCTCACTGACTTCATAACACTTTGTAACACTCGATGAAAAGATGAAAATATCCCTAGAATTGACTTTGCGCGTAACATGTCTTCCATGCCTCAATTATAAATCCGAGACCGTATTTGTGATCAGTGTAAAAAACTAAGTCAGAAAATAGTCTAGACTTGACTTTAACGCGAAAAAACTTAAATTATTTTTTTCCAAAATTTTCAAAACGGTGAGGTTTCATGCTTCTTCTACGATGCGCTAGAGATGCGAAATCACACTTTGATTATTTTTCAAAATTCGATGAAAAGCTAAAATTTATGAAAAGCTGAAAATTAACACTAGTGTGCGCCGCGCACTAGTGTAATTTCGAGCAATTTTATCTCTTTTAATGGGGAGGGGCAATTTTTACCTTTCCCATGCCCCCTAATCCTAAACTAATCAGTTTAAGACGAATTT
>JAOTQJ010000002.1:15105807-15128779 GCA_025642045.1 Solanum sejunctum | reverse complement strand
GGTCTGCGTACAATCTACCCTCCCCAGACCCCACTTGTGGGATATTACTGGGTATGTTGTTGTTGTTGTTGTTGTTGTTTACTCAGTGTGATTCCACAAGTGGAATCTGAGGAGAATTAAATTTATGCAGACCTTATTGCTATCTCATAGAGATGGAGAGACTGTTTTCGACAAATCCTCATCTCAAGAATTTATTTAAAGGGTATTTATATGTAAGTTTTCTAACAGTGCAAAAATAGATTATCTGTTATAGGAATTAAAAGTACTTTTATTGTGTTAAGATATTTTAAAGTGATGTTCTTGTCCCAAACCTTGTGGCTCAAGTTTAGGCAACAATGTAGGGCTAACATAGTGTGGGAGGGTTATTGTTTATTCACCTTTTTTGGCCTATTTTGATTGAGTATATATTATTTACCTCCTACTTGGATTTTTCTTCTTTTGTTTTTAACCACCCACCACACCACAAAACTTTGATAACAACTTGTGCCTATGAATGAAAGTTCCTAAAACCTTTTTCATCATCTTGGCTTTGATGGTTTGAAAGAGAAAGAAATAAAGAGAGAGATGTCCACTTGTTTAGTTCCATATGTATAATTTTACCTACCCGTTTCATCTCCTTTTGAGTCATATTCTAATCAAACAAGGGGTTCCCCTACCTCTTTATTCTCCTTCATTCACTATTTCAAAATAGATCTTCACTTTGCAATGTATCAATAAAATATAATTTTTTTTATTAGTTACTTATTCTTCAAATAATTTTTTGAGACCAATGACTATTACATTGATTAATATAGATAGTATGAAAAAAATACTCATATTAATAATTTTAATTTTTTAAAGGAAACATTCTAAATTCAAAATAAACAACTAAAAAAATGAACGGAAAGAGTATTTGTAATATTAATGAATTCTGTTGCCACACTTAACCCTAATTACAGCTTATGTATATATATAAAAAAAATATGATTGACTTTAATGAAATTATCACTTGCTACTAAAAAGTGGCTACATTTCAAACACCATGTTTACTCTCTCTTTTTTTGGTTAATTCCATAACATAGGATAATAACTTTTTTGTATTAATTTAAGTTCTCTGAATTGATAGTTTCTTAAAAATATTTACAACATTAGATTATATATAAAGTAATTGTAGATAGTCTTTTTGGTAAATATTATTCCATTCAATTCATTTTAAATGTCGTGTTTACTAAAAATAGTTGATCCAAAGTAGTTGTTATTTTAGAAAATCAGATATGATTAAATAGTATTTGTTTTCACTTTTAACCTTATTCAATAAGTTAATGAAGAGCGAGATTAACGTGGTGAAAAAGAGAGCAATATTAAATTGAAATCAAAGAGTAGATATGAATAATTTAGTCAAATCATAATTTTTAATTAATATTCTTTTAATAAGAGACATACCCAAAAAAACATTATAAGTAACATGAAGAGTAATGGAAAGAAATGTAAAATTTATATTTATTGTACTAGTGTATACAACTTTCAAATATATTTAGCTCCTATCCAACTAGTAACATCCAAGCATTAATTTTCTTGTGTCCTTTCTCTTAACTCCCCCGCCCCACTCTTCCACCAAAGTAAGTTGTGTTAGGTACATTTATACAGAGTAAAGTAAGTTGGTTCGATCTTTCCCTTTCCTCACTAATGGGAATACAAGTTGAAAATGAGTAAATAACATTTATGCCTTCATAAATATCGAGTGGATGAAGTTACATGCACGCATGAGTGATGATAGCTTAAGTGTTTATCTGAAATCAATATTTTTAATAAAAACATATATGGTGATCAAGAAATTCAAACCCTTGACCAAGAGGGTATATACCGAAAATTACAAGGTTCTTTCTGCTGCGTTCCCAAGTCATATTCTAAAAGAGGGTGAATATTATTACTTCATTATTATTATTACTCTCTCTGTCTCATTTTATATAGTACTTTTTCTTTTTTGGTTCATTCCAAAAAGAGTGTCAACTTACTCTAATTAAAGAACAAACTCAATTCACTAAAATTCTCGCTATGCGCGAGGTCCAGAAAGGATTTGACCACAAGAGTCTATGCAACTTTACCAGTTACTCTACGGCTTCCCTTTGTCACCTTACTCTAATTAAAAATAATTTAACCTTAAAATTCCCCTTTTACCCTTAATGAAATGATTTTCAATCACACAAATATTTCAAAATGATTTTAAACCACAAGTTTCAAAAATTTTACTGTTTTTCTTAAATACCATGTCAAATCAAAGAGTATCATATAAAATGAGACGAAGAGAGTATTCTTATTGTTGTTGTTGTTATTGTCGTCATCATCGTCGTCATCATCGTGAAAGAGAAGTGAGAGTAGGCAAATAATAGAGATACAACAAGGTAAGAGCCAACTCATATGGCTATGGATATCATGTGCTTAATTAGGTAGGTGCTTGTCATAAAAATTAGAGCCGTCAATATGGGCTAAGCTCATTGGGCCAACCTAGTCTAATACATGATTTAACAAGGTTGGGCTACAATTTTTTAAGCTCATTCAAAAGATGAGCTTTTTAACTCGATCTGAATATGTCTGTTATTGTGAGACTTTTGTAATATGGGTTGGTCCAGCCTGTGGACTGAACTAAAAAATAATTAAAAAATAAAAACAAAAACATAATATAATATTAAAGATAATAAGAGTCCAAACTCAAAATTCATTTAAAATTTTTAAATATTAAAATTTAGATATAAATTATATTTTTATAATATGTACTCTATCTATCCATGGTTATTGTCCTTTATTGATTTCGCACAGGATTAAGAAACAGTAAATAATATGAGCAATTTTACTAAATTATCTTTCGGATATAACAATTACAATGTCTTGAAAAATATAACGAGAAAATAATTACTAGAATTATGATAATGGTAAACTAAATATTAAGTTTAAAATTATCATTTGATTTCATGAAGTGGATAAATATTGTTGGACATCTTAAAATAGTATAGTGAACAAGTAAAGATGGATAGAGGGAGTAATAGTAACACTAATACTATGTAATATTGTCTTGTTACTATTTATTTTAGTATGTTTAAATTATAATTTAATTTAAAAATTTATTAAAAAAATATAAGAATAAAAATGTGGAGGCCCGATAAGGCCCGCGATCCACGTATAAATGGATTGAGCTAACTATTTTCTAACCCATAAAAAAAAGGTTAGTCCGACCTGACTTGTCAAATTCCAAAGCTTGTAAAGACTAAGTCGGATGAAATGGACCGACCCATATTGACACTTTTTACCTAAAACACCCTTACCTACCTACCTCTTCACTTTCTCTATCTCTTCCCATGCGATACACTTTTTTAAAAAAAAAATTTTTGGCTGAGTGGAGGCCAATTTTTTTTTTTTTTTAAAAAATAGTTTATAATAAGAGAGCTTTTGATGAAATTAGAATTCTACACTACGTAAAGTTAATATTCCCAGATTCAATAATGGGATCCCGCAGAATCAGGTGCTATGTGCAAATATACAAGTATGGATAGAGCTATTATCCATACTCTATTAAATTTCTTATTTTTATAGTTTTAAGTTTGGACATGTATTATAAAATCGTGATTTCAAATCAATATTTAAATATGAAAATTTAATTCCTCCAAAAAGTATAATTTGAGATTTCAAATCATGATTTTAACTTTTTAAAATGTAAAATTTGACATGAAATGATTGTTCATATGAAATGATTATATTAAACAATAGTTAATTATTAATATTATTGTGTGAATTTAAAAGTTTATATTCGCAAATATTTATTTATAAAAAAAACATGAAAATGATGATTATAACATTATTCACTGATATAATTAGATTACGAAAAGAACATGAAGATGATGAGATTATAATGAGGACAAATGGTTGTATCAAAAAGGTCCTTATTGCATGTGTCTTATCCCCTTCAATGTGAAAAAGTGCTTACTTTTAATAATATAATACTTAAAATAATAAAATAAAATACAAAATATATAACTAAATTAAATGTTTTAAGAAGAATAGAAAACAAAGATTTGTAGTCTAAAAATATGACAAAACTCCTCTATTTATAATCAACAAAAGTTAGTATGAAAAGGCACTTATTATGTCTTATTGAAAAAGTCACAACTCATCAAAAAAATCATAAAAGTCACAACCCTTCAACGTGAAATCTGTCCTCCAAAAATATTTGAGCTTTGATGAAACCAAAATATTATTCAAAATGCTCAGTGGTTGGGCATAGCTGTCCTCCAAAGAATCAAGAGCAAGTAGCTCCAAAGAAACAACAACAAAAGAGGATGATACGGGAATGGAGAAGCAAAGGTCCTCTCAAGAAGAATGTAGAAAGTAACGAGCAGGAACTAGAGAAAAAAAAAAATGAAACAGACAGTCAGCCACAACATGTGGTAAGTACTCCTCTGTGGAAGTTAGGCAGAGCCCTGAGCTTTAACTTGACTGAATTTCCTATACTCATTTCCATGCCATTGAGAAATACATTTAGAAGTCTAGTTAGGAAGCCATTAAAAGGTGTGAACTAGGTTCAATACCTCCTCAAAAAGGAGGGCCCTCAAAGACTATTTGATGAGTTGGTTAGTTTGGAATGTTAGGGGAATAAATAAAGTGGCATAAGAAAAAGGAGCTTAAACTCCTTTTGAAGAATAGGAGAATAAATCTGCCTGGATGGGAGGTGATCGCAAACTACCAACATAGCAGTAATTGAAGAATTTGGATAGCTTGGGACCCTAATGTGTACAAAGCTACTACTATTTCTAGTTCATGTCAGACCATTCACTGCAACATTGCTGAAATCTCAGGGACCCTTTCTTGTTAATGCACTATCGTGTATGGTTTTAACTCCATTGATCTGAGAAAGACACTCTGGAATGATCTGAGAAGTATAGGCAGAATATCCAGAAGGCTTGGTTAATACGTGGTGACTTCAATGCGGTGTTGCATCCAAGTGATAGAGTATTTGGTAATCCAGTAATATTATCTAAGATTAGAGACTATGCTGAATGTATGCAGGATGTAATGGTTAGTGAATTACCATGGAAAGGAGAATACTACACTTGGACAAATAAGCAATTGGGTGATGCTAGAATTTGTAGTAGAATTGATAGAGCATTTGGTAATCATGAGTGGATGATGTTGCGGGGTCATGTTCAAATAGAATATGCACTTCCTCAACTATCAGACCACACTCCAATGCTATTCAATCTAACAAGTTCTCACCACATAATTAAAGCTCCTTTTAGATTCTTCAATGTGTGGGTTGATCATCCTGAGTTCTTGGAGATAGAGGAGCATATATGGGGGCAGAAGTTTGCTACAGAGCCAATGGAGAACATATGAAAGAAATTCAAAGCACTTAAAGAACCACTAAGAGCACTAAATAGGAAAGAATACAAAGGGATTGAACAGAAAATCTCTAAAGCTAGAGAGGATACACAGCAAGTGGAAGATCAATTGAGAAGGAGGTATTCAGATAGTCTAGCAATGACGGAAAAGGAAAAAATCCAGGAGCTTCAGAAGTGGTCTAATATTGAAGAAAGTGTTTTGAAGCAAAAAGCTAGAGCCAAATGGATACAGCTGGGAGATGCAAACAATAAATACTTTTCTGCAACCATCAAGGAGAGAATTCAAAAGAAGCATATCACAGAACTATCATCCTTGCAGGGTATTAGATCAACAAAGCAACAAGATATCATGAGGAAGGGCCCAGTACTAAGTTAACAGCAAGGAATAACATTGTGCAAATTAGTAACTGATGACGAAATCTACTCAGGTCTAAGATCTATAGATGATGATAAGGCACCTGGAGTAGATGGATACAATGCATTATTCTACAAGAAGGCTTGGCCTCAGATTGGAAAGGAAATAACAAGAGTAATCAGAAGATTTTTCAGTACTGGAAAGATCCACAATGCTATCAACTGTATTTCCATCACATTGGTTCCCAAAAAGGCCAATCCAGCTACAATGGAGGAGTATAGACCAATAGCTTGTTGTACAGTATTATATAAGGTCATTGCTAAGATTCTTACAGCCAGGATGCAAGAGATTATAGCAAGAGTCATAAATGAGGCTCAGTTAGGGTTCATTTCAGGAAGAAAAATTGCTGATAACATCATTTTGGCTACTGAGTTGGTTAAAGCTTATCAAAGAAAGCACATCTCACCTAGATGTATAATCAAGATTGATTTACAAAAAGCTGATGTCTCTGTAGAATGGGTATATTTGAAACAGGTTATGAGTGAGATGTGTTTCCCTGCTAAATTTATCAACTGGATAACGCAGTGTATTAAAACTGTCTCATACTCTATATTGATCAGTGGGAACCTAACACACCATTTAAAGCTGCTAAAGGTCTAAGGTAAGGTGATCCAATATCACCTTATCTGTTTGTTGTGGCTATGGAGTACTTAAGTAGACTGTTCAATACTTTGAAGGACAACAAAGAGTTGTCTTATCATCCTAGATGTGCTAAGTTGGGGGTAACACACTTGTGTTTTGCAGATGACCTATTATTATTTGCTAGAGGAGATCTTCATTCTGTGGTGACAATAATGAACTGCTTTGATATATTTGCTCAAGCATCTGGACTTCAAGCAAATAGAGAAAAAAGTTCTATCTATTTTGGAGGCCTCTCAAAGAAGGATCGGGAAAGCATTATTCAGCATACTAGTTTCTCACATGGACAACTCCCTTTCAAGTATTTGGGCATCCCATTATCAACACAGAAACTCATTCTGAACCAATGGATGCCACTAGTAGACAGAATTGTAGCTAAAATCAACAACATGGTCAGCAAGAAAGTTATCTTATGCTGGGAGAATACAGCTGATACAGACAGTGCTCTTTGGTATACAATCATATTGGTCCCAACTATTTCTCATGCCAGCAAAGGTACTTATTGAAGCACATTGCAAAAGTTTAGTCAGGTTCTAGTTCAATCACTAAAAAGCCATTGGTAGCTTGGGATGAAGTATGCACACCTAAGTCAGCTGGAGGGCTAAATTTGATCAACATTCAATTATGGAACAAGATCGCAATAGCTAAAACTAACTGGGATTTAGCTAGCAAACAGGACAAATTATGGATAAGGTGGATACATACATACTACATCAAGAAAAGCTCAACTGCTACAGTCAACATACCTACACAAGCATCCTGGATGATCAAAAAGATTATAGCAGCTAGAGCTACAATGAATTACATTCAGCTGAGTAATCCAGTACGCATCAGAACTATTTACCATAATCTACTAGGAGAAAATTCAAGGGGTCTATGGAAAGCACTGATGTTTGGGAATGATGCCAGACCAAAAGCAAAATTCACTCTATGGCTACAATTACAAGACAAACTGATGAAAACAGATAGGCTACACGAATGGGGGATAAAAATTGATTGTACCTGCACTATATCAACAACAACAAGAGTCACGAGATCACCTCTATGTACAATGTTCCTTCACTTGCCCCCTATGGAGAAGACTTATGCAATGGATGCAATGGCAATGGGCTCCATCCGCAAATTGGGAATCCCACTTAGCATGGTTGATAGCTTCCTTAAAGGGCAGATCTACCAATGCACAAGTGTTCAAGATGATTTATGCTAAAATGGTCTACATGATTTGGAGCGAAAGGAATCAAAGAGTGTTTGAAAACAAGAGTACGCAAAGTGAAGAAGTAGCAAGGCAAATTGTTTTTATTTGCAATGTAAGGGTTAAGCCTAGAATTAGAAGTAAATTGCAGCAATTAACCTTTTGAGATGTAGATGATAGAGTGGTGGTTAAAGTAGTTGTTATACTTGAGTCTTAACTGATATAGCAATTGAAACTAAATTGCTATGGCAATGTAATGATTATTTTGGTGGTTAATGAAATATTAGTTACCAAAAAAAAAATCCATCTACTTTTATGGTTAATGAAATATTAGTTAAAAAAAAAATCTGTCTATTTTTAATATAATACAAATAAATAAGATATACTGCATTGAGTATTTGCAGTTGAGGGTATTATATTAATTTAACATTCAAATTAAGGAGTTCATGCTTTTAAGGAGTAGTATATAGTATAAGTATTTATAGATAGATATAAATAGATTAACTCATCCAAGCATTTCCAACCACACTGAAAAGTAGAAAATCAATTTTGAACAAAAAAGATGACATCAGAAATGAAGCTTTCAGGCGGTTTACCATTTCCTCCATTCTCGGATGCTTAACTTTGAGAATTTTAAGTAGTCGAGTAAAATTTGGGTACACAATGACACTGTGGGATACGACTTCATCTCCAACTCGAAGAATTTGAGTCACATGGAAATAATTCAAATGCTATTGATTTTCTAACCAGGAGATTAGTAAAAAGAGTGATGTATTCACACAACTCTATCAAAAAGAACCAAAAACTAACCTGTTTTTATTATAATGAAATGTCATAGGTGTATAATTTTGAATCTAAGATAACCAAAGGGAAGAAGGCAATAATGTTACCTTACACTTATGTACTTCACCAACTCAATAAGTTAAAAATGAAAGAAGAATCTCGCTACGTATTTACTAACATTTACAACGGAAGGAACTCCTGCGGAAAACTTGAACAAGCTTCACAGCAGCAGAAAGAACCCCGGAGAAATCTTGGACAAGGCTTCCATGTCCGCTGTGAAATTAAACAGCCAAAAAGCAGGCAGCAACACTCAAATTTTTTATGAAGCAATAATACGTTCAACGCACATAAATCAACCAGCTAAATTACATGTTTTAGACGACAAACAAATACTCAGTATGCAAATCATAAATAACTTACCAGAAACCTGACACCTGATGAAACAATCATGATTAAATAATAAAGGTAGCAGAAATGACTAGAAGAGAAACCTATCAATGCCTCTAGATGCTTACAGACCTTGCTATTGATAGTTTGAAGAGGATAGTTGAAGGCATAATTATCAAGGACCAGAAGCACCAATTCTCCCGAGTTGTATAAACAAGTCTATTAGTCACTTTAACTTATGACAAATCAAATGATCCTTGACCTTCATTAACAGCATAGAGTAACTTCTTGTACATGATCTCCTGCAGAGTAAAATAACGCATAACTAGGGGAAAATAAAGAATTGATTGATAATAGGGAAGTATCAACCACTAAAATGCTGACTCAGACAGGGAAATCACAAGGCAACATATGGCTATAGTAATTAGAGAAACTCTACCTTACTAGAATAGGGAGGGAGTTTCAAGTAATTAGCACATGTCATCACACTGGGTAGGTCTTCATCTGCAGATTCTGATGGTGCATTACTGTTGTGTGCTGCATTGCCGGCACCGGATGAATGCTGTTCCAAAGATATGAACGGTCAGTCCCTGAATAAAGAACTGTAGCAAATAGGCACACTTAAATTTTAGTCACAACCATATACCTTCCTCACAATTGTCAACTTAGGATTCAGAGCAGCAAGACCACCTGCGGGGAGCCGGGGAGCACCAGTGACAAACTGACAGAATGCCCGTTGCTGCTCAGGTGTGAACTCTCCCATAATCTCTAATAACTGGGGAGAATAATATATTACAAGTTATCTATCAACTTGAAACAAATAGAAGTGAATGATGAAGAATAGCATCCTAATCATCATTGTTTCAGGCAGTGTACTTTCACCAACAGCCGAAGGACAACTTACATGAATAATGGGAGGACTCTTGGATGTGTACCCATGATCGAATTTAATGTGCTCTACTAGAGTCTCAGGCTGCATAACAAAAAGAATGTAATACATTCAACCAAATACAGGAGAAGTAGGTCTAGAATAACCAGCAAATTCATGAGAACAGATTACCTTCCACAACTCTCTACGGCCACATAACAGATAGTCCAACTCTGAAGGAGTGAATATTTGTAGAGCTGAATAGTCAAAAACCTGAAAATTTTGAATCCTAAACGTTATTTATTATAAGATATAAAATTATCTGCAGGTGTATCCAAATTTGCTAAAGCATTAATAAAGAAACAATCTTCAATAAGGGAACTATCAGATTGTCCCACCATATGCTTTTTTAACCCACAAGATCATCTTGATCTTTTAAGTTCTCTAGAAAAAAAAAACAAGCAGCAAACCTGATTGAAGCCAGATCTAAAAGCCTCCATTTGCTGCCTGATTCCAGTCTTGACAGTAGCATCAACTACCAAAGAAATGTATTCCTCCAAGTTACTGAGATCCACCTGCAAATTCCATTTAAGGTATTAAAAGAAATATTAATGGAAATAAGGCATGCAATTGAGGGACTTCATCAGTCAAGTATCAAAAATAAAAAGCGAAGAAACAAAAAAAAATAAAAGAGAAGGGCTGACATCCAAGATATCGTGGCTCACATTCTCGTCGCCTGCTTTAAGAACATATTCAGGATAGCCAGGAAGTGTGAAATCTAAACAAAGATCCTCAACTGGAGTCCCACGGAAACGCATGTCATAGGATTTGACTAGGTTCTGATCTTCTATTGATTCTATGTATTGCTTTCGACAGACAAGAGCTTGCAACTCTTGCAAGGTCTTGCCCAATTCAGCGTCAAAAGAGAAAATGTCATACAAATCAAGCTCCTGAAGTATTTCAAGTTAGAAATATTAATGCAAAAGATAAAATACAGTGGTGGGTGCAACAACCAATCACAGAGGACAAGTGTGCAATGAAGAGCAGGGGGACACTTACTTGACCAAGAACAAGCTTATAGAAGGCCATGGACAGTGGAAGGTCCAAAAGCCGTCCATCTTGAAGAGCTTTGGCCATAACACGTCCAAGCAAGCAGAAATATTCAATTGCCTTATGGAATTGACCTCCATCAACAGTACCAGTATGTGGTGACCAGGGACGTGGGAATAATCCAAGAGGTGCTTGGACAAGATCTCTATCACTCCCACTTAATTTATCATCTATATGAACTCCCATAGAATGTCCATTTGACATTAATGATAAACCAGATCTCCACATTCCAAGTTCAAGTTTTTGTAGATCATGACTTAAAAGGGTATAAAACTCCAGTGTAGGACCCAGGCCAGTACCAACTTCACCAAAATATTCAACTTCAAGAACAGCTTTTTGGCTAGAGTACATCTCCATTACCTTTGCAGCAGAATCCAGAATGTGGTTCCTAGAGACGCGAACTTTCTGGCGCTGTAATCTACCAACCCTAACTGCCCTCTCATGACTAGATCCATTACCGTCAGCACCTTGCTGTTGCTGCAGCCTATATAGAGCCCTTGACAACCCAAAAGCAGTTGAATAGAAGTACTGACGCCGAGTCTCAAATGGAAAAAGAAACGGGCAGGCCTTTGTCAGCTGGTAACACCAAGATGGAAGAGACCCACTACAAAGTGCAAGAGCATCCTGGATCTGTCGTGCCAACTTCGGAGTGAGTTTACTATTGACAAATTCCTCAGAAGGAATTTTGATACCCGTAGCACTGAGCTCATCCAGATTAGAAATTTTTCCTTCAGAGAAATCTTCGATCATGGACAGGACTCGTAGACGGGGGGCAAGCTGATTCAGTGCCTCCAAAACACATAAGAGATACAAAATACTGTAAGTAGGGTTGCTTTTCTCCAGATCACAAGGAAGTTCTCCCTGCAATATACTATCTAACAATGATGCTTGAAGCAATGAAGGATCAAAACTGGAACTAGTTGAAGAACTGGTTTTCATAGACTTGGAAATTGAGCTCCCAGACTCATTCATTGACCTCTCAGCTTGGTTGTCTGCCCTTTGGTATGTGATAGTGTAAATATCACCCCAAACCCTGCTTCCGTCACTGGATACAAAATCATTGCCACCATATCTCTCATCATCATCCTCATCTAGAACAAGCTGCCGCTGGATAGCCTGGTAGATAGTCAAGTGCCTATTAAGCGGCTTCCCACCAACAGAAAATATTAGTTTTGGAGGATCACCAGAACCGAATAGAGGATGCCCATGCCCATCTCTAGCACCCCTCACACCTCTACCACTAGCAGATGAAAGACCAGCCATGGCAGCAGCAGCAAATGACATTGCACCCCTTGAACCATAGGAATTCCTACTTCTGAACTCAACGGAATCAGATCCCCGAACAGAAGCAATTCTGCTCCTAGAACCCACAGCAGCATTTGTATTGCTACCAGTTAATGCCTGTGTAAGAAGGCTATCCTCCAAAGAGTCTCCCAATTTAACATCATGCACTTCATCTGCCATGCAGACAGGAAGACGGTCATCCCTCAGCACCTAGAAAAATGGGGAAGAAAAAAATAAGAACATCGCTAATACAATATATGCACCATCTATATTTAACACTTAAAGAGCTTTTCAGAGTGATACGTCAAGGTATACCCTTCCTCCCACAGCCCACCCCCTGCCCCAGAAAAAAAAGAAGGCAATTCATAATAGATGCCTATTCAAAATATTCCATTCACGTCTCCCTCATACCTCTCCTCAAAGGTAATCTCACGGTTGACTAGAAAAGGTTAAATGAAAATTTTAGTTACAAAATAAAGGGAAAGGGTTTGATTGTGCCAATATATTATTTCATTGTCAAATTCATGACTCATTCAAGAACCGAACATAGGACAAAAGTTTGCCCACTCCCATCCATAGCCCTACTTAACAATCCCTCATGATTTTGTCATGGTAAGAGCTTCAATAATTCCATTTCTCAAAAACTCCTTGCTATAATAGAGCAAATTTATCCTATATCAAGAGAACACCAACCCAAAAATCCTTTGGAAAAACCACATAATACTCAAGACCAAGTCCCATTTATTACTTGAACCCTAATCTACAAGACCACAAGTACACTAAGCTCATGTTTGTTTTCTAATAGAATTTTTACCAGGCTTTCCTTTTTCCCAATAACCGTGGTCAAGGCCACAGCTTACACACACCTCAACTAATTCCATAGAGTACTTGCTACCTTTGCTACCTCTCACCAGTATATGCACCGAATAACTTGGTCTACCATAACGGGTGATTTTGTGCACCAAGACTTGGACAAACAGGAAACTATCACAAAGTGATTTTGACTCGGCTGGGAAGACTTGACTTCATTTCCAACACTATCAACCCAATTAAAACAGCCCAGGGGCTAGTTTCCCGTGGCTACCATTTTAAAACTTCTAATGCTTCTAGTTACACCCCTTGCACTAAAGGGAAGAGTCAATTTCATTAGTTGACATTAATGCATCTTTCAGAAGCATAGAACACTGATTCAGCTTTTAATCTAAAGTAATTCCTTTGCGTAACAGTGCTCAAGAAAACGTTGAGCTCTTAAATATGAAGATCACGTTAATCCATTTAAACAAGTTAAACCAAAAACAAGAAAAATAGAAAGAAGAAACGAAATAGAGAAATCTAACAACATACACCATCATGGTCATCTTCATCTTCGTCAGACATATCGTCCTCAATCACCAAAGCATCATCAAGTCCAATAAGAGAATGATGCAACTCATCATCCTTAACATGAGTTAAACAGCGAAATGTCAGCATTCAGGTGGACATAAAATCCATTAACCCCACCTTAGTAGTTAAAAATGTAGACAAGGACACCAAAAGAATCAAGGTTTCCCATAAATACCTTTGCTTCATCTGGAGAACTCAATTTGTCAATAATGCAATAGGAATGATCAACAAAATACTTTAATCCCCATCAAGAAGCTAATTATGTCAAGAATTTTACACAAAAAAGAAAGATATTACATAAACTTGGAGGAAGTTCAGATAATAAACAAAATATTTGATTATACCACCAAAACTTGAAGGTAAATTCTATAGAGGGGTGTCAGAACAACTTTGTTGTATGGGGAGGAGTACCTAGCCAAGAACTCTCATATTCAGAAGATGCAAGTTGCAGCATGAGGATGCTAAGATGGATCATGGATATGTGGGCATATTTGGAGAGAAATTAGGAACGAAATATCCAAGACAAGGTAAGAGTGACCTTCACCCTATGGTGGATGAGGAAGGCGAGGTTGAGATGGTTTGGGCATGTGAAGAGGAGATGCACCAGTGAGCAGATGTAAGAAGTTGGATATGGTGGGAACGAGGAGATATAGGACAAAGAAATATTGGAGAGGCAATTAGACAGAACCTAGCACAACTGCAACTCACTAAGGACATGATCTTAGATAGGAATATAGGAATGTTAGTGCATTGTTGAGCATTGTCTTGCTTTTCGGTGAGATTAGGCCTGATGGTAGGCTGGAGCACCATATATGTCGTAATATTAGCCTTATTCATGTAGCTTCTTGTTTTTCGAGGTATGTCATCATATGACATTGTTACTGTTTCTTTTTTGTTTGCTTCATATGTATTGCTTTCCTTATTAGTTGTCAAGATTTCTTCCTTGCCATATGTCTTCATTCACAACTATTTTGATTTGTTGTGGTTGCGCCAAGGCATACACTCTATCCTCCCCAAGCCCCACTTGTAGATCACACTGTGTATGTTGTTATTGTTGACTTAAGAGGGAGAAAGTTAACTCTTGATTAAGGTTTGCAAAACTTGGCTCAAATATTACAATTCAAACCGTTTAAAACTGTCATTCAGTTTGTTTGGCTCCAATAATTTTTTAAACCAAATCAAATTGTAAATCACAGTTTGATCAGAAGTTTTAAACATTTATCTAAAGAAGATAATTTTTAACATATGTAATACTGGTAACGCAATCTATAGAGCCTAAAATTAACTTTTATCCCCTGTCCTCAGTTAATTTTATATGAACATCAGTTTTATCAACTAATAGATTTCATAAAGTTGAGGCTATTGTAGCCTCTATGAACTTAAGATATATTTTTATTCTACTGTCAATCCCCATACTCCTCATTCAAATTTTGGTTACTTCACAAACCAAACCAAAGTTCAGTTTGGTTTCAAGGTTTAATGGCTTCAGAAAATCATGAAGCACCAAGAAATAATATCCTTTATACCTTCACAAGCTCCGTATTATCTTTCTTATTTTAAACAATCAGCCTATTTCACCAAAAAATTGTTGACACAAAGAGGAAAAAAAATAGAAAATAGGAAATCTAAAATTAATTCCTCTAAACACTTACGAGGTTTAATTTGAGAACCGTAAAAGATTATTCCTTCATTTTAAGTGAACTCAAGCAACTGCCAAGCCAAAATCTTCAATATTCATACATACAGAGCATAACAAACATAATGAAGAGGACAAAATTACCTCGGAACTAGAGTCCACAGGTTTCTCCTCTGATAAGGCCTTCTCCAAGGCAGCTCTCATTCTAGCAGGATTTCTTGATTGAATTCCTCTGCGATCTTTTTGAGCAGGCTTCAAAACCGCTTTTCCTTTGCCCTTTGAAGAGCTTCCATCACTGTCATTAATACTAACTGCCGTCCTAGAGCGTGCAGAATGACGACGAGATGCAGAGGCAGGAGTGGACATAGATGGAGATGCCGCACTGCCTCCTGCAGGTATAGTCCCAGATTCAGAGTTTCCTGCAGAAGCAGAGGCCTTCTGTCCAGCCTCAGGTCGCTCAACTCGGGCCCAGAGGAATTCTTCAATAGCCACTAAACTTGCCAAAGGATCAATCAACAAAACATTTGAAGAATAGTCACGGAGTGTTTTCTCTCCTTGGGCTCTGCAAAGGCGCAGCTTAAATGGCTGAGACAAAGCACTTAAACCTGAAGAAAGACGTGCATTTCCAGTCGATGATCTGGAACTATGACTCAGCACAACAGGGAAACACTCCAATGAACATAGAGCATTTTGAAGCTTTTGGACCAGAACAGTCATGGGAACCATACTTCCACCATCAACACCAGCAGGAAGGGCAACTGCAATAAAAGACTTGTATCTTCTTATTGCTTCTTGTCGAAGCCTAGACATACTAGTATCAGAGATCCTTTCCTTGGCAAGGTATGCAAACGTGAAATATTTTAGTAAAGAAGCAACAACTCCACTTCCAATGAACTCAAAAGTTGAAACACCATCCCCTTTGTTGAGTTCCCCTATCATGGCAGCTATCACTTCAGCCAAGTTTTCTTCCTTTCCAACAGAACTATTGCCAAGCTGAGAACCAAATGATTTGGATTTTCCTTTAGGTTTAGCTATCTGTTCATCAATACCAACATTCAATTTCATGCAGAGATTCTTCAATTGTATAAGATCATCTGTGACAGCAGCTTCAGCAGCCTTAGAATCTGAAGGGAAATACTTATCCTTGAAAGCTTTTGCACATGTACTGACTGCCATCCGAAGGTTAGAATTGATAGTCGGAATTTCCATCAAATTTGGCGGAGATGTAGTACTTGGAACTGGACTTGTAGGATCTTCAACAGAAGTTGACTCTGTATCGGAATTAGTGCTACGACGTCGATTTTGTTTCTCCTTCTCAGCATTTGTTGGCTGCGGAGGAGCAGAAACATGAGACCCAGAAAAAATCAAGGCATCTACAGCATGAACAACACCTTCCCGGACAAACATCTTGCCAAAAACTCTAGGAAGTTTCTCCATTAGAATCTCTGCTATTTGAAGAGCGGGCACCAAGACTTGGGGATCCTTCCAAGCCAAAACCCCAGCCAAGAAACTATTAAGACATTACATTCAACCATCACATTCATGGAACACGCACTGAGAAAAATATCATTAAAAGAAATATTGTCTTATGATAAACATTGCTTCCACGGCCAAATGTTGAAGAATAATATCAAGCTTTAATTTGGTTCCATCATACCTTGACAAGTTAGTGACATTATTTAAAGACTGAATCATATCTGCATTACTGAAATACATAAGTTTTCCAATAACTGAGAGGCATTTGTGGCGTGCTGCTGTATTCACACTGGATCCATATGTCTGATCAGCAAAACGAGCAACAGGAAATCACATCTCTAGAGTCTGTCCACTATGGTCAGGTAGTGATAGTAATACACCCATAGAGTTATAATAAAACCTGGATTAGAACAGGAAGGAGATCCATTCCAAATTGTTGCAGAAGTTCAGGTTGATCATTCAATAGTTTCTCACGAGCTGATACCTCCTGAGAACATGCATTCAGATTCTCCTGTTTGCTAGAACCACCAGCAGAGGATTTCCTCATAAAAGGACCCCTAGTGAAAAAATTTGTGCTAACTGGAAGAGAGATGGTTCCTTGAGGCAGTGGAGGAAGTAGTTCATTTGACAGATTCACAATCTCAAAAACCTACAATAAGAAAAAATTACACTTGGGATCTATCACAAAAGCAACAACCACAACACCCAGAAAGTGGATACAGAAAGAGGTCGAATTCAACAAGCAGTTTGATTATGCGTCATGCAAATATCATGATTAATATTCCCACCAAACAAAAATTACCAAGCCTAATACTAGGAAAGTTCTCAGGGCTGCCATGGAAGTGTAATGACCAACAGGAAATAAAAAATAAACACCTTTCAATCTAAACAAACTATCTAGATCCTCAATATTATTAATTGAGAAAAAACCATTCTGAACTCAGGTGTTTATTCCATACAGAGACACACCGTGGCCTTACTACCTTGTTTCGAAACAAAAGGTTAACCCTGCTAATCCATATCACATCGAGTGTGATATCAATCTTATTACACTTTCTTCATGCAGTGTTAGACTGTACTTCTAGTTCCCTAGAGAAAAACTCCAGCAATTTTTCTGTATTTTCAAAGAACATATATTCCTCAGGGGAATAACAAAGTAAAGACAGAGAAATGGAACTCAAATGGGTTCCTACTTTTTTTCTCGATTCATTCCACAAACTCTAATGCTCAACCCCCAGTTACTGTCCACTTCAATTTGTCCGCATGAAAATACATAGGATATCTAATCCTGTCTCCTCATGCCACAAATATCCAATATCCAATATTCAATATGCACTACTTGTTCCTAAATCTCTATAATTTAGTAAAGTTCATATTTCTTCTTTCTGATACTCCTGAATGAACCATTGTAGCAATAGTGACAAACATACAAGCAGTGGATTGCAAAATTAAAGGTATCACACATACATGCTCTGCAGGTCTGCTCAAGGCAGGTGAAATAGAGACAGAGGCTGATAAAATGTCTTTGAGGATCCCACTGATGCCAAGCATCATCAAGGTTTTAGTCCCTAATGTAGAGGCACTGGCACACGTAGAAAGAAGCCGGATCAAGCCCTGCAAACCAAATCAAGTCATAATAGAGCCCCATGCAAATGATCAACACATCAAGAACTGAACTTACTGTGTAAGTTTCCGTGCTAAGTGAAGCCTGACCACCTCCAGAATTACTGGTTGAGATGAGGGAGGCAGCCTGTGTGACAAGTCCGTGATTGCAGAGCTCACCTAGCTTCTCTGGAGAAGATGCAAATGCTTCAGAAATCCGGGTCAAGCAGATAGAGGCATGCTCTAATACCTACACACACATCCAAGCACCAAGAAATAAAATGGTTAAGAGAGAAGGCTTAACCAAATTTAGGAGGCGAAAAGGACGAAAACAAGTTCATTAAGCGAAAAATTTTGACAATCCCCCTGTGATTTTGTTATGACGTGATGATGATCTCACCTTTGCATCGTGATACTGAAGGAGATTCATCAACAATGGAACAGCTTCCATCACAAAGTCAGCAGCATCCGAAGGCAGCTTCTTGCACATATTAGCAGCAGTTGCTAGCGCAACTCTCTGTGGGAGAATGAAAAGAAGATCAGAAATTCAGAATGATATTCAACTTATCTATGGAACTATCAATGGCTTATTTACAATTCATTATCTTCACTACCTGAACACCAGTGGAAAAGAAATCCAGATGCGAAAGCACGGCCATGAGTGCACCTGCTCGCAAACAAGCAGTTGGATCTTCCCGAGATATCTTCTTTAAAGCTTGTAGAGACTGTTAAAGCTAAACATTAGTATCATAACCTAAAATTTCCATCATGTCAATATTAAGCAATCTGCAGCACTTGCAAGGCATATTTTCTTAGCAGAGATGTTATATCGAGAATTTCTACTTCTAGAGAACTCTTAATGTTATCATAAACATACAAATTATTGAGCATTGGAATGATTCACATAACCAACCCGAATTAGTTTCGGATTGAGATGCAATTATTGCTGTTGTCGTTGTGTACAAGGCACAATTCTAGGGAGTAGCACTCAATTAGAATATACACTGAAATCAATTTCATTTGGCACAAAGGGAATAACTTTTTCACCTGTTCAGCTAAGTCTATGTATTCAATGGTGAGCAGACGAGCTACAAAATATGAAACAGCTCCATAATGCACAATAGCAGCGCAAGAAGATGGCAGAACATCAACCAAATGGGTTAAAGCCCTAGCTGCGAGAAGCATAATATCAGGATTACTCCCATGATTAAGCAACCCCACCAGCACAGGTACAAAACAGTCCACTGAAAAAGTGCTCAACGAGTCTTCTGTCCCAAAGGAAATCATCACGCAAAGCTGAGTCAATGCCTCTATTTGTTTCCCTTCTTCCCCGTCAGCTCTCAAGCCCGATAAAATCTTCTTCAGTCGCCCATTCTGTTGCGAAGAGGAAGTAGTCGCCATTGCAGAACTGGGCAGTAAATCATCCAAACCAGCACCCAATTTTCTCAACAATCCTTGAAGTGCACTACTTGCTGAAGTCAAGTTATGGTGCAAAATCCCAGCACCGCCTTCACTTGCATTTTCATCTTCATCATCCCCACCAGTATCCGTGTTCAAACCCATATCTCTTTCTCTATCCCCAATTTCGTGCTCTTTTTCCTTATTTTTATCGGACCCGTGATTCTTTCCACGGCGGGTTCGGGTGCCCGACCCGGATGATTCATTTGTGGAGTCCATCGGGAGTGGGTCTCGGGAACGAGTTGAGATCGAATTTGAGGCGCTGCGTGTGGTGAGACGAGCTCTCTTAACAGAAGAAGCAGAGGGCGCTGATGACGTGGCCTCCGTCCCTTTCCGGCACCGAGCTTCCATACAAAACCGAACAGCGAACAAGGTCGCCGATTAATCGGCGATCAGACACAGTCCGGTAACCGGATTGTCATCATCTTTTAGAAGCCCTAATTCACAAAATTGGGCGAGGTAAAAAGGGAACTTTGATTGTTCCTTCCGTAACAATTTCTGCAAAAATTAAATGATTTTATTGCATGGCAGTGAACAACTCTTCACGAAATCGTAGGTAAAAAAGAGAGGATTTTTATGTAAAGAAAGTGAACATAAGCAAGAAATGGAAGAACAAAAGAGTAGTTTTTTTAACAAGAAAAATAAAAGAAATGGAATCTAACCAATAAATTTGGTCTTGTTTGGATGATTTTTAATTGTTTATTTGTTAAGTGGATGATTAACACACACACATCAGATTATGTGCTAGTAGGAGTTGTGCTCCTAATTTGTTGTTAAATTTAACCACACCAACATTATTTTATCATGCATTATTTTATTAAGTTAGAAATATTAGTCTGTCTCATTATATAGCTATATCTATTAATTAAACATAAATATAAATATTGAATTAAATAATAAACATACATTTCATTACGTTCTGGCTCAAAAATACCATGAAATTAAAATTTTGACTTAAAAATACCCCTCTCTCTAACAAAAAGAAAAAAAGGTTAAAAATACAAAAATGGAGCAAAAATAACTTTGGATTAGATTTTGGTTCAAAAATACTCTTTTCTTAAAATTTTGTAAAAATGTACCCCTTTCTCTGGCAAAAAATAACATCATGCATATTGTGTAGACAAAAAATATCACATGATCAGTTCATGAAACTCCAATGAGGAACCCAAGAGGTTTTTTTCCTCGGATATTAGATTCAAGACTAGCCTTTTCATGTCAAAAGGGACTGCTATTTCACTTGCAAATACAATTGATTCATCCTCATTATAATCATTGCCTATTCCCTCAATCAGTTTCTCGAGTTCAAATACAATTCTTCAAAATTTTCAAGCCTACGAAGTTTGTATAAAAATTGTTGTGCTCACGTTAGCAATATAACACAATTAGTATAAGTTATCATTTTCAAAAGATAATTGATTCGCAATTATGAATAAAAAAATTCCCACAATAAGAATCTGGATACTAAAAGTTTGATAAAAATTAATTTGAAGATGGGTTGAAGTTGAATTTTTAATGGGAGAGGGATGTTTCAAATAATAACTTTAAAATTTTGATAGAGGGGTATTTTTAAGTAAAAACTAACGAGTGATATTTTTGTTCCATTTCTAATAATTAAGGGGTATTTTTAACTCTTTTTTCATTTTTGTTAGAACAAGGGGCATTTTTGAGGGGGAAATTTATTGGAGGGGTTTTTTTGAGCCAAAAATATAACTAAGGGGTATTTTTGAGCCAAAAATATAACTGAGGGTATTTTTGAATCAAAACATAACGAAAGGTTATTTCTGTTCCATTTCAAATAGTTCAGGGTTATTTTTTATCCTTTTTCCTAATATTATTAAAATAATAATATAATGATTAAAAATTGGTGAAAAAATAATTTTGTCTAAAATAGAGTCTTTTAATGAAGGATAAAAAGTTCAAATAATATTTGTAAGGGTCTTCATACTTTTAATATCGTACTAGTTAGTGCACGTGGTATGTACCCCATTAATTAATAAAAAATGTATAGTAAATAAATAAATTATTACATGTGTTTTTACTATTTTATTTCTGGATCAAATCTATTTTAATTGAAAAAAGATTCTTTATATAGAAATTTAATCATAATAAGAAAATCTTCTCTAATTAATTTTTATTATGTTTATTATTATATTCAAATATTTAATATTATTCAAATAATAATATAATAATTACATAAATGATGAGAGGCGATTTTGTCTAAACATGATTCTTTTAAAATCACGTTTATTTCTTCGCCACATATGATTAGATAACAAAAATCTACGAGCACTCATATAAAAAAATTTACGATCATACATTAATCGAGTAGATGATGTATCTTTGTTGCATGATGGACAAGCCAAAGCTCCCTTTGTGCTCCATCCAGATAAGTTGGCAGGAAAATCATTTCTTGCCCATAAGAATGTTGCCCACGTACAAAAGTTTTCTTTACTCGAAGCAACATATGTATCACTCTATAAAATCATAATTCTCGTAACTCGTCTATCAATGGTTCTAAGTACATATCAATATCATTTCTAGGAGCCTTGGGATCAAGTATCAACAAAGATAAGAAACAATATGGTTGCTCCAAGCTAGAGGTGGCATATAACACTTGATAAATTATCAAAATACCCCTAAAGGATAGACATAAGCATAATGCATCTTCCCATGCTCCAATAGCAATTTTGAGGCCATATATGATCAACATGAAAAATTAAGTGAAAAAATGGTGTCGATTGATTTTTAGAGCAATCGGATCAAAAAATAATTTTTTAATGCGAATTAGTGAGAATGCGCGACAGGGCCGCGATGCGCTTCCATCACGGACCAACACTTGGTTTCACCCCAAAAAATTTCTACGGGATTAGAAAGCCTATTTGGAGAATTTTTAGCGACAAATATCAAAAAAATACATAGTCCACATAAAGGACCCTGCGTCCCGAAATTGACTTTTTTTTGAATTTCGTGAGAGACATTCTAGACCTTTTCAAACCCCTCTTGGACTTAATATATGTCCAAAATAAGTCGTTTAAGTATAAAGAGGGTTTTTAAACCTTATTCTATGTCCTTTTCAAGTCCTTGAAAAGACTATAAAGAGGAGAGAAACTAGGGTTTCCAAGTATTCGACTGTGATCCATTGAGTTGCGATTGTTCCTCTATTTCGAGGTATACAAGGCTACCTAAAATTTTATTTTTGTGCCTAATCTATAATTACTATCAAAGAATATTAGTCAAAAGTCAAGCCAATTTCAGTCCTATGATCTTACGAAGAAATTCTAGAACCTTATCATAAAATCCTTATTATTCCATTATTATGATGCTAAGAACTTCATCATTGAGTAGATCTCCTTGGATTCCTGAAGTATTA
>JAOTQJ010000002.1:15086405-15105707 GCA_025642045.1 Solanum sejunctum | reverse complement strand
GTCTATCTAAGGTCATGTCCTCAGTGAGGTCGAGTTCCGCCATGTCTTGTCTGATCACCTCCCCCCAGTATTTCTTCAGTCTGCCTCTGGCCCTCCGAGAAGCACCCACAACTAACCTCTCGCACCTCCTAACAGACGCATCGATACTCCTTCTCTGCACATGTACGAATCAACGCAGTCTTGCTTTCCTCATCTTTTCGTCCACCGAGGCCACCTCCAGTTTCTCCCGAATTGCCTCTTCCTAACCTTGTCACTTTTGGTGTGCCCGCACATCCATCTTAGCAGCCTCATTTCTGCAACATGCATCTTCTAAACATGTATATTTTTAATAGGCCAATATTCCACCCTACACAATAACGTTGGTCTAACCACCACTCTGTAGAACTGACCTTTAAATTTGGATGATATCTTTTTGTCACACAATACTCCCGAGGCCACCCCACACTGAGTATTTATTATTATTTGTACCAGCAATGTTTAAACAAATAAAAGAGAGAAGTGGAAGGTGAACCAAACCCCATTAGCAACTACCAACACACCCCACACTCAAATCATTTTTTCCTTCAAACAAATTTCCTATGTCTTCTTTTAGCTAGTATTATGTCTTCTAGAAAGTCTAGCGACATACACACAAACTCAATCTCTCTCTCTCCATAATATTTTGCTTGTATGCTAGAATACCAATATAATGAACAAAAACTCCCCCACCTCCAACCATATTACTTGTATTAATTAGTAAAAATTTCTAAACCAAAAGCTCTTCACCGAACGCTCGCTACAACTAACTTACCACATATATTCTTACTCAAATTATAAATAAAACAAATAATGATAGTAAATGAAAACAAAAAGTGTTTATCAACGGTTTAAAACAACTTCTATATAACTTCATTTAATATGTAACCATCGGTCGAAATTGAAATCAATAACTGGAAAATAAAGTAAAACATAAATGATGGTTATTGCATTAAAGAACTTATCGTAAATTTACATTATCAGAACATAACACATTAATGACCGTGTAATTTGACATATTATAGTCGGTGAGTTTCAATTAATTTACATCAATAAAAAATCATTGTCAGTGAGTTTCAATTAATTTACACATATAAAAATATCACTTAAGCGTCAAATTTAAACTCACCAACTATAATACGGCAAATTACATAGTCATTAATGTAAAAATTTAAACCAAAAAGTGTTCCAACTGCAGTTAATTTGCTTTTGGAATTTCCTTCTTCCACATGTCATGCATCACTACAACAAATAAAGAATTTAGTGGCAAATAATATAACGGTCGCTAAACTATATTTAGCTACAATATTAAATATGACTATTTATAAAGTTAACACAATTTGATTGTGATGTCGGGACGAGTAAAAGTTAAGTATTAAAGTCCACCGACAAGACTACCATATAACGAAGGATCAGAGAATGGAAGAGATGTATCAAAAGCAATGAGAGATTTAGGAGAAAGAGGAGTATTATCTAGTTTATGAGAGAAAAGGCTTGCATGGTTAAGAAGGTCATGAATGTATTTGGATTGGTTAAGAAAATAACTACCCTTACATGTGGAGACAGAGATCCCAAGAAAATAGTTAACTAGTCCGAGATCTCTCATGGAGAATTCAGACATAAGAGTCTTGATTGTTGACTGAAGTAAAGAAGGCGAAGACGAAGTGATGAGAATGTCATCCACATATAGAAGAAGAATGATGATGTCAGAAGCAGATTTGTAAATGAAAAGAGAATTATCAGAAAAACTATTTTTAAAACCATGTTTGACAAGAAAGGAAATGAAGCGTGAAACCATGCTCTTGGAGCTTGTTTTAAGCCATAAAGGGCCTTGTTCAAGCGGCAAACATGATATGGAAATTGCGAATGAACAAAACCAGTAGACTGTTTCATATATACCAGTTCGTTAAGAGTGCCCTGTAAAAAGACATTCTTAACAGCTAATTGATGAATTACCCAACCTTTAGACGTGGCTAAAGTAAAAACAGTTCGAATGGTGACTGATTTCACCACAAGACTAATCGTTTGATCATAGTCTAATCCATATGATTTAGAAGGAAGGGAAGATTTAGATGAAATAGGAGATGTTCGATAAAATAAAGACTGAAGAATCTTTGATTTGAGCTTTCCAGATTGAGCTCGACTGATCATGGGATGTACTTCAGAATTAAGAGAAGGAACGATTTGGTCATGTACTGATACAGATGGAATTTTCCATGGATAGAGTCCATGTAAATTAGGAGAAATAGTTACTGGAGATGGAGAAGATTGAGTCCTAGATAGAGAAGGACTAAAAGCTGGTAGCAGTATTGTTACATTAGGAGAAGTACTAGTTGGACACATTGGAGTTGGTGATAAAGATGAGGAACGTGTAGGTAAGGGACTGAAGTTTTCTAGATTAGGAGAAGGATGTGAATTTAAAACTCTATGTGGAGATAAAGGAGGAGAAATATTAGGAAATGTGAGAGAAGGAAAAGATAATGATGATGGAGTTTTAAACATTAGAATGAAGTGTTTGGATATGTAAGATTAATGAGGAATATGGAAAGGAGTCCTCTTGAAAAATAACATGACGAGAAATAAAAACTTTATTTTCTAAATGATCAAAGCACCTAAAACCTTTATAATTAGAAGGATAACCAAGAAACAATGTTTAGATCTAGGACTCAACTTATATGGTGAATAATCACGAAGATTAGGAAAACAAGAACAACCAAAGACACGTAGATGATGATACGAAGGTTGTTTGCAAAAAAGAAGTTCATAAGGAGTTTTAAAATTGAGTTTAGAAGAAGGTAGAATATTTAAGAGATGAACTGCAGTATGCAGTTCCTTCAACCCAAAATTGAGATGGAAGAAAAGATTGAAAAAGTAAACCAAAAATTGAGACGGAAGAAAAGATTGAAAAAGTAAAAACTGTAGCATATTTAGTATCGTGCGATGCATTTGTTCATCTTTACCATTTTAGTGGTGAGTATGGGGACATGAAATGCGAAAACAAACACCATTTGAATTTAAAAACTCACAAATGAAGCAAGTTTGACATATTCGGCAGCTCCATCACACTATAGTGATTAATTTTAATTGAAAATTGAGTTAAAACATAAGCATAAAAGTTTTTGAACATTAAAAAATGCCATTGATTTACATCGAATTGGAAATACCCATGTAGATTTAGTAAAATCATTATGAAATAAGATATAGTAATGAAAACCAGTAAAAAGGACATTAGAGAGGTCCAGATGTCAGTGTGAATCAAGTCAATTGAAGACGTAGAAGAAGATTTAGATTCCTTAAATGGTAGTTTTATGTGCTTGCCAAGTTGACAAGCATTATAACGAAAATCTGATCGCTTTGAAAAAGAATATTGCAAATTATTATTTCTAACTAGACTAGAAAGAAAACTTATACAAGGATGGCCTAGCCGACGATGCCAGAGAGTTGGAGAAGCATGAGAAGGAGCAAAAACATGATGAGCAACAACAGTAAGAGTAGATGAAGAGAAAGAATAAAGAGGACCCAAACTATTGCACCTGAGAAGAATTCTCTTCGTCTTGAAGTCCTTAATTGAAAAACCAAAAGCATCAAAGTCAATTGAACATTGATCATCAGAAGCAAATTTACGAACACTTAATAAATTACAAGAAAGATTTGGAACAACTAAAATATTTTTTACAGAGAAAGTAGAAGAATGAGTAGAGAAAGTGTTATTACCAATATAGAAAATGGGGAGTTGATTACCATTACCTACCATAACACGATCAATGCCATTGTAGGGCTGAACAGAAGAGAGATGTGAAGGATTGAGTGTCATGTGCGAGGAGGCTCCAGTGTCAACATACCAAGGAGTGTTACTTGCCGGATTATACGAATGTACAAAGGAGGACGATTGAAGATCCAAATACAAGGCTTTAAAGCCAAGAGATGGACAGTCTCTTGTAGTATGAGTAGGTTGAAAACATAGTTTACATTAAAAAGGAGAAGGTGCTATTGGATAACTAGGATAGAAAGGAGAAGGACTAATGTGCAGAGTAGGACCTAGAATCAAAGGAGTGGATGTTAGGAAAGAGCAGTGGAATGATTTCTCTGGTAGCCATTGTTGTTGTTATAGTTATTGTTGCGGCCTCTACCACGAGCACCATTTACGAATTGACTGCCATTAGAATTACTTCCACGTTCACGTCCATGAAAAGATGAATTTTATTTAGCTAGTAAAGCAGTAGAAAAGCCTGATGTGGCAAAGGAAAGACCATTTAGTTGAGTTTTAAAAAGAAATAAAAGAGATCTGGCCTAAAAAAAAGTAGGAAGCGGAGCTCTAGTAGAGATTGAAGTGCTAATAGGGAGATATTCAGTGGGTAGGCCAGAAAGAACTTGGAGAACAAGATATGAATCGGAGATGGGATTACCAATTGAATTCAAGACATTCGCAATGAATTTGAGGCGGTGCACATAATCAGAAATAAAAAAGAAATATTTCTTGAGGTTATGAAATTGAACCTTAAGTTGGAGAGTTCAAGAACTAGCATGATCACGAAAAAGGTGTTCGATTTACAGCCACGCCTCACGAGCAAGTAGAGTGTGGTTAGGACGAATAATAGCATGAAGAATCTCTCGAGAAATTGTGGCTTGTATCTATGACAAAACAATGGAGTCAAGTTAGACCCATTGTTGAAAAGAGGAATTAACAGTCGAAGTACCATTCTCCGTGGTAAAAGTAGGTGCTGGACATGGATGACTTCCATTGATAAAGCCATAGACACCATGTCCTTTAAATACAGGAAGAAATAACTCTCTCCAAAGCATGTAGTTTGTATAATCAAGGGTGGTAGGAATCAAGTTTTTGATGTTAGAAACATAAACAACGAAATTTGGATTAGGAGGTGCAACAGGGAGGGTAGTCATAAAAGAGGAAGAAGAAGTTTGAGTATCGGTGGATGTCGATGAAGCCATGATTAAACATAGAGGAAAAGGAGTTAGAGAGTGCCTGAGTTTCTGATAGAATAATTATCTGAATAGCTTACACTAAATAATTACAAGAGTATTTATAATATGTAAATATGATACAAAAGACTAAATTATCCTTCTAGCTATATAAATATATCTATCAGATTGATCATTGATGATACACTTTGTTTTGTGATCTGTGTGGGGGTAAAAAGAGTACTATCTCCGTCTCATATTATATAGACACTTTCTATTTTACATAGTTATTAAAAAATAATTAATAATTTAATATATTAGTAGACTTTGTCATTTTACCCTTCATTTATATCAATGTACATTAAATCAAGTTAGAAAAAATTATTAATGCACTAATTAATGGTGAGGTAAAATGAAAAAAAAATACTCTCTCCATCCAACTTTACTTGGTCCCTGTTGACTTGATCCAAGGATTAAGAAATAGTAAATGATGGAGTAATTTTACCAAAATACCATTTGAATATAATAAATTCTATGTCTTGAAAGATGTAATGAGAAAATAATTATAATTAATGATAAAGGTAAATTAGGAACTAAGTGTAAAGTTATTTCTTGATTTCATAAAGTGAACAAGTAAGGGCCAAGTAAAGATGGACAGAAGGAATAATTAATTCTATCCCAATTTAGTAAATGCTCATATAATATATAATTAATAATTATAAAAAGATGTTCATATAATATGAGACAAAGAGAGTAGATTTAAGTTAGATGGATCGACCACCATAAATCAATTAAATCCAATAAGGTTGTTATTTCTATAATAATAATTTTATCAGTAATTAATATTGGTAGTGTAGAGGAAAGTTAATTATTCTGGTACATATGGTTGGGAAGGGTTGGGTTTGGTATATGGTTAGCTAATTATTAATAACAGGTTGTTCAGAGTTTGGACAGAAACGAAAAAGAGAGACAAATTAAATCAGATCACACTCCTGGCCCTTTGTCCTCATTAACCACTAATTTAATAAATCACCACTTTATACCTACCTCATAGTTAATCACATTCTCACTTTTACTCCTATAATAAATATTATCTCATATATATCTATTAATATAGTAAATTTAATTTTATATTATTAGTAAATTTTAGTTATTTACTCCTATTAGTTTTACCATATTGCCAATTTAGTATGCTTATCAAGAAATTTATTTGTGATGTGCGTATATATCATTTACGTCATCGACAATGTATAAAATTTAAATTTTTTAATAATAATTATATAATTCATGCTTATTATAAATAATAATAGCATATATTTAAATACTTTTTAAATAATCTTTTATATCATATAATAATAATAATATATTTGGTGTGAAATTCCCTAAATTATGTGAGATCCAACGAAATAAAGTGTATACATATTTTATGTCATCAAAATAATATAATAATACATTATTTCCTAAACTAAGTAAGGCCTAACAAAATAAGATGTATATAGACTTTATTTCATTTTTGATGAAATAAAGAGACTATTTACTATCGATATATAAAGTTACACATCCGTTTGACCCAAGCGTTCTTGCAATTACGTCTACTTCTGATTTTGGTATTCCAAAAAAGGCTGAAAAAAAAGAGAGAACTCATTTCTTTTCTAGCTTTGGTGGGAATATATGATCATGATAAAGTTGATGCAAATATTATCTAAAAGAATCATCAAAGGATGTGGTGCAATGGATAAAGTTGCTCCTCTTTTAACTAGAGATCTCAAATTCGAGCCTTAAAATAAAAAAATTCTTGATAGAAAGTGTTTCTCTTCAAATAAAGTCCTATGCAGTACGGATTTGATATAATCGGACACCACTGATGTGAATACCCAACATCGAGTGGAAAAAAAAATATTATTTAAAAGAAAGAATACCCATCAGATCAGCCACTCCCACAAACCTGTCTCACCAACTCACATCTAGAAGCAATTAGTGTCACTAACCCCCACCCCCACCCCTATGGGGGAGTCTCTTTAATCTATTGAATTAAAAACTTATATAACCCCACTTCAAGACTTAAAAAGGCAAGCTTTGATTCTCAAGCACCATAACAAAGTTAATACTTCCATTATCGCTCTCTTTCTCAAGAAAAAACACGAAAAGGTATAGTTGTTTTGTTAAGTAATTGTGTAAATGGGAAGGTCACCTTGTTGTGAGAAGGCACATACAAACAAAGGAGCATGGACAAAAGAAGAAGATGAAAGACTTATTGCTTACATTAGAGCTCATGGTGAAGGTTGTTGGAGGTCTCTTCCTAAAGCTGCCGGACTTCTACGATGCGGCAAAAGTTGTCGTCTCCGATGGATTAATTACTTAAGACCTGACCTTAAACGTGGTAATTTCACTGAAGAAGAAGATGAACTCATTATCAAACTCCATGGCCTCCTTGGAAACAAGTAAGTGAAAACATTTCATTCATATTTTCCTACTTACCTTCCTAAGACTGAGACGTATTCAGAATTTAAATTTGTTGATGTTAGTACTTTGAGTTCAAAATTTAATATTTCTTTTTTAAAATTTTGGGTTTTTGAGATGAGCCTTTCTAGGAAATAACTTTTATGCCTCTATGAGGTGATGGTAAGATCTGCGTTTATTCTACCCTCTCCAAATCCACTTGTGAGATTCACTGGGTATGTTATTGTTGCTGCAAAATTAAGTGATCCTTTTTACATGTAACACACTTGGTTGATCATTCCAAATTTAAAAATTGTGTTCTTTTGAGGATTTAAACTTTGAGATGAGATGGTTATATTGTTTATATGGTATCAAAGTAATCAAGAGGCCCTAGACTAGTACTAATTTTTTTTTCCTCTCCTTATGGTAGGTGGTCACTTATAGCAGGAAGATTACCAGGAAGAACCGATAACGAGATAAAAAACTATTGGAACACTCATATAAGAAGGAAGCTTTTGAGTCGGGGTATTGATCCAACGACACATCGGTCAATCAACGAGGCTACTACTACAGCAAAAGTGACAACCATTACTTTTGCTGCTGACAGTACTAAAGATATTGATCATCAAGATAAGATGATAAATATCAAAGCCGAATTTATTGAAACAAGGAAAGAAGATAATAGTGATATTCAAGAAAAGTCGTGTCTTCCTGACTTGAATCTTGAGCTCAGAATCAGTCCTCCACACCATCAACAAATGGATCATCATCTTCGTCATCACCGATCAAGCTCTTTATGTTTTACATGTAGTTTGGGTATTCAAAACAGTAAAGATTGCAGTTGCAGTAATACTAAAAATGGAAATGGATGCAGCAATAATATAGTAAGTATGAACATTATAGCAGGTTATGACTTTTTGGGCTTGAAGACAAATGGTCTTTTGGACTATAGAACTTTGGAAACTAAGTGATTATATATGATGATTTTAATTTGATGTAATGTAGGAAAAAAAAGGGAGTATAAGAATGTCAAGGGAGAATTGAAAAAAAGAGTTGAGAATATTATTCTTCTACCTAATTTTTCTCTTGGCTGTAAACTTTACAATATAATTACATTTAGTTCAAAACAGTAAAAATAGAGCACTTATGATTCTGTGGAATTTCACTCTAGTGATTCTGATTTATTTTGGGCATGGAATTTAATTAATTAACTTATTTTTTTTATGTACGAAAAAAAAGAATTTTTTGTATCAATTGTGTCCCAATAAAGTTCTATCGTTTATAAGGACAATAAAATTAAAATTTATCTTTGACCTATACAATTTATTCGGATTTTTTTGTATTTTAATAATATAATTGAGGTCAAATCAATCCTTGCCGCACCAAAACGAGCTAGATTTAATACTATGAAAGGTCAAGATGATATTACGAATAATTAGTGATCGTTTAACTAAATTTAAATAGTGATAAGAAAAAGTGGCAAGACGAAGATTTTGTCGTCTGAATAAGATGATTGTGTTCAAATCTGAAATACTTCACAAATTTGACCTATTTTTTCATTAAAAAGGCTCACATATTTAACTGTAATTTAAGAATAAATTTGATTTTTTTTTTGCTAAAAAGGCCCACGTATTAAATGGCCGCTTATGTTGTTAGTCAATAAGGTTATATAAGGATAAAATCTAACCTGGTGACAAAGGTAGATCTGACCTCAACTATTAAGAGAGTGCATATTTGAATTGTTTGTAAAAGTTCAAAGGCAAATTTAGACCTTTTTCTTTATATAAGTTTTTTGAAAAAAGAAAAATATATATATATATATATATTAACAAACTAAAAAGAAAAAATTATCACGCATATATAAAAACAGGTACAAGTATATCCAATTTGTATGGTATTTTCTATTTCAGTATTCAGTTAAGTAACAATAAAATAGAATTGTAGGAAAGTTGTGTTCTTTTTCATCTTCAAAAGATCTTTCTAACTCTATTATTATAATTATTAGAGTAAATTTCGTAAATAACAAACATATAAAGTCTAATTATATTCCATAGTTATAATTTGGATAATTAAATTTTATAACTATAGTTATAGTAATATTTATATAATTCGCGCCATATTTGTATAATTCGTTATACAATAATATTTTGTGTTCATTACTTTATTTTTTTTCCTTTTTTCTAGATGTAGATTCTTTTATTCTTTTTTCCTTTTCAGATGGAGGAAATTTATATTGTTAGTTGTATGTCTCTATGTGGGGTTGGTCATGTTGGGGGCAACTGGATAAGTAGTGAAAGGATGAGAAGAAAAGAAGGTTGGTAACCTATCTCCTCTATTATTACTTATTAAAAACAACTAATTAAAAAAAACAGTAATAAAAATTCTTACCCATCTATCAATCTCAAATCACTTGATAAATTTTCTTTTTTAATCTGTCAAATTATATAAATTTTAATTAATATTATTTTGATATCGAATTCATATATATAAGAAAGTCATAATTAATTATGATTATCGTATAATTTTTTAAATATAATATTCAAATTTTAGTTATAACTTATTGAATTGATCTAATTCAACTTAGTCGTGACTCTTAAAAAATAAACAACGAAAACTAATTTTTTGACCGTGTGTCTTATATTCATACAATTTAATTTTGTTGTAAAGGATTAATTTATTTTGCTTTTAAAATTACTATTAGCCATACTTTATAATCAAGAAGAGTTCTTAATACTACTATAAATGTCTTATAGTGTCATATAAAATACGTGAATAAGCTTACAACTGTCCAACCTAACAATTATTATTTTAGTCATGATCTAACTAACCTGCCATTCTCCTCTAGGCTCTAATCCCCATATTTATATTTCTTTTATTTAATTAATTTCACTACCAATATTTTGTGGGATTTTCTTCTCCGTGCTTGTTAAGATTTTTTCAGGTTGCCTTGTATATCACAAATTACAATAAAAAAATAAAATGATAAAAAAATAAATACATTTAAATTGAGGTGCGAATATCTTATTATTTTAAAAAGGAAATACAAATTTACTGTTGTATAATTTACACTAATTCAATAATAATGTTTTTGATTTGTCCCCTCTAAGATACTATAATTCAACAATTTTATAAAATTCAAACAATTCTGAATTAGTTAAAATCTCAGCTTCAATATATTGTTTATTCATTTTTGTCATCATTTTACTTTCAACTATAATTTATTACAACTTATGATATACTGCATCAACAATGTCTTTTGCGCATTTTATCATTGAGGTTCGTTTGTTTCTATAGAATAATTAAAGAATAAATAAATTTTAATAGAAATTACTTTTAAGATAAATTTATTTCATATTTGATTGAAATAAAATTATAAGATAGCTTATTTTTGGATTACTTAGTTTAAAATTTATATTATTCTTATCCCACATTTAAAATAAAATTATAATTTTAAAATAATTAATATCAAGATAACTTATTCTTCAATAAATCGATCCCTAAGAATTATGACTATAGTAGGTAATTTTTGTATATGCAAATTGCAATTCTAATAATTAGGACACCTTCCATCAACAAAAGGTATGTGTGGGATATTGGTTGGTATCGTTTTGTTTTTTAATTATAGGCATTTCAGATTACATTTATGAAAAATATATGTTTTTTTGATAGGTGGTATTTTATCCCTTAATTGGTCTACCCAATGCAAATACTCCATGAACTTGGTCCTGGATTATCATCTTATATAACTGATACATAGAATGTTTTAAAAAAAATATTATATGATCTATATAATTGATTATCAGTAGCTTTTGTATATTATTATAACAACAACGAAGTTTAATTTTTGAACCTAACACGCATCAAAGTAGTGTTAAGTTGACTTTTAGTCTTTTACTAATAGACTCCTATTACAATGGAATTAGAGTTTAAAAGGTATTATCACGAAAAATTCTAAGTTATAATAATGGAGAAATCATACAAACGGTAAGGTTAATTTTTGATTAATTTTGAAATAAGTTCATTTGGTAAAAGCTTTTTGAAAATATACAAAATACATGAATGTAAATTGTAATATTCATTTTCGTTTTAATTTTATGTTACTAGTTCTACGAAGATATTGTTCCGATCTCTAATGCTGAACTCTATAAATTTCTCCTATTTTCCCAAATAGAGTTTAATTTGTGCAAATCAAAGGAAATGAAAGCTTAAGTTTCAGACAAGAGTAGTGTAAGTAACATATCATATTTTGATGCCTTAATCTCAGCAATATGATCAAATAACTGTACAGTGATGACACATCATATTCCAGAAGGTTCCATAGTGTGTAGATATGTTAGGAATATTCTTTTAGTTTCTTTTATTATTTTTAGTTTGATAATTTGTTACACAGCAGCTAATGGATTAATTACAAGTGTACAAATAGGATTTAATTTGCTCTAGACATGCTTGTATAAATATAGTTAACTGTTTCAATATGAATATACAAGAAATTTCATCTACTCTCTTCAATTATATCATGGTATCAGAGCTTTAAGGTCTTTGATCCATCTTTTCTTCTTTAAATCTATTATTCTTTTTTCTTTTCTTCTCCTTCAAATATACTGAAATCAAGGCAAATGTTGAACCTAAGAACAGTCACACAACTGATGACACCAATGATAGAAACATCAATGCTAATGTTACTGCTTCATCTGAAACTGGAAATGTTAATAACAATCACCCGTTTTACCTTCATCCATCTGACTCTCCAGAGATGGCTCTCGTGAACACCATATTTGATGAAAAGGATTATGGTGGATGGAGAAGAAGAATTCTTATCGCTTTGTCTTCCAAAAATAAAATTAACTTCATTGATGGGCAATTATGAGATATATTGTATCCTCTGAATATTTCAAGGCTTGGTCAAGGTGTAATGACATAGTGATTTCATGGTTGTTGAACTCTCTCTCAAAGGAAAGAGTAGAGAGTGTATTGTATTCCAATATAGCCAGGAAAATTTAGGAGGAGCTTGAAGAAGGGTTTGGGCAAAGAAATGGTCCACAAAGTTACCACTTGCAAAATCAAATTCGGGAGTTAGCTCAAGAAAATATGGACATTGTTGGATACTAGACCAAACTCAAAAGGTTGTGGGATAAACTTGACAGTCTAGATGTCTCTCAAACTTGCACCTATTAAGATAAGCTAAAACCATCAAATTTGAGCAAGATGCCTTCAATAAAGAGGTCACTAGCTCTTGGTAAAGTAAGCAAGGGATTATATCTGTCGAAATATAAAAGCTTAATTTTACTCAAGCCTAATGCTACTTTATCTAGATTAGGAATTCCTATAAGTTTTGATGTTTGTAATTAAAAAGCTGGTGTACATATTTCAAATTCTGCCTTGTTTTCAGCTTCTACTTCTGTTGATGTAAAGATTTTGCATAATAGGCTGGGTCATATACATTTTTCAAATATGAAGAATGTTTGTTCCATTCCTAATTCTTCTATCTTACCTCCTTGTGATGTGTGTGCAAAAGCTAAACAAACCAAATTACCTTTCCCTGTTAGTGAAATTTCTTCTAAGCATATTTTTTATCTTATTCATGTTGATACTTGGGGACCTTATAAATTACAAACTCATGATGATTTCAAGTCATTTTACACTATTATGGATGATTATAGTAGGACAACTTGGACTTACCTTCTTGCTACTAAATTCGGTGCTTTCACTATCTTGAAATATTTCTTAGCCATTATTGAGACTCAATTCAAAACTAGAGTTAAAATTCTTAGAAGTGATAATGCTTTGAAACTAGGGAGCAGTCATGAAACTTTTAATTTTCTTGCATCTCAAGACACCATTCATCAAATATCTTATGTTTATTCACCATAATAAAATGGGGTAACAAAGAGAAAACATAGACATATTTTGAAAACATGCGGAGCCTTGTTATTTCAATTCAATTTTCCTATCAAATTTTTGGGGGAATATTTACTCACTTCTACTTTCCTTATTAACAGGTTCACCACCAAACTCCTCAAATGAAAACTCCTTATGAATTATTTTTTGGTAAACTACCTGATTACTCAATGTTAAGATCTTTTGATTACTTATGTTATGCTTTTACTTTAATAACTCATAGAATCAAACTTGACCCTAGATCTATCAAATACGTTTTCTTTGGGTACCCTTTCAGAGAGAAAGATTATAAAGTTCTAGATTTGAATTCTAAAAGAAATTTTGTTTCTAGAGATGTCGTCTTTCATGAGTCCATATTTCTTTTCTCATCCCCTTCAACCCCTCCTTCCGACATATTTTCTATCTCTTCTCAACCTCCTTTGGATGATTCAATTATCACTTCACCTCCCATTCCTGCTAGCTCTCCTTCCCTTACTGCTCTTTTCCCTTCATCTCCTTCTCCTACTTCAGTTTCCTCTTCTCCTTTTTCTCCTCTTCCTATTAGAAAATCAACTTGATCCTACAAATCTCCTTCTTATGTCCAAGATTACTTTTGCAATTTTGTCATCCTCATTGGTCTCAATGCCTTTTGTTTTTTCTCTCCTGTTTCCCCTAATATATTGCCTTTCTTCACTCTTTTCCCTCCTAGCAAATCCCTCTTGAATTCCATTTCTCAAGCCAGTGAACCTACCAGCTATTATCAGGACAACTTACATCTTAGTTGGTAGAAAGCAATGGCCAATGAATTACATGCCCTTGAATTCAATCAAACCTGGGATATCGTGCAATTGACACCAAGGAAGAAGACTCTGCCCTGCAAATGTGTATACAGGATTAAATATAGGCAAGATGGTACTGTAGAGAGACTTAAAGCCTTATTAGTTGTCAAATGTGACATTCAGCTGGAAGGCATCGACTTTACAGAAGCTTATTCCCCGATTATGAAGATGACTACAATTCATTGTTTATTGGTTGTTGCTGTTAAAAGGAATTAGGATTTGTCACTGTTGGATGTCAACAATGCTTTCCTACATAGAGATTTGCAGGAAGAAGTTTACAAGAAATTTCCTATAGCATGTCTACCCCTAGTCCTTCTCATGTTTGTCGTTTAAAGACATCCTTATATGGACTTCGACAAGCATCTCGTCAATTGTATGCTCAACTTAATGGTGCACTCAATTTCAAGGGTTGTTCTCACTCTCTTAAGGACTATTCCCTCTTCTTTAAGAAATCTAATGGTCATATTTCTATCTTAGCTGTCTATGTTGACGATACACTTCTCAAATGTGATGACCTCTCTAAAATTCATTCTCTCAAAATATTTCTGACTTGGAATTTAAGTTTAAAGATCTAGGTCCAACAAATTACTTTTTGGGTATGGAAATTATTCGTGAACCTAATGGAATTATATTGGGTCAACGAAAGTTTACTTTAGATTTGCTTCAGGAATTTGGATCAACAAAAGTTTACCTTAAATTTGCTTCAGGAATTTGGTGTAATAGATTTGACATCAGTAGCTTTCCTCTTGATCCCTTACCAAACTTCACGTTAATGAAGGTGACCTGCTTCCTAACCCCACTCTTTATAGGATATTGCTGGTTAAGTTAAACTTCCTCACACATACTTGCCCAGATATCTCTTTTACCATTCAACATCTCAATCAATTTATGCAGTCACATTATCAATCTCATCTTGATGCTGCTTTGCGTTTTATTCGATCCTGGTTTGGAAATTTTTCTTTCCTCCTCTTCTCTTTTCAGTCTGACTGCTTTTCGTGACTCTGACTGGAGTCATTGTCTAGACTCCCGCCGTTTAAACAGTGGTTACTTCATCATCCTTGGTGGGTCTCCTGTTTTGTGGAAGTCCAAAAAGCAATGTTTAGTCTCGCTTTCTTCTGCTGAGGCTGAATACCACTCTATACAATCAGTAGTAGCTGAGATCACTTATCTGGTGCATGTTTTAGATGATTTTTCTATCCCTTCTCCCATTCCAGTTCCTCTATTCTCAAACAGTCAAGCGGCATTCACATAGCCAAAAATCTGGCTTTCCATAAGCATACGAAGCATGTTGATCTGAATTGTCACTTTGTACACTAATAATATCTCACTTAGCTATGTCCCTTCTCTGTCGCAACTCGCCGATGTATTCACGAAACCTTTATCAAGTCTTGTTCATCGATCCCTTTTAGACAAGTTGGGCGTCATGTCCCTTTCCTCCAACTTGGGGGGGGGAGGGTGTTGCGATCTCTAATGCTTCAACTCTATCAAATTCTCCTATTTCCCCTAATGGAGATTAATTTGTGCAAATTAAAGAAAATAAAAGTGCAAGTTTCAAACAAGAGTATAGTAAGGAACATATCATATTCTGATGCCTCAATCTTAGTCATTTGATCAAGTAACTATACAATGATGGCACATCATGTTCCAAAAGGTTCCATAGTGTGTAGATATGTTAGGAGTATTCTTTTGTTTTCCTTTATTATTTTCAGTTAGTTAGTTATTACACAACAACTAGTGGATTAATTACAAGTATACAAATAGGATTTAATTTGCTCTAGAAGTTGCTTATATAAATATAGTTATATTGTTTCAATATGGATATATAAGAAATTTCATCTACTCTCTTCAATTCTATCAGGTACAGGTTTTCTTTATTGAATTCATGAACGGTGAACCTATATTACATATGATTTTAATTAAAAGTCTTCTTTTTCAAAACCTTTGTTCAATAAATAGAATTTGTTTGAAAAGAAAAGCACTCAAAAAATACTTTCTCTTGAAAACATTTTGAGAGACATTGACTAAAAGGTGAAATCACCGATTCAAGAATACAAAAATAATATTCTTAAATGCTACTAGTTTTGTTGTTCAGTTGAATCTTAAAAATAAAATTGCTATTTATTTTATATTTATTCAAAGGAGAAATTCTAATTATTTTAAAAATATATATATATTAATGTGCTTCTATGCCAAACAAATTGTATTTTGAATTCCTTAAACTATTATCATTCAATTGTTCTAACAACGTCTCAGCTTTGTAGTTCAATAGTAGTACAAATTAAACACAACATACATGTATATATTATCTTTTAAAATTTATAGAACATTTTGTGCATTTTTCACATTGGTCCTTTTAATTACTAATTTTAATAAGGATCAAAATGGCGGCAGTGGTCAATGTTGAACTGAATTAAAATTTCTCCTGAATGAACTTTAGTGCTTTTTGTAGAAAAAGAAAAAAAAAAGCCTTTAGTGCCTTTGGTTGTTTGACTATCTATTCATTTATTTGTCATGACCCAAATTATCCTTTTTTTCCAGTTGTTTGACTATCTATTGATTCATTTGTCATGATCCAAATTATTCTTTTTCCAATATAACCATCAAGTATTAAAAATATGTCAAGTTAAAAAAATTGATTTTGCAATGGACAAATTCAGAGAAAGAGGAAAATACTTTTTATCAAATTTTTTTTATTTATATGACATCAACATAATCTAATATATCTAGTTGATAGTGAAGATATCTTCTTCTACGCCTTGCGTGCATTTTAGAATTTTGTTTGGCATTTATAACATAAATTAGTTTAGTTTGTTCAAAGCATATTAGGTATGTTAATACGTCCACTAATTAATTAATTAGGGGTTGAAAATTGAAATGTTCCAAAGAAAGTAAAAACCCTTCTCATAACGCAATCTAAAAGCATGTGTGACATGTCCAATCACATAATATCATATTCATATTCCTCCATGGAAAAAAATGAATGGCCCTTCGCACAACCAAAAGGGCTTACTTTTCAACCTTTATTCCTATCTGCTTTTGCTTTTATTTTTTTCCTTTTTCTTTTCCATTTTTTTTAATATATATATATATAATGTGTTGGGTAGACATTAGAAGCTTCCATAAGATATTTATTCATTTTTTCATAGTTACTCATCTGCCAAACACTTTTTCATTTTCAATTTATTTATTTTACTTTTATTTTTATTCTATTTTAAAAAATATAGTACTATTTTTTTATGTTTGATAACTTTTATGCCACTCTCATCTTATATGACATATTTTGAAATTATACAATTTAAAAAATATTTTTAATAGATCATATAATTTTAATTTAAATTTTTTTATGTTGAACCTGAGCAAAACAAATACTCCATTTGTCCCTATGTGACACTTTTTTCTTTTTGATCCATCTCAAAAAGTTATGATTATTTTGCTCTAATAGAAAATAATTATCATGCCCCAAGAGAGAAACCTGGACATGGTTGACACTCGAAGACTATTGCTAGTCCCTAAGCGGATCACCTAGTCTCATTGTCATCATTCAATCCATTCATCAGCGAAAGAAGCAGTAGAATAAAAATATATGTTAACATCTCTGTGGGCTCAAACCATCAATATCAATCTATCGTAAGGAAATAGGATAGGAAATCAATGGTTCGATATAAAGGAAAAAGAGGGAAAAGGACCCTCGACATCAACATTAACTTCTATGTCTACGAAGCCTCTAACACTAACATCTAAGAAGGCACCATGACAGGCCATGAGTACCATAATCAAAGAAATATTGATATAGAAGAAAATAAATAATCATCCTCCAGATGCTGGGGAGGACTCACCACGACCTGAAATCAAGATTTGAACCTCAACGAATTGGGCTGCTAAAGTCATCGGTCTACTGTATCTGCATCATAAAATGATGCAGTGGCAGAGGGACGTTAGTATGTAAAATGTACTGTATGTAAAATGAGCTAAGGAAAGGGAAAATAGTATAACATGCTCTCATCAATCACTTGGACTCATCTCAAAGTAAGGAACAAGACTCTATCACCTTACCATCCATCAGACATCAAATCATCCCATCACATCGGAGATTCTATCACCATGAAACCTATTTGGGAGTTTCTTGGACCTACACCCCTCACTTATGAGCTGATGATGGTATAACAAAGCGATGTCGTTGCGACATCCACCCAGTACCTTGCTAGGGTAAAAAGGCGTGCATCAGGGGTTTATAATAGTAGTAAGTCCTCTTTTGGGACTAAGAAAACATCCGTTCTCACGGTCCAATCCTCTGCTACGTTGATCACGTAGGTAATGAGTGCGAGTGGGACTCACTCTTAATCATTTTCGGTACTCAATACTCTTCCCAGGACTCAACATGCTCATAAGACCATCAATTCATCCAGGATTCCCATCACTCAAACTCTACGGGTAAGACTATCTTTCCAATTTTAAAAGATTATGTTCATCCAACTCTATCCATATAATTCCAGCTAACACAATCATCAACACTCATCACCTCAGGACTCAAACTCAATCAAACATCACATTCAGACAATCAAGGCTCTAGATACCCCCACCCCCCTAAGTTCATTATTCAAGTGTTTACGGAGAGAATTTGTAAGAGTTCAATCACAATCAGATAAACATGTAAGTATACAGTAACTTCAAGCATGATGATCATCAATTTAGCATATGAAAGTATAGTTTAAAGAAGATATTCAAGAACTGAAGATAATATCCAAGAATGTAACACAAATATTCAAGAACCTTCAAGAAAATCATAATGCAAGACTTCTAGACATAAATTTATATTCTAACTCTACATTGGCACATGGAAGAACAATTCCATATTTTTGGGCAGCCTTTACATACTTGGGAATGGAGATTTTCTTCAAGAATCGAATCTTCTCTGGAAACTCTCACTTGTTTCTCGTTCTTCTCTCTTAGACTTAGCGTAAAAACCTTTAAAAAGTAATGGGTCTAAACCCTTTTGTACGAATTTGCATTTTAAAATCGACCTGAGAATATAAAAATATATCAGAAAAGGTGAAATTGCCCTTCCCAAATTAAAACAGAAAAATTTGCATCTCGTACACTAGTGTGCGACCCGCACTAGTGCAAATTTGTACTTTTTTGCGTTTTCTCAGTTTTTTAGAAATTTTCGAAAAAAGACCAAGTGTGGTTCCGCGTTTATTTCATGTCGCGAAAG
>JAOTQJ010000002.1:15065994-15077184 GCA_025642045.1 Solanum sejunctum | reverse complement strand
AAATCGTCTTTTACTGTTTTTTTCTATTTTAATGATATTAATTATTGCCTATAATATAAATCCTAAATAACGTGCCTCATTGGTCTATGAATAGGTTAATAAATGTTGATTGAACTTTTTGTCTTTCATTAAAGTACTCTTCCTTAGACAAAATCATCTTTTCATTATTTTTCTTAATTTATTATTTAATCTTTTATTTATTTAGTTTTAAGATTCACTTTTGGATTAAAATTTCTTTATATTTAGAATTCGTTTATGGTTTAGGACTATTTTTTGTAAATAATTACCTAAATTATTTTCTATCATTTATTTTGTTAATAAAAGCATATAATATAACAAATTTAAAAAGAATTTTTTTTAATAAAATTATGTTGGAAACATTAAACTACTCATTTTATATTTATGACTTTTTTGTTACATTAAATTTTAATCAATTAATCATTTAATTTCTAATTATTCAACTCTAAATTATTATGTTATATATTAAAAATTATTAACATATTTATATTATAAGCAATTGAATTGATTTCTCATCTTTGTCGTTTCACAATAGATTAATTTATTGCATCAAACTAATAGTATTTAGTTAATTTTTATATATTATATTTATTTAATAATAAATATTATTTATATTGACATGATATATACGTGCAAAACAATTAGACTAAAATTAATAGATGTGTAAAAAGAGGAAACAAAAGAAGCATTTTTTTCATCCTGGTGTTATAATAATCCAAAATAACTATTCATCACGTTGCCCATATTATCGGCTTTAAGCCCGAATAAAGCAGAAGAAGTGTGATAGGGTAATAGACCTTATGAATCATTACACTAATTTGTTTGATATTGACGCATTATTATTGCAATTGAATTAAGATTAACACTTGGTGTGATTTGCGCTATATATTATGTATACTATCTATAGTAAAATATTTATACTCTCAATTTATATATCATACTTTTTTTAAAAAAAAACTTTTTTCTAAAACGAATATCATACTTTCTTATTTAAAAATAATTTAAATTTAAACTCGTCATTTTATTTTTAATAAGATGATAAACCGTACAGAAACAGGGAGTATACATCATAGTGCCTGGTTGGTGAATTCAAGAAAGAAAAGTGAGAAGCAACAAGATTACAGATGTGTTATTTCAGTATCTGATGACTGAATATGATTAACTCGGAATAATAAAAGGTTTTAGCTATAGAATTTACACTATTTTTGCCAACGAAAAAGATAAACGGAATTTAATAAAGCACATTTGGATGATTCCTTCAATACTACATAACCTGTCAAGACGTTATATACGCTGATTGTTTACCACATAAAAGTATAAATATAGTTTGATTTATCAGATGTTCACTCAACTAATAGCTACTATCTCAGAAAGTTATCCTTATTTTTGATTCCAATATTTTTATACAACAAAAGAAAATGATCTTTTGAAATAGTAACTATCAGTGGAGTAACTATCTATGCAATATACTCAGAATTTAAACCATATTTAGGATGGTGGTTCATCTTCAAGAAAAAGGTGGATTAATATGGTGATTAAGAACCCAATTTAGTTTCAAAGAGAACAGGACATTTAAAAATCAGGTATGAGTATGGTATTAATGTATACCAGGGCCAACATACTAATGATTCATCAGGTATGAGTATGGTATTAATGTATACCAGGGCCAACCTAATAATGATTCATAATGATGTTGAATATGTTGTCACCTAGCATGGTTCAAATTAGATCAGTATCCTCTCACAATGATAAGTGATTGACACCTGGTTGATGTACCTCTTTTCATAGGATTCTAATATTTTCTGGACTTGTAAAATCATCTGGCACAAATTGCATGAAAAATTTGTTTACAAATGATTAAAGTTGTATGATGGGTTCTGTCGGGGTACCCATGTAATTCTTTGATGAAAAAATCAATACTATAATCCAACTAAACAATATGACAAAAAATAACATTTGAAGATGTGGAAGCAAATATAAATAAAATATGAAAAAAAATCTAAAATATCCTTAAATTATTAGAATCAATGATAGCGCAATCATAATTCAAGAGGTTTGGGCAGTGTTTCTTCTACCGAGTTTGGGTTGTGGAACTGAAAGAGCCAATAAGTGAAGTGTTTGTTGATATATTTGCCAGCTGCTTCCATTGAAGTTGTAAAATTCTCATTCCTCCAACACATAATGGTGGCCGATGCAGTGGAAGCCATGGTGGATAAGGATGGAGAACTTTTAATTATTTGAAAATGGATGGGCTTTAAATAATTTAAGTTCATTATACAGCAACCAATAGATGAGCGACTTGTCATTAATTTATTTACTAAGTGGATTCAAATTTAAGGTCTTTAAAAATAAGGGCACTCGTCTCTATCCAAGATTCCAGTATCATAATTCTATTTTTGTCTAAATTGCGAAGTAATTATGAACTTAAAGGTAGATGTCAAAGAGTATTTTAGAGCTAATAGGTGAAAGGAGGGTAATTTTGTACCATTTTAATACTTTAAGGATATTTTAAGCCCTTTTCCATTTATTTATTTATTTATTTATAGGGTTTTAAAAAGGTGACGAATTGTTATGTTTTTTTTTAATTTTTTTTAAAAGGAGGTATTTATCCAAAGTCATACAAAAGTCCGTCTCCTTACACCAAATGTTAATCAAAGTCAAACCTATTACTCAAAATGAATTAGAATTGCAACTTTGGATCTAAAATCTCAGTTTTAACTCCGAATTCAGTTCTTCAAGTTCTGTTAGATCAAATTTGGCATTTCGGAGATGATGGAATCGCCATTTCGACACTCGAAACTCAAAATGACCTCAAAATTCAAAATTTTCAACTTAAACTTTTTAAAAAATTTTCTTTTGCAAAACTCAACTTCTTACATGATTTTCAAAATTGGACTTTTAGACTTATTCAAAAATGATCCAAGGCAACTTTCGAAAAGGACAAAATAATAATTTGATCAAAAATGACTTTCGAGATCATTACATCACCTCAGTGAAAAGATATTTTTTAACATTAAATTGATAAAATCTTACCAAAAACTAACAAGTAAAAACTATTCTAAGAAATCATTTATGAAAAAATATCAAGTAAAAATTTGCATCTACGAAGTTAGAAAAATAAATTTTAAATTAATAACTTTGAATTTTGTTTAGATTTTAGCCTTTTAACTAAAATTTTGCTTCAAGTCTTCAATTATGTTTAACTGTCTTGTCCATAACTCATATCTAATTATATATTCTATGGTTAATCTTAATGTCCATGACTCTCACGCTTTTCATATTGATAACCTTCTACTATATTATTTGTAACTTTTGAATTTTTTTTATGTTTATCTATATAAATTTATTTTTTTTGTTTCTTGAGATCGATCCTTACCAAGGATTATCCTTTTCATGCTATAGTTAAAGTATTGAATCTCTTATATTAATATTGTATTATTTTAAGTTTGAGTCGGTGAAAAGGTTCTTGAATTTTGAATTATAATGGGAAAGGTCAACAAAAACTTAAAAATTTATGTACTGATTTTTTATTTTTTTCACCTATATTATTATGATTAAAGTCTCAAGAATAATATTATATTGTATTTTTTATATTTTTTTCTTCTTTGCCTTTTATTTGTATGTTTACTCTATTGGACTTTAATTTATTTTTTGATCGATGAATTTTTTTACTACTGCAAGTTTGTATTTTTCTGGGGGGAGGGGGGGGGGGCTCGAAGACTTTATTGAAAATTTGCAAACTACTAAGTTCGAAACTTATATTTGGTTGGTTAAAATAAATTAATTTTAATCATTAAATTGCACCCCCATTTATTGGTTCTTGTACACTTTTAAGAATTTATTTTAATTGTTATATTTTACTACTCATTCCAGACACGCATTCATAAAAAAAATTCATTCTAATGGATTTTATAAAAATAACATGGGACACACGTATTTAAAAATTAGTAATGTTATTAGATGAGGACGTTCTAAACGTTTATTATCGCTCCTATTACTTCAATTTGGTCATTTTATTCCTCTTTTGCATTAAAAAAATCATTTTAAAAAGCTGCCATATCAAAATTGAAAAAAATCAAATTGAATTAGTTCGGTTTAGTGCACACTTTTTCTAAAACTAAAAATTGAAGAATTAAACAGATGTTTGATAAAACGGAACACCTTATAGAGAATAACAGAAGAAAAATATAATTGAGGAGACCTTCTACTAGCTCAAGATCGTTAACTAAGATCGAAAGATTCAACTAAAAAAGAGGAAACTAGAAAGGAGAAGGAATATTTTAAAAAGCAGAATTTGATTATAAAATAAGATATTTTAAATTGGTTTCAATTTAGATTAATATAAATGTACAAGACCATTTCTTGTTTATACATATCTATGGATGGTTCTAGATATGAGAAAATCTAAACTATTATATGTTTTCTACAAATATCGTCTATAAAATTTTTACAAGAAAATTCTAGTAACTTTATATCATACTCTAAAATATCTAGACATTTCTAGAAGATGCTTACCTAAAATACTACAATAGACTATTTTTGAAACTGAATCTATAATCTATAATATCCCAAAAAATCATTTTTAGCCTTTTCACACCCCCACCCCTATCTCGAAACTCAACCAAACCCTTGAGATGTGAATCAAATATGCATACAGTTGGCTAGGATTTTTGACTAGTTAGACGTATAAATACGTCTAAGATCACATACCACTTCTAAAACACGTGCTAAATTTTTTGGAACACTTAAAATATTGATCTAAGACAGTCTAAACCAAATATTGATAGTGATCAATATAAGACAAAAAAATGGTTGAGGATCGTTACAATCATATAATATTTTATCAATATGAATTTATTATACAGTTTAAGGGAATTAGATTGTTATCTGGCTTGAGTTTTCTTATTTAGAGTTGAAGCTTAACTACTCGAGTAGATAATTAAAGTATGTCATTTTAATGATTTTACTTAAAGAAGTACGTGACAAAGGATTACAAGGCTGCACTAGGTAAGAAGGAACAAGGAATAACATAATACTTATATCCTCGTTTGGTTCTTCCTCCCTAACATCATTTACTATCTAGTTATTAATGGGACATGAATACAACTGATTTGTTTCTCTCCTTAAATTAATGAAGCATGTATTCAAACAAGAAAAAGAAAAAGCTATCTTGGTTCAATTAATGCATTAATTACTTTTAGTTTTACGTTGCAAATTTAACAAGAAAATAAAAAAGGTATTTATCACTTAATTATGTAGAAATTGTTGAGAGTTAGTGAAACAATATGTTGATGTTAATATGGGAAAGGAGTCCACTAGTTTGGACCTTTTTTCTTTTCCTTTTCTTTGCTACCTCTTCCCACGCTAAACGCCATGGTCCCTTTTCTTTTTCTTTGTTTTTTCCCCCTCATTTTTGTATATAGTTGAAATAGTTATATTAAGTTTGAACCCACTATTAGATAGACAAAATTGACACAATATTCCTCTGTTTCAAAATAAATGAATTTTTGAATCATATCACATATATTAAGAAAAATAAACAAAGACAAAATTTAATTATATTTTTTTATTTTTATTCTTTTCAAACCCCAAACACTCATTTAAAACTTCATTTATTCTAATACAAATTTTTTAAAAATGAAGGACAAAATTAAAAAAAATTTCCAGCATATCCCTTAAAAAGTGAATAATTAACTCATTTTTTTATTTTTTTCAGTCGGACCAAAGTATGATCGTTCGGCTTGGACAGAGGTACCAAAAATAATTCTAATTTGTACATGAATAAATAAATTGGAATGAATGATGAGTGATGAATTTATACATTAAAATTGATGCGCAGACTTTGATGATGGTTTGTTTTGTTGACAGTGTCGATGGATGGCGGAGGCGCCTCTTTACAATGGAGGAATACTAATAAACAAAGTTCCTACATATAAACTCATCGATGATGTGAATGGGGACAAGGTTTATTCACCTAGTTTTTCCTTGGAAAATCTGTCTCCAGGATCAATTTATTCCTTCTCCAGTTAAGTTTATTATTATTACTACTCGATGAATATCATAAACTTGAAGTAGTAAATTCATAATTGGTATTTGAACAGGCTGGGTGAGATTGAAAAATGTAGATTCTGCTGTAATAACAGCTAAATTGAAGCTAGACAATGCATATCCAAAATGTATAGGAACTGTTATAGCCAAGAAAGGATGTTGGTCTTTTCTCAAAGGTGGTTTCTTTTGGAGTTCACGTTCCAATTCTTCTCAGATACATTTGACGGTATATTGATCAATAAAGCTTCTCTTAAGTCCCTTGTCATACGTATTTATTTTCTTGAAAGAAAAATGATTCCATTGTTTCTTTTGTAGAATTCAGACAAATCGCAAAGAAATGTGGATATAGAGATTACTGCCTATGCCTTACAGCCATTTACTGAGAAGCAATGGAGATTAAATCAATTTGAAGGGATAAACGCGGCAAGAACTAGGCACCATTTGACTCAATTAAGTTGCAGATTTCAGTTATATCATAAAATTTAGTTATTTATTTCAGGAAAGAAAGCGAGCTGTTATGATCCACGTCGTAGATGAAAATGGATTAAGTCTGCCTGGTGCAGCAATCAAAGTAGACCAAATCTCAACGGAATTTCCATTTGGAACAGTGATATCAAGAACCATTCTGGGAAATTCATCTTATCAGGTCTATTTTTTTTAGATAGTTAAAATTATGATGTTTGGTACATTAAAGATCAATAATGTTATTTCAGGATTGGTTCCTCAAGAGATTCAAAGCGACAGTTTTTGAAAATGAACTCAAGTGGTACAAGACAGAGCCATTACCTGGGCAATTCAACTATACCGTAGTGGATCGGATGATGGAATTCGCCCGAAAGAACAAACTTTTAGTTAGAGGACACAACATGTTCTGGGGAAACCTTGCGATGGTACCAGGTTGGGTCAGAAACATGACAGGTCCTGAGCTGAAAAAAGCGATGAATGGAAGAATAAAAAGTGTCATGAGTAAATACAGAAATGAGTTTTTTCACTGGGATATAAACAATGAGCTCCTCCATTTCGATTTTTATGACAAAAAACTCGGTCCAAATGCTACCTTGGATATGTTCAAGAAAGTGCACCGCGCAGATCCACTAACCACCCCATTTCTCAATGAATACAACATTATTGAAACTTGCGACCCGAAAGCCAACGTGGACAGCTACATAGAAAAGTTCAAGGAACTGAAGAAGGGCGGGGTTAAACTGGCTGGGATTGGTCTACAAAGTCATTTTCGTGATGTGAACCCTGCATTCATGAGAGCTACACTTGATAAATTGGCAACATTAAATCTTCCCATTTGGCTGACGGAAGTTGATGTTGCTCGGATGTATCAACAGGACGAACAGTCTATATACTTGGAGCGAATATTAAGAGAGGCATTCTCACATCCAAGTGTGACTGGAATCATGCTTTGGTCAGCTCTCGGTGTTGGAGGTTGCTATGAAATGTGCCTTACGGACTACAAATTCAAAAATCTGCCAACAGGGGAACTTATCGACCAACTTTTATTGAAGGAATGGAGAACAGGGACTAAACGTGGCAACACTAATGAGTTTGGTTCCTACAGTTTCCGAGGTTTCTTAGGCGAATACAAGATTGTAGTCGTTTACAATCGTAAAGTCATCGAATCCTTCTTTTCATTAGGACGTGGGGTTGAGACTAAGCACATCACTATTCGTCTAAAAATGTAATGTATCTCTAAATTACTAAACAACAACTACTTCACTTTTTATGTACTAACGAATCCAAGGTTTGACGACTCCTATATATTGTCAAAATTTTGATTTTTATCCCGTTTAAGATTTTGAGATTTCAAAAAAAATTGCACATCTTTAATTTTGTTTCATTTGATTTTGCCTTACATATTTGTGTTTACCTTATAGAAAGAGGAAAAAGATTAAGGATTTAAAGGATGTGGCATTAATTAATATAGTACATGTGAGACACAACTGCTCCAACACTTGTCTAAACCTCTTATTATTCTCAGTAAACTAATTGAGATTATTTCTTTTCATATTTCGTATTTCTTTTTAAATCATAGATTGCTCATCTCTTCTTGTATAGTAGATTGATAAACTGAATTACATTAAATTATTATGTCTTTTTCGGTATATTTTTCATTCGTCTTTTTACTCATGATTTTTTCGAGGTTAGCATTGATAGCTTCCACATAAAACTTGATTATTTTATTCCTAACAAGTAATATCAGGCGAGGTTAAAACGAGTGTTCATCTTGGCAGATACAATTCTAGCCACAACCTATTAACAGTAATGAATATTTTTGTTTGAGAAGTTTTATCAGAGAAGTTCTATTATTTTGCAGTTTAGATGATTTGACAAAAGGGGTCCGTTATTGGACGTGATCCCATGAGAGAATGAAAATCATGGTAATTGAAAATGATAGCTGCAAAAATATAAGGACCTTAATTGTCATTTTTGAAAATTCATGAGAATTTATTATTTTACCCCTCTTAGTAGTTGTCCCAAGCCCCATTTGATTAGTTGAAAAAGTTGGTTTTTGAAAATTTGGTTAAAGGTTGAGTTTTTACTAACGAGTTATGTTTTAAAGCTTAAGCTGCTTAATCTTAAATTTTGGGTCATTTGATGTTTTAAGTCTTGAAATGAAATTCCGTCATTTCCATCAGTTTTAAAATATAAAAATTATTTGGGGAAAGTTGTCGGAATCAAATTTGGTGTTGCTTGGTGGATTTGAGGTCCTAAGTTGAAAATTTGATAAAGGTTTGACTTTAGTCAACATTTTGAGTTCGGATGCTTGCATTAGAATTCTGTTGGATTCAAGAGGTTGTTTTAGGCCTAGGATAAGCCGATCACATTTTTTTTTTTGGAATTTCAAGGGCATTTTAGATCTTTTTGAGCCTTGAAACTAGTTTAGTTGTGACTTATCGAGTTCCGAATCAAGAAGACCTCAAATTCAATTTTTGATGGTTCCATTGAGTCCAGCATGTCAAATTTAGTAGGGTAGCATATGTGATTTGTGTATATGAGATTTTGAACGAATTCCAAGGGATTATTAAGATATTTAGCATATTGTTTCCAAAATCTATATCTGGTGCTGACCTTGACCCTTCGCGTATGTGGCACTGGGATCCACATTTGTGAAGGGGTGGCTTTTGGCATTCTTTGTGATCGTGGGAGAGGGCTCGGGATCGCGATGTGCCTAATCCTTGGCCTTCACATTTGTGGTAGTCAATACCCCATGTCCTCTACGATCGCGAAGGTAATGACCATGATTGTTGTGGTCAAATTTCCAGATGTGAAACTGTACCCAAACCTCGTACGACTTTAACAAGGCTTAAAATTTTATTTCAGTAGTTTTTGGCCCAGGGTCCCTTTTAAGGACCCCTTCACGACCTATGGTGTACTCCAGGACTATGTAGGGTGCTGTGAAGGTGGCCTTGGTCCAAAAGGGGACTGCTTCATGGCTGCCTTGAGGGATTTCAAGGGAAGGGTTCCACCACAGAACATGGTGCCCACCACAGTGGGTCTCGTAGAGGGCATACTTCACTTGAACCCACTACCTTGCACAAGTGACACCCATGGAACCCTGTACGATATGTGGTGCGCACCACGGCCTACAGTGGCTTCCGTGCAATGGCATTTCATGTCCATTTTAAGTGGGGCTATTTTGGTAATTTGGCCCCATCTCTTGGTCTTTTGGACTTGTATGCCTATCTTAACACGCCGATTTAAGTGGGGCTATTTTGGTAATTTGGCCCCATCTCTTGGTCTTTTGGACTTGTATGGCTATCTTAACATTCCTAAATCGGCCTTACTCATTTTCCATGCACTTCATTTTTATTTTTATACTAAGTTTCTAGAATTCAAGTTTAAAAACATTATTTAAGCCTAAACTTTGAAGATTCAAGCTAAGGTCTCAAGTGGCTTTCAAGTTCAAGTCTATTTCATCTCTAACTCTCTAACTCAAGCAAAGTATGTGCGATTTCATTTTAATCATGAATTGCAACTCCCATTTCCAAGTTTTCATGAACCTTAAGTGAGTTTCCAGGTTGATTTTCATGGTTTTGATTTAAATTGCTAAAATTATGCTATAGTTCATTCTCAAATGATAAAGCATGAGATACTTCTTGTTCTACAGACTTAAATGATTTCTATACACTATGAGCTAGCATGTTCCTTATAAGCTTGATTTCATGCATGGGTAGTTTCACTTATGATTAGGATGTTGATTTCTTCATGTTTTATGCATGAATTTATCTTAATTTCATGATTTAAGCATAAATTTCAAGTACCCATGCTTTTCCTTTATTCCTCATGACATAAAAATGCATGAATATGACTTTTTATGAAGTTTTACTATGAATTTGACTATTGTATGACTATTATTATGATTTCAAGGCAAAGATGATTATGAAATGAATGTGATCACAATGATGTCAATGATATAGCTTTAATCCCCATAGGTGTATATATACCATTACGCACAAGTTATAAATGAGCTATTCCTATGCATGAAGTTATGAAATGAAGCATGATTTGGATTTTAAGCCCACATATGCATGATTATGATTCAAAATGACTTATGATACTATTATAAGCATGTATATGTATTCTCATGGAATGATGACTTAGCACCAAGTGAGATTAGAGGTACGGGGCTATCCTTAAGAGTCCTTATATAAACCTTACCTTTCTCATAACTATGTGCCATCGTACGTTCATATTATGCACCTTTATGGGTGATTATGATGATGTATGCACCACCACTCTCCGAAATGGGCAAAGCCCATAAGGTGAGGTATAGTCTACCTTTGGTAAGTAAGCTACTTTTTCTCTAGTGTAGAGACAACATCAAGATTCCATATAATAACTCACATGGTCTTATATATTAGTTAAGGTCCCATCCTAGCTTACGTTTATGTACTATGACATTCATGTATCATGATTTAAGGAACCTTTATATGGTATTCTTTCATATGCACTTCTTCTTCTCTCTCTCTCTCTCTCTCTCTCTCTCTCTCTCTCTCTCTCTCTCTCTCTCTCTATCTCTCTCTCTCTCTCTCTCTCTCTCTCTCTCTCTCTCTCTCTCTCTCTCTCTCTCTCTCTCTCTCTCTATCTATCTATCTATCTATCTATCTATCT
>JAOTQJ010000002.1:15032297-15057263 GCA_025642045.1 Solanum sejunctum | reverse complement strand
AAGCAAAACCATTTTTCGGTATAACACTAACTATAATTATAAATTATAATTTTTTTTAAACTATAATTATATAATATAAATATATATTATATGTTTATCAAATTATGTTATTTTTCTAAAGTAAAATGGGAAAATGAGGCGGAGGGAGAAAGTGAAAATATTTGTTTTTATAAAAATAAATAAAGTCTTGGAAAACGTGAAGGTATTTAGTATTTTTTTATGTTTTAAGATTTAAATTTTAATAATTGAAAATATTACAAAAAATAAATTTACTTAAATCTTAAAATTGGAAAAGTAACTCGTAAATCGAGGCGGAGGGAGTAATATAAAGGCAGAGTGGATTGGGATAAAATCATCGGTGGCACTCGATATAAACAAGGGCACAGCGGTGAGAACACCAACAAAGCAAAAGTAGTCCAAAGGTTTCACTGTGAGCGGAAGCTATGGCGTCGGAGACTAATGAGGGGCGTAGAAAGAAGGGAACGGTTAAGTGGTTCAGCGACCAAAAGGGTTTTGGTTTCATCACTCCTGATGACGATGGTGATGAGCTTTTTGTTCATCAATCTGGTATTAGATCTGAAGGTTTTCGTAGCTTAGCTGAAGGTGAAGCTGTCGAGTTCGATGTCGAATCTGGTAATGATGGCCGTTCTAAGGCTGTCAACGTCACCGGACCAGATGGTGCCCCTGTCAAAGGTGGATCCCGTGACGTTGGAGGCGGCTATGGTGGAGGTGGTCGGTATGGTGGTGATGGTGGATACGGGAGGTATGGTGGCGGTGGAGGAAGTGGGTGTTACAAGTGTGGTGAGGAAGGGCATTTTGCTAGGGAGTGTAGCCAGGGTGGTGGGAGATATTCTGGCAGCGGCGGTGGTGGTTGTTTCAAGTGTGGGGAAGAAGGGCACTTTGCACGAGAATGTAACAATCGCTGAGGGTGAATGGCTATTTTGCACTCTTTTGTGTATGGCATTTACATTTTCAACTGTTTACCTTTTCATTCGGATATGGTTCCCTATTTTGTTATTGCCTATTAGTAGTACTGTTTTAGCTTGAAATATTTTGGCAAATGTGAATGGACATGTATGCATACTTGCGAGGAAGATTGTTTCATTATCAAGTGTTAGTTTTTGTTGCCATTCCATTTTGATGCTGAAGTATGTATTTTAGATCTTTGTAAATTTAAGAGAAAATTTGGCTAGTGCAGTGACAGATAAGAGTCTAAATTTGAGTAGATCAACATCTGAAACGACTGGTTTAAGCTGGAGAAGGATGTTTGGCGAGTTGTGATTGTGATTTGTATATTGTAGTTCCCTCTGTTGCTTCTCAAGGTTGAGGCTTAATTAAGTAGGGATGGAACGGGGCTTAGAGTTATTTAAGTTTAAAAAATTAAAATAAGAATTTGAAGAAAAATAATTATTAATAATTAGTAAAAATTAATTTTTTATATTAAATATTGATTTTAATTTATTATTTTAAAATTTTGAATTGTATATTGTTTGTTGTTAAGGTATTAATTAGAAATTCTTAATTAATGATTAAGAAGTAATTATAGAAATGTTAATTAAATATAGTTAATTAGTAAAAAATAAAAGAAAATATGTATTTTAGTTTTTCATACTAAATTTTTATTAAAAAATTTAAAAATTTAAAAACTTAAATGGATCAGATTTATGTGGGGTAGGTTTATATGGGGTGGACGAGTTGAAAATGAAAAAAAATTATTATGTAGGGTGAAATGGAGTGGTTTAAAAAAATTGCAAGTTGAGTTCAATTTGCTCTGTACTAGTCCCATTACTTTATTACTATCTTTATAGGGATGTGACTTGATATGATATTTAAAATTTTTTTAAAAATTATACATAATATTTGTGTGGTTAAAATTTATTTTATCAAAAGTAAAAGAGAAATTTTAAAGTTAAATTATTTTTAATTATAGTAAGTTTATATTCTTTTTGGAACATATATAAAAAGGAATGTCACATAAAATGATTCAGAGGAAATACTTATTATGATTTGGAATGGACTCGTAATATTTTTTATATTTACATTACTTTTGAGGATCGTTTGGTATATGGACGAAATTATCTTTGCCTGATAGGTGAGATAAATAATTTCAACTTAGATGTGATTAGGGAGTCAAAATTTATGAAAACAAATCAAATCGATCAAATATAATTGTACTAAATTGATTTGTTGTTCTCATTTTAAAATTAAATCATGAACTTATTTTAAGTTTATAATTGTTTTGAATAATTAAAATGATCTTTTTAATTTTAAAAAAATATAAATAAATCAATATATATATATCAAATTTTTTGCTATCGTTGACAAGAGATTTTAAATTTGAAAGCACGAACATAAAAGTTCCAAGTCCAGGTTATTTAAAGGGTGGTGTGTTATATGTATCAAGATGCATTTAAGCTAGACTAAATTAAAACATGTTTTCAATTGGGGACTATAATTAAAATTCTTTTTAAGAAGAAAATCACTTATTTAATAATTTTTGAGTATATTATTGTATTCACATATCATTATTTGTTTTTTTATTCTTAGTCGTCTTCCTTTCTTTTTTTTTCATATTTAGTCTCTTTTACTTATGGGGTTTGATTTTTAAAACAAGATTTTTTTTAAAAAAAAATAACCTCTCGATCTCTATGGGGTAATAGTAATATCTGTATACATTTATCCTCTCCAAACTTCACTTGTGTGATACTATTGGATATATTTATTGTTATCGTTGTTTTCATGTTAGAAATGTTGTATAATTCTCACGTTGTTACTTTGTTGAGTATTCTGATAAAAGTATCTTCTTGTTCTTGAACTATATATAAATCTTCGTTTAAAAATTTTACACAAATCAAAATTATTAATTATCTGAATCAAAATACATACTTTTTTCCTAATATATTTGAAGTATATATTTGATTCATGTACCTAAATTCATTAGATGTATTTTTTATATTTTTAAATAGAAAAATTTCATAAATAGTTAAGATAACAAACATAATAGGCCTCTTTTAACTAGAGTTTGCCTATTTATCCACATAACTATAATTTGCATAGTTAAAAAGATTTTCGTTTTGTATATTTCTTTTATTTTTTTAATTAATTATACAAATTGACAGTTTACTTTAATTTGAAGAGTTAATTGTGCAGCAGCAATGATTTAAAAATGAAAAATCATTTCTTGATTAATGATTATTAACTCTAATTACAATCCTTTATCAATTATGACTTCTTCTCGACGAAACAGAAAAATACTCATTTGGTTAATTATATTGAAAATTTCTTCGGTGGTAGAAGAAAATTCATTGATTATTTTTATTTCTTATACAACCAAAGGCAAATTTCAAGAATTTATTTATTTCAATATGTATAGTTTTGAAAAATTTTACATATTAGTTAGTTAACTCGTGTTTGATTTGCCATCTTGTCGACTATTTATTTACCATATTAGTTTTAATTATATTCTTATAAATTAATTACAAACAAAAAAGTATATCCCATGTAGTTAATTGATTTGCATGTGTGAATAGAAACGACAATGGGACCGATGTGGGACGGGTTGAGTTTAATCTACAATTTTTTTAAATTGTCTTGTCCTATCTCATATGATGACTTTTTTATTTTCAATCAGCCCCGTCCCGTCCTGCCCACATAGACTTGCTTAGCATAAACTCATTTCGCTTAAATTTTAAAGTTTTTTTATTTTTTAATTGAATTTAATTTTTTTCGATAATTAATATCTTAACAACTAACTAACTATTTTTAGTTGACGTTTTAACAATTACTTCTTTCTGTTAATTAAAAGTATCTAATACTATTTTAAAAACTAATAATTTATTGGACATGTCTAGTTTAAATTTTAGAAAAAAATAAAGCTAAAGTCAATATTTAATATAAAAAGTTTATATCTTTGATTTTTACTAATTATAAAAATTTAATTCCTTCGAATTCCTATTTGATTTTGTAAACCCGCAATCCTCCCTTCCCTGCATTAGTTTTAAAAATAACTACTTCAACTCGTTCCGCCCCTGTCCCCCTCACATAATTTTAAACATGTCTCGCCCCATATAACACTAAACTCTTCCCATATCCGTCCTATATTTGTCCTGTCCTGCTCCATTACCATCTCTCTATATATAATTTCTATATAATTTATTTTATATTAAAAGACAAATAATATGTATTTTTTGATAATGAGGAATTGTATAACGTAATTTAAAATCAAGTTGGTATTGATCAGAAGGCCAAGTTAATTAATGGAAATGAAATACAAAATTGAAGAAAGCAAAAAATTGATTGTCGTACACAATGACATGGAGGTGAGAGTGTATGTGATGCTAAAAAACACTATAAATAAGATTGGAGAAAGTTCTATCAGTAGGAAGTTCTATCACTAGTGGTGTGCAAAAATTAAATTGATCAATAAATTAAATTAATAAAAATATTATTGGTTTATTATTATTAGGTTATTAAATTATCAGATTTTTAATAAATTTTTTAAAAAAAATTATTGAGTTATTGGTTCGATATCGATTTTTACTATTGAGTTATTGAGTAAATCGATAACTCAATAAGATTATAATAATTTACTATTTTATTCCATCATAAATATTAAAATAGTAGTAATCTAATAGTAATAGGATACTATAGCAAAACTTTACCTATTCTAATTTTTATTGTGCTTAAATGATTAGTTGTGAAATTTAGTATTTTAGTTTGTAATTAACTAATTATAGATTTTGTAGGTTTGTAAACATAGTTTTTATACTCAATCTGTTTTTATTAATGCAAATTCTCGTTATCATTCTTATTGGGTAAATCAAAAACTGAATCATTAAGGATATAAAATCAATAAAAAATATTTTATTGAATTTTTAAGATTTAACATATTTAAAAATAAAAACTAATAAATCAAACCGATAATATATAAAATTGAACTAATTGATGCACATCCCCTACTAAACAGCAACATGGGGAAAGCTTTAATTTGGAGCAATTTGTATAAGTGATATTTATGAGTTGCATAAGATAAGATGAATAACTAAGATAAATTATCCAGTAAATGTTAATTGTCATTGTACAAATGGAAATGATAAATATCAATTATATAAAATACGAATGCATATGTATTTGAATATTTGTACAAATTATATTTAAATATAAGTTGTATTCATTGATACAAGTTGAATATGAACATAAATTGTATTCTCATACAAATTTTATTTGGATACAGATTACCATTGTATCCAACTGATATATATACATATTAATTACATGTATATTATTTATCCAACAGATATTTCTATTATATAAAAGAACCATGAGAAGGATGACCAATGACATTTTAATAATTTTAACTTTATTTAAGAAGAAAAAAATAATATTATAATTAATGATCAAAATAAATACCTAAACAAATCCATACATATTCGTACTTTTATTAGAGACCCATGAGAATATTTTTGTAATTGTGTTAAAATGAAGAGTTTCTATTAGTTAATCTTTGGCAAACAATAATAAATGTTAGGGTTATTTGGATATGTTTTAAAAATAAAAATTTTGAACTAATTTAAAATAAATGTGTTTGAATAATTTATTTTGGTTCCTAAAGTGCTTTTAAGGATTACTACGTGAACATATTTTTGATATGAAGTTATCTAATATGATCATTACTAAAATTTATATCTTGATTATTAAAATAGTCTTAAGAATGATGTATCGATATTTTTTATTTAATTTAAGGAAAATATCAAATTTAATGACCATAAGAGAAAATAATATTTGATCATCAAGAAATTAATATTTGACAATGTATTCATTGAAATATTAAAAATTATTAGTTTTTATTTATATGGGATATTTTCTTAATATCAAATATGATAAACTGTTTAATAGAGAAAATTTGAAGAAAAAATTTAATATTCAAATTTGAAGAATATTAAATTACAAAATAAAAAAAATGAGGAGTTAAAAAATTAAAGAAGAATAACAAAAGAAAATGCCAATAGAAAAGGACTATATAGAAAATTATAAAGAAAAAAATAAAAAATAAATAAAAGAAAAAGCAACCTGAAAAAGAAAAACAAGTATATTAGCTATTTTGCAGGGGGTAAAACTCAAAGTTTTCTTTTACCCCATGATATTTAGAGTTCAATGTCAATTTTTTAAAAAAATTAATTTAACTTAGAATTTAATATTAAGATAATTGTGTGTATTATATATAAAAATAAAGTTGCTTTCATGATTCTTTTATTTTTGTGGAGTTAGAAATTAACTTTTTAATAAATACTTTCATTATTAACATAAAAATAAATAAAACTATTTCTGCTTATTGAAGACGATAATAAAATGAATCACAATTTGTCAATAAAAATGATTACAAATAAATTATATTTGAGTTGATCAAATTAAGATTTGTATATATTATCATATGCAAAACTGTTGTGCAAATATTACAAATATAAGATAATAACCTATGGAAAATAAATATTACTTGCGAAAATATAAGATTATTAACATTTTTTTCAAAGATACTAATATTTTATATGTTTCTCGAACATGAAATGTTGTCACACACATGACTGCCACTCGGAGACTATTGCTAGCCCCCAAGCAGACAACCTAGTTTCTTTGCCATCGTTCAGTCAATTTATCAATAGAAGTAATAATAAAGATACAATTCTATCAGTGGGCTCAGTACTATCAATCTCAGTCTATCATAAGGAAACAGAACAGGTCAAAAATCTCAATATAAAGAAAGGAAGAGGGAAGGAGAACTCCCAACATCAATATCAATGTCTATGTCTATGAAGTCTCTATACTAGTATCTGAGACGGTACTATGATAAACCATGGCTACCAACATCAAATAAAAGACTAGAAATCAATAGAAAATAAATATCCTCCAAATGCATGGGAGGACTCACCACTGTCTGGAATAGAGAGCTTTGAATCTCAACGATCGGGCTGCTGAAGTCCTCGATCTATCGAATCGGCATCATAAAATGATGCAGCACCAAAGGGGCGTTAGTACATGGAATGTACTGTATGTAAAATGGGCTAAAGTAAAAAGGAAATAATGTGCAATCCCTCATCAATCCCTCACCCTCACCTCAGAGTGAAGGACCAGACTCTATCACTTTGTTAACCATCAAACATCAAGTAATCACATCATATTGGAGTTCTAACATCATGAAACCTATTTGGGAGTTTCTATAATCGACTATCACCACCTATGAGCCGGTAGTGATACAACGAAAAGATGTCGTTGCCACATCCGTCCAGTACCTTACCGGGATAAAGGACGAGTTTGTCAATAGATCCAAAAGTCTGTCAAATCCCTTTTCGGGACAAAGGGAACATCCACTTTCACGATTCAATCCTTTCCTACGTTGGCCACGTAGTTAATGGGTTTGAGTGAGGCTCACTCTTACCCATTTTGATGCTAATACTCCTTCCAAGACTCAATATGCTCATATATCCATCAGTCCATCAAAAACCCTCAATACCCAACCTCTACGGGCAAGATTATCTATCCAATCTAAAGGAATTATACCCAGTCAACTCTATCAACAATAATTTCAGCTATCACAGTCATATCAAGCTCAAGTCAGGACTCAGACTCAGTTAGATATCACTTTCAGATATTCAAGATTCTAGACATCCCCCTAAGTTCATTATTCAAGTCTCTATAGAGAACAATTTTAAGGATCAAGTTACAGTCACATAATGAAGAACATATACACTACGCTTTAAAAATAATGATCATCAATTTAGTATACAAAAATATAGTTTAAAGAATAAAACAAGAATCTGAGACACTATCTAAGAAATTAAAGCAATTATTCAAGAATTTGCAAGAAGACATTAATTCAAGATTTCTAGACATGATTTCTTCATCCTAACTCTATATTGGCATATGGAAGATCAATTTCATGCTTTTGGGCAGCCTTTACATACATGAGAATGGAGATTTCTTCAAGGAATTGGAAAACTCTTCAAACCCTTACTCTTTCTCTCATCTTCTTCTCTCTGACTTGCATAAAATTAAAAGACTTTGGAGATTTTTGGGTTTAAAAGCCTTTTTGTATGAAATATTTTGTTTAAAAGTCTTTTTGTATGAAATATACTTCAAAAATCGAACTAGGAATATTAAAATATATCAGGAAAGACGAAATTACCCTTTCCGAATTTAAAAAAATGGTTTTATACACTTTTTTTTTTGCAAAATTCTCAGTTTCATTAAATTTTTGAAAAAACACAAGTGTGATTTCGTGTCCTCTCCGTGTCTCAGAAAGGGCGCGAAGATCCCACTGGTTTAGTCTCACTTTAAAAAAATAAATTTTATTTTTCACCGTTAAAGCCGAGTCGAGACCAACGACTCACTCTTTCACGCTGATCACAAATTCGATTTCAAATTTTCCAATAGATCTTGGGAAGGCACGTTGTGCACACAATAAAGTTTAGGGGTATTTTAGTAATTTTACAAGTATTACATCATCTCCCCCTTAGAATCATTTGTCCTCGAATGATGAGTAAAGGTCGAATGGGGACTCGAATAACCTTAGAACTTCACCTAATTCCTCACTCGGGAACACTCGAATTCTCGCTATCCATCATCAATCTATCTTTGTCTTAGACTTGGGAATGGGATAACATAGAGTATCAACTTAATGGAAAAGAATACTTGAAATTGATAAGAACAAGAGTATTTACTTTCAACATCATTATCATTTGGTATGAATAGATGCGGGTATTTGAGTTTCATAGCTTACTCAACTTCCTACGTAGCTTCCTCAACAAATTGACTCCTCCATAGTACTTTAACGGAGTCTATCTCTTTGTTTGTCAACTTACGAACCTATTGGTCAAAAATCTAGACTGGACTTCTTCATATGATAAGTTATCCTTTACACTTGCACTCTCCACAGGAATTGCTAAACCTGGATCCCGCAAACACTTTTTCAGTATAGATACATGAAATACTGGTGAACTCCATCTAGCTTAGAAGGCAAGTCTAGCTCATAAGCAACTTTCCCAATCCTTCGTATGATCTGGTATGGTCTGATGTAATGCGTACTTAGCTTTCTCTTCTTATCAAATCTCATCACACCCTTTATGGGTGACACCTTCAAGTACACCCAATCATCTACCTCGAACTTCAAATCTCTTCTTCTCACATCCGTATATGATTTATAGTGACTTTGGGCTGTCTTCAACCTTTCTCGAATGACTTTCACCTTCTACATAGACTGGTGTATGAGATCAGGCTCAATCAACTCAGCTTCACCCACCTCGAACCAGCCATTGGAGATCTACATCTCCTCATATACAATGCCTCATATGGGACTATCTGAATGCTGGCATGATAGCTATTATTATACGCGAACTCAATCAATGGTAAATGATCATCCCAGTTTCCTTTGAAGTCAATAACACATACCCTTGACATATCCTCCAAAGTCTGAATAGTGCACTCTGCTTGCCCGTCTGTCTGAGGGTGAAAATCGATACTCAAATTTACCTCTGTACCCAATCCCTTCTGAAAAGACCTCCAAAATTGAGAGGTGAATTGAGCTCCTATATCTAAGATGATAGACAAGGGAACCCCATGCAACCTCACAATCTCCTAAATGTAAAGTAAGGGCATACTCCTCGGTCATATAAGTTGTGTTCATCGCAAAAAGTGGGTTGATTTAGTCATCCTGTCAACAATCACCCATATCAAATTATGCTGCTTTCTGAATCTTGGTAAGCCGGTAACGAAGTCCATGTTGATCACCTCCCATTTCCACTCCGAAATTTCAAAGTTCTGAGCTAATCCACATGGTTTCTGATGTTTAACCTTAACCTGTTGGCAATTGAGACACTTGGAAACAAATTCAACAATGTCTTTCTTCATCCCATTCCACCAATAAACTTCCTTAAGTCGTCGTACATCTTGGTGGAGCCAAGATGAATGGAATATCTCATACTATGAGCCTATGTCATGATTCTGTCCCAAATACCATCAACTTCAAGTACACACAATCTCCCTTGATATCTCAATACTCCATCTCTCTCTTTAGAGAAAACTATCACCTTTTGCTTATGAACCGCTTCTTTCAATTGGAGTAAGACAGGGTCTTGGTTTTGCTTTTCTTGCACCTATGACACTAAGGATGAAGCAGACCCATTCTGAACATTGACCCTGCCTTTGTTGTTCTTCTCAAGCTATGCTCGCAATCGAGCCAATCTATGCACCTCTCTATCTAGTTCTTTCTTCCCCTCTTCCACATGGATAGTTCTACCTATGAGTATCCTGTTAAGAGTATCAACAATAACATTAGCCTTACAAGGTGGTAGAGGATGCTCATATTATAATCCTTGAGTAACTCCAGACACCTCCTTTGCCGCAGGTTAAGCTCTTTCTGACTGAACACATACTGCAAGCTCTTATGGTCAGTGAACATGTCAACATATACTCCATATGGATAGTGACACCAGATTATAAGTGCAAACACACTGCTGTCAACTCAATGTTATGAGTCGAATAATTCTTCTCATGGACCTTGAGCTGTTTGGAAGCATAAGCTATCATCTTTCCCTTTTGCATAAATACATAGCCCAATCCCACTCTGGATGCATCACAGTATATCACGAAGTCACCTGTCCTGTCTGGAAAGGTCAACACTGGTGCTGTAGTCAATCTAGTCTTCAATTCCTAAAAGCTCTTCTCATATGCCTCAAACCACTGAAACTTGGTCTTCTTCTGAGTCAGTTTTGTCAACGGAGCTGACAGAGAAGAGAAACCCTCCACAAATCTATAGTAACACCCGGCCAAACCCAAGAAATAGGAGTGGGCCTTGGCCAATCCTTAACTACCTAAATCTTCTGCATATCCACCCGAATACCATCTCCTGAAATAACGTGGCCAAGAAAGCCACTGACTTGACCGAAAACTTGCACTTGAAAAACTTTGCATATAATGCATGATCTTTGAGTGTTTGCAAAACCACTCTCAGGTGATTAGCATGCTCTTCGTCATTCTTTGAATACACTAAGATGTCATCAATAAATAAGATCACGAACATGTCAAGATAGGTCTGACTACCCTGTTCATCAAGTCCATGAAAGCTTCAGATGCATTTGTCAATCTGAAGGACATGACCAAGAACTCAAAATGGTCATAACGTATCCTAAAGGCTATTTGAGAAACGTCACTTTCCCTCACTTTTAACTGATGGTAACCCGATCGGAGGTCTATCTTGGAGAAACAAATAGCACCCTGAAGATGGTCAAAGAGATCATAGGGAAGAGGGTACTTATTCTTTATAGTCACCTTGTTCAACTACTGATAGTCTATACACATCCTTAAAAATATATCTTTCTTACGCACAAAATAGAACAGGAGCACCCCAAGGGGAGATACTAAACCTTATCAAACCTTTCTCTAACAAGTCTTTCGATTGCTCTTTCAATTCTTTCAACTCTGTAGGGGCCATCCTATATGGTGGAATTGAGATAGATTTGATACCGTGAAGAACATCAATCCCAAAGTCATTCTCCCTATCAGGAAGGACTCCGGGAAGGTCATCAAGAAAGACCTCACGAAACTCATTCACTATTAGGACTGACTCAAGAGTAAGAGACTCAACATCATCAGACTTTACTCGCACGATGCGGTAAATACAACCCTTGGATATCAACTTCCTCGCTCTAAGATAGGATATGAATTTACCCTTAGGTGCAACAGAGCTCTCTTTCTACTTTAAAATAGGCTTATTAGGAAATCAAAACTTGACAATCCGAGTTCTACAGTCAACAGAAGCATAACAAGGATGAAGCCAATCCATGCCCATTATTACATCAAAATCAACCATCTCCAACTCTATCAAATCAGCTAAAGTGTCTCTATGATAAATAGACACCACACAATTCCTGTAAACCCTCTCAGCTAGGATAGATTCACCAGTAGGAGTACAGATAGAAAAAGGCTTAAGCAAACACTCGGGAAGAATACCAAACTTTCTAGCCATAGGTATTGGGTCTCTTTGTCTACTAGCATTTCGACAGACAAGAAAAAATCAACTAGCTTGTTTGTTTGGACAGGTCTGAATCTTGGTCTTCCATGGTTTTCCTTTTCATTTCATTGATTATGGGTGCATCTTGCCTAATGTCATTTTTCTTCTTGAGACATGGTGCTTATTTGGCTGGGAAAGTTATGTGCAAAATAACAAGTGTTCACTGATGCACTGAGACCTCCCATGGCTGCTGCTTTTCTTTGATGGATAGCTAAAATTATGTCAATAGCGTAATAGGGAAATACTTCTGAGTTCAACATGTTTAAGCTCTTCAAGTTCAATAAGAATCTGTTAAAAGCTATTCAAGTTCAGAAGATGATTTAGACTTGTTTGCATTACACATTGTTCTTGCTGATTCCAGAACACGAGACAATGATAAAGGAATACACACGTGCGATAATTCACATATTCTTAGTTATAGATATATAGCAGCAGACACATTCAGCCACCTAAATAAGGACTAAAGAATCAACTAGCCGCCTATGGCACAACAATTACCTCTTAAGCAACAAGTTGGACGCGTTGCTTTCTGATCAAACTATGTACATAATTAAAAGACATATTTATAGTGCTATTTAGACCTGTAAACATTTTTTCAGATTCAGAGCTTCCCTTCTATCCTTGCATTTGTTAGACCAATGCAGGCATCCACAAAATCTTCATCTATGAAGTCTGATGAAAATATTTGTAATCGATCTCCATATCCTCGAGAAATACATTCCATTATAAACAACCTTGCATATGGATGAATCCGTTCAGTCACTGGTTTCACCCACAGGACTGGATTATCTGCCTGTGGTGTCACCGTGTTCTCCACTCTGTAAAAGAATTTCCGGGATGTTACTGGTGGTTGCTCACTCAAATACTTCATGTTGCTTTCGAATTTCTTTTCAGGTAAGTCAGTGTCTATCCAGTTATCTTTTAGGTAACGCAAACTCCATAAAGGACTTCCTTGTTTAGGCTGAGGTGATTTCCTTGGTTTCCAAACGCATATTATTCGTTTGGGCAATAATTCTGCAATAGTCTTGTTGAAAACATTGTCATCTTGGTGGATGAGAAACTCTCCTAGCTCAGCCCCCAAATACTTGTCAAAATCAGGTGGATCATCATGGCCAAACTCGGTACGCATTTCCAGGATTATTATCTCAGAATGTGTTTCCGACAGGAACTTCTTGACATCATTGATAACAACGTCAACGCTGTAGGAAAGAAGGATACCATGACAAATGCGCCCGTTTTCTTGAACACGGATGTCAAGAACACGAACGCCAATTACCAATTGTTGGTAAATCGACAAAGATTGACATTCGGCAAAAGGGCGAGAGATGAATGGGATTCCAATCTCATCAGTTGCAGAATCATGTGTACCTAGAACATAGACATATAAAATTTCAAGAAATGTTAAATTATGAATCATAAATTTATTTAAATTCTGAAAATGATTTTTGCGTACCTGGCCAAACGATCTGGTTGATGTGAATTTTCTCGGGGACGAGTGTTGACATCCAATTTTTTTTATCGGGTACATGATAATCAGAACCAGGAAAGTTGCATCCCTTTTTCTCCTGGAGATCAGACAATGTTTTCGACTGCGTATCAATGGCTTTCCGTCTTTCGACTTGTTTAGACAGCTCGGCACCCATTTTGAGAATAATTTCTCAAGAAGAAGAAGCAGCGCTGCTGCTGCTTCTTCTTCTGGATTTTCTTTCTTTCCTCTCTGTTTCTCTAGTGTGAAAAGATCAATTTCTCTGCCTCTTACTATATGCATTTTTAATAGGCTTAATACATTACCACCTACTTATTTTCATGATATCTTTTTTTAGACATTTTCAATTAATTACCTCTTTGCTTTTAGTTTTATTGGATGTCTTCTGAGGGACGTTGAATGCCTTAACTTCTAATAAAGTGTTCTAATTAGATAATTTTTATATAGATTTTGATTTTTTTTGTGTGTGCACATTTCATTTTTTATTAGATAATTAAATTAGCCACATAAAATATGTAATTTTTTAAAATCATATATAATTACTTTAATAAGTTGTAAAATCACAGAAATTTTCTAGTTAATATTGATGCATGTAATTAAAGAGATAATATACTATATACGTGATTAACTTAACTGTCTAATAGACGAATGAAAACAATTCAAAAACCTTTTCAAAATTTAAATACATACAAAGCCTTTGATTAAAATATTTTTTTAGAAGTTGAAGTATTCAATTATATTAAAAATTAATTTAAATATTTAAATAAAATATCCTGAGGCTGACAATGTTCTAACCTTTTTTAATATATAGATTCGCGGTAGGAACTTTCTTCAATTATGCTTAAGAGGGATATATTCACTTTTCTTTTAGATATTTCTTGTTCCAACAGAATTATAATATCCAAAATGTTTTGTGTTTGTGGCCTTGTTGGGATAGAATAGAAATAGATTCTCCTCTTTGTTTAGGTGAGGTGATAATGGTGGGGTCTCTTTGCTTCAATTATTGGAGGAGAGTCATAATCGCTATTGCATTTCATTTTATTTCATTCCATCTTGTTATATCTGTTATATCTGGTCTTTGTGCTTATGGATTTTGAGCTGGGGGTTTTAGGAAACAGTCTCTCTATTTTTATGAGGTAATGGCAAGGTCTGCGTACAATCTACCCTCTCCAGACCCCACTTATGAGATACTACTGAATATGTTATTGTTGTAGTCATAATCGCTATTTTATTTATCATGTGCTATCCTCATCCTTATTTTATTGGGTTGATTATTCTTCTAACATTACAACTTTTAAATGGTGCAAAATGCCTTCACCCTTATTACAAGGTTTGGTTATATAGGTACAGTTGAGTTCGGAAACTCAGTGCAGAATTAGAATTTTCGTCAAGGATATTCATATTTAATTTTTATATCAAGAATATTCAACAATTGATATATATATATATATCATTTTTTAAGACACGTATATACAAATCAATATAAAATATTACATCATGTAATATAACATATCAACCTTATATAAAATGTGTTTATACATAAATAAATATACCCCAAATTGGATAACATACCCATAATATATGCTAAAGAATGTAAATATTTCTCCTAATACATAAATCGTAATATTCCCATTGAGAGGATATATAGTCGGAATAGTTTTGACGTAACATGGATTAAATTGCCTGGAACATGGGTTGCAATAATTTGTAATGGTTACAAACATAATATTACCAACATGAATTGTGAGATTACTTTATTTTTAATAAAGAGGTAGGATTGAGTCATATGTGACTATACATGATCCGAATTTAATATTAGCAACAAGCGAAAAAAAGGCAATGTTACCTGCCTGCAAAGTGCGTCGTGCAGGTTGATGTCATGCATATATTTTTTTAATACTCACAATCCGACGCTTTAAAAGTCAACTAATAACTCCTTTTATATTTTATACTCTGAGAAATTATTTGATGTAAAATATAAAGTGTGATAATTTCAGGAGAAAATGTAAAATTATTTTATCTTATATTTGGTTAAAAGAATTAGATAGTTCTTGAATTATTTATCCCATAATTTATATCATAGTAATAGAATAAGTTATTTAATATACATATCTAACTTATCCCAAGATAATATGTTCCAAGCCAAACAACTCCCCAATACATTAGTCTTTCTTTCTTTTGACCTCAAACCAACATGTGCTTACCATATATATACTATATCCTTGTATATGCAATGCATTCTTTAGGAAAAAGAGATGGAAAAAACAAAGCTAGCTGTATTGCTTTGCTTTATTCTTATGTCAACGGCTCAAGGGGTTGTATTAGGACCCAAAGCTGTGGAAAAATGGTTCCATAAGCTTCCTCATGCAAAGCAAAAGATAACCAAATTTCATTTTTATTTTCACGACATAACTAGTGGAAAAAATCCAACTGCAATTCCAATAATCCAGTCCAAATCCCCAACTTTCTTTGGGTATGTTGCAATGATTGACGATCCACTAACAGTTGGTCCAGATCCCAACTCGACCATAGTGGGTCGAGCCCAAGGGATTTATGGTGGAGCTGGTCAAAGTGAGGCGGCCCTTCTCATGACCCTCAACTTTGTGTTCACAACTGGCAAGTATAATGGGAGCACGCTGAGTGTACTTGGTCGAAATCCGGCATTTCATAAGTACCGGGAGATGCCAATCGTTGGTGGTTCTGGAATTTTTCGATTGGCAAGAGGAATCGCCATCGCAAAAACCTATTGGATGAATGCGACTGATGCAATTGTTGAGTACAATGTTATAGTCCTGCATTATGACATTTGATGTGCTTTGCTGCTACTTCTTTTTTTTTTTTTTGTTTCAATTCGTAATTTCCTGTGCAATATATACTTCTATAATTTTTATATATTTTGTCGTTAGAATAAAGATGTGTATTGAACAATGAAATAAAACCTTTGAGCGAGGTATACTCTTGTACAAATAACCACTTTCTTGCATATATTTATGGCCGTGAACAATAATAAATTTAGTCAACAAACTTAGATATTTGAGGGTCAAATTTCTTAACTTTGACCAAAAATTTTAATATAAATTTTTAATTTTAAAATATAATTTAATATATTTAAAAATTAAATAAAAATAATATAACTCACAATATTAACAATTTAAAATTAAAATAATTTAAAGGTGAAAGCTGGTGCCTAGCGCAGAGTTAAGAAACAAAAAAGGTGCAGGTCGCTCTCTCTCCCGCTCACTCTCTCTCTATATATACTAGGTAATTGGTCTAGCGGTTCACGAAGTCATAAATAATATAATTAAGTTTATAAATTTTAATATTAAAATTAATAAAATATTTAAAAGTTATTAAGTTTTTTCTATACAGAAAATTTAGCGTTATGAATTTATTTCAAAAACTTTTATTAATGTAATATTGTCAACGTTCTAATTATCTTTAGTAATATTTTTGGATTATAACATTATTTCTTGATATAATTGATTTGTCTGTAATGTTTGAACTCTCTAACTTGAACATTAAATTATTATAATATTCTCAACTTAAAAATCAATCTAATATACTTTTTATGTTTTGGAAGTAGGAAACGCTTGGAGAGGGTATATCATTAGAGATGACTGAGATCATCGTCAAGGATGATATTAAACCAAACACAGAAGATGGGATTGACAGAGCATGGTGGACAACTAGTTCAAATGGTGTGTTCTCTATCAAAACTGCATGCCAAGTTCTAAGACACAAAAAGGAGAAAGTGGACTGACACAAGAATGTATGGACTCGGAGACTGCCTCACAAAATAGTATTTTTCTATGGATAGTGATAAATGGGAGAATTCCTACCGAAGATAATTTCAAAAGATGCAGAATCCCTATTGTTTCCGAGTATTGTTCCTTGATTTGGGAAGAGAGGAAACAATGAATCATCTTTTTCTAACAGCTCCCATAGCGCAAAAGTTGTGGAGGCACTTTGTTACATGTGCAAGTTTCAGCCTGGAAGTACACAACTTAAAAACACTCTTCTTTGATTGGTAAATTATTGTTTAAGAGCTAAGAACATCATGAAAGCTATACCTGCTGTTACAATTTGGGAACTATGGAAAAGAAGAAATCAGATAAGAAATGGTAAGAATGTGTCGTTCACAATGCTGCTTGATTAGTGTGAAAGAACAATCTACCAATTGCTCAAGGCAAGCTTTCCAATGTGGAGTAGACCTATGATGTACTGCAAAGCTATCAATTGGAAGTTGCCTAACATGGGGTGGATTAAATGCAATACAAATAGCCAGGGAAAAGTTCTTATGGCTTTTGTATTAGGGACTATCAAAGGACCTAATCTACGCTAAGGCTGGCTACATTGGAATTGCAACTAATATGGTGGCAGAATTTATTGCAATCCAGAAAGCCTTACAATACTATAAGTCACAGGGCATGTGTAACATTCAAATGGAGACAAATTCTCTTGGTGCTAAAAATATGTTTTTTACAAATTGGAGGATATCATGGAATATAATTAAAATTGCAGAAGAAGTTCAGAGACTAGTGGAAGCAACAAACACAAGAATAGAGCATACATACAGGGAGGCAAACCTGATTTCATTGCAAGTATAACTATACAAAGGGAGAGCATGCATTAGTTTAATACTTTTAGTCAGTTAGCCAGTATGGCTAGGAAAACATTAAATATGGACAAATAACAGGTTCCTTTGTTAAGGATAAGAATAAGGAGAGTCCGTACATGTACAAGACTAGAAGAGACAGAACCACGACTTGGCATAACAAGCATATTTGTAGTTCAGTTTGTGGTTATAAAAATAAAGGCACACATGTGGTCCTACTAGCTAAGACTAGGCTAAGTCAACAATCAAAAAGTGGCATCAGGCTGATAATCAACTCATGCATTCACAGTATTCCCATGCTGACGCGTGAACAAACAATTTTCTCCTCTTGACAACTTGGAAGATGAACAGGTGATAAGAAGAGGACAGGAAATAGGAGTCGGAATTCACTGAAAGAAATGAACTGACATGGTCAGGATGCTAGTTCTTCAGACAAGGAGAGTCACCGAACAAGACACCTGCAGAAATACAAGTTAGGTTCAAGGTGAAATGGAAGAAGACGAAGATACTCAAAAGATAACATTATCTTTGGGAGCTGATAATCACAGATCCACTATGGAAGCAATGTAGATAGTTAAAGACCTAGAAGATGAGAAGACAGAATCCTTCAGAGGGACTCCACTGAAACATCACTGCTCAAAGTCTCTTTTAGGAAACTTTGGCTTCCCGTGTACTCTGTTATTTCATTTGAATCAGTTACTTTTGGACCGGCTTTCTCTTTTGTAGTAATCGACCAATTTGTATATTGGTGTGGACATGAGCCCATTTTTAATGAATAAATAATATCGAGCCCCTTGGCCCAAGTTTACTTTGAAGAAAAACTTTTTGCGGGACTTTTTTTCTCACCTATTTTCTGGAACTTTTTTTTGCCTAATATCTTGGAAGGTTTTTTTACCAAATTTAATTAAATTAAAAAATAATATAATACGGGCTTTAATTATTACTATATATATATATATTGTTTGTGTGTGGGGACGAGGCGAGGGGTTACAGCTGCACTATATTATTAAAGTAATATTGTCCGTAACAACCTAACACATTAATAATATACTCTTCCGTCTAATTTATTTGGTCCTTATATTATTTTGAAATATTTAATAATATTTATCTATTTTATAAAATTAAGAGATATTTTATATTTAATTTTTAATTTATTTTTATTATTAATTATAATTATTTTCTTATTAATTTTTTCAAAATATTATATTTATTATATTCAAAGAATATTTTGATAAAATTTCTCAATTATTTATTACTTTTTAATTATTTTTATCAAATTGAAGTTAGACAGAAAGAGTAATAAAATTGGGAGAGTTGTTGTCTTTCAATGTGAGACTCATTATTATTCTCGGCATAAAGGAAGTGGACGGCATGTATTCTAAAAATGATAATTAAAGCAACAATATAATGGATGGAGGTCAAATTATGACAGCACTACTTTTGCTAAAGTAGAATTCCCTTTTCGACTTGCACAAAATTTCAAAAAAAGAAAAGAAAATGAGAAAAAAATAAAAAAATCTATCGTCTAAAATAAACTCGTCATATTTGTCTAACAAAAGATCTCATTTCATTAATAATGAAAATAGAATTTTAAAATTAAATTATTTTTAATTATATATATAGAAAATCAGAAAACATCATCACAAATATATTAATTTCTCTCATGATCATGAAATATTTCTACCCAACATGTTATGAAATGACACGAACATCAGAATGAAAACATGTAAACAGAACGTACATATGAGGGGAAAAAATCAAAAATGAAAACAACCTTAGCCTTTCCATGGCGGTCCCAACACATACTATAACTCAATAATGCATTACTACAACATTATACTCAACAATAGCATCACCATTGTTGCTTAAAGTATGTGTCTTGGCGGTGGCAACGCCTCGAGCTAGCCTGAAAACACCAGAACCACCAACAATGGGCATCTCTCGATATTCATTCAAAACGGGGTTCCGTCCAAGGAGACTAAGTGTACTACCATTATATTTTCCATTAGTAAACACAAAATTCAAACTCATCAACAGACTAAATTCCTCAAGAGAAGATGCACCAACAATTCCTTGAGCTCGACCAATAGTCGTCGAATTAATTTCTGGTCCCGTTGTTAATCGATCGTCCAATACTGCTAGGGTGCCAAACCCCGTAGGCGAATGAGACGTAGAATTGGCCTGGGCAACTGGTATTGCAGTTGGGTTTCGGCCACTAACTATATCGTGAAAATAGAAGTGAAGTTTGGTTATTTTTGGTTTAGCATGGGGAAGTTTTTGGAACCAATTTTCGACTGCTTTAGGTCCTTGAGCAATATTGCAATGAGCTACTCGAATTGATAATAATATGGGAAAAGCAATACAGCAAAGTAATAGAATTGTGTTTAGCTTTGCCATGTTTTTCTGTGTTTGTTACTTCTCCAATTTTTTTTATATAGAGAGAGGGGGTAGGATGACAGAAAAATAATGGAGTTAGTTCCTCTATAAGTTGATTTTTAGGTGGGAGTCGTTGGATGCCACTATTGATTTTCTTTTTGCACACACCACACTTTCCTCGAAACAACTTCAACACCAAAACCAATGTTTTTGGGAAAAAATAGCACCCTTTTTTCTTGTTGCTTTCCAAAAGGAAATAATTTAATTTTAAAATGACACCTTTATCTTTAGTAAAATAATTTTTAAAAATAATTTTAAATTATAAATTTTAAATTTTTTTTCTTAAATAGCATGCTAAATTCAAAGGTACCACATAAATATAATAAGACGGAGAAAGTAATTTATATTTTGGGTTAACAAAATATTTTTTGATATTGGGAGGGAAGCAAAAATATATTTGTGAAAAACTTATCGTCCTTGTGACATAAATCAGATTTTGAGAGTCAATTTTTTTTATTTTATTCATGCATACTTACAGTTAGTAATATTTAAGGTTCTAAAAATAATTTTTACATATTTAAAATTTTTATAAAAAATATTATAAGACACAAGAATTAACAATTTAAAGTAAATCATTTCTTCCTTTTCAGTGAAATATATCTCTTGATAACTGAACATCATAAAATAGTTTTAACTTTTCAAAAATAATATTTGCAAAATATTTTCTATCGTACTAAACACGTATTGCACAATCAAAGTCTCCGGTCACCACTTTGCTAAGACTTCATGAATTCCACACATGTCGCATGTACTTCGTGACCTTTACGGTTGTTTCTAGATCTCCTTGATTAATTTATTCGGCCATGAAAAATATTTATTTATTCTAAAATAAATTTATTAAAATAATTAGATCATGATATAATAATCTGTCTCCTTCACTGTGGATGGGTCAATGGAGAAAAAATTTGGTCGAAAACTTTTGAAATAACTTGAAAATGTTGAGCGTAGGTCAGACTATGACAAAATTTGAGTCTAGTGTGATCTGGATCAATTTGGCAATAGATTGGAGGTTGATGTAACAATCCTCCAGGTTATTGTCGTGTTACTAATACTTCCTTTTCATCGGTAAGAGCTTTGCCATATTGACTCCAAGTCATTTATGACTTGCTAGCACTGACAGTTCAATTGTCTGGTCGATCATTTGTATTTTCTGCAGTTTTTCGTGCTTTAAGACCTTTATAACTTAAAAGTTGACTTTGATTAAAAGCAGCGGTAAATGGCCTCAAAATATAATTATGACAGTTCCATCAAATCCGAAATGACCATTTAAGCTAGAAGCATGGTCGATTTGAGTTATGAGGCTTTTTGTGTGAGTTTAAACCATATAACATTTGAGCATTTAAAATTTTGTCCAAGTTTGACCTCGGCCAACAATCTTGAAAATTATGAACGAATGAAAATTATTTTCTTAGTACAGTTAGCTCTAGAACATAGAGTTTGACCTAGAATGATCTTCAATTAGGTTTCTGATGCTTCTAGACCAATTTTGAGCCCTTTGGAATATTTTGGTTTAAAATGATACATAAGAGCGAGACTCACTTTTTGTTGTAACAAACTTATATGAAAATTTTGAATGTATCATTGAATTTGGAACATCAAATTTAGTGAAAAAGAATAGTTTATTTACACACATGAAATTTCGAATGAATTTGAAGTACCTCATTGAAAAGTTGAAATAGGTCAAAAACCAGCTGAAATGCATTAGCTAGTGCAGATTCATGTGGTCTTCGCATTTGCGAATCCTAGTAATCGCGTAAGTGACGGCATGGACCTTTGATCAATGCGATTGCATAGTCCTGAGCACAATCACAAGGGTCAGCTGAGTTAACCTTCTGCGATCTTGATGCCTAATTACAGGGTTCTAATCGGATTAGGCTTATGTAATTCATTTAATCAAAATTATAATTTTGTTATTTATTTAATTTTGAAAAAAAACAGACTATTAAGAAGGAATTTGCGTGCTTAGGAATCTTTATTGACACTTAAACTTAAATTTATTGTCCGAAATAGTCACTCATATTTTGAAAATTACCTATACAAATCATTTTAATTTATTTGAAGGATAATAACATCAACCAACGATCAGTTAACTGTTTTTCTCAAAAAGTTACTACCTCAAAAGTCCCTCTATTCTAGCTGACAAGCCATGTCATTAAACCATCATTTTAAAAAGATAATACACCTATTTAACTTATCTAACTTATGTCTCTAAATATACTAGGGTGGTGAGCCCATGCTCATCTCATGATGTATATTAAGTTTATTGTGACTTATAAAATTTTAGCTATTTTATAACTTTTTCGTTGACTTCAGTTTTTTTGAAAAGTAATTAATAGTAAGTTGTTAACCTTTATCTATATTTATATTTACATAAAATTAGAGAAATCCTTAAATGCACTATTTTACTCAGATGGGTGAAATAATTTAGAGTTAAATAGTTAGAAGTTAAATAATTAATTGATTAAAATTTAAAGTAATAAAAAATTCCAAAATATAAAGGGGATAGTTTAGTGTTTTCAATATAATTTTATTGATTTTTTTCTTTTTAAATTTGTTATGTTATATACTTTTATTTTAATAAAATATTTAATAGTTAAAATTTGTATTAATATTTATATAGAACAGTCCTAAATCAAGAATAAATTCTAAATATAAAGAAATTCTAATTCAAAATAGATATTAAAATTAGGTAAATAAAAAATTAAATAATAAATTAAGAAAAATAGTGAAATGATAATTTCATTTAAAGAAAAGTATTTTAATGAAGGACAAAAAATTTTAAAAAATATTTCGAAAAGTCTTTATACTTTTATTATAGTATAGATTAATATAAGATAAATTACTTTTTATTTTTATTTTAATAATATGAAGAGAATTAATGTAATGAAGGAAAAGGAATATTAAATTGAGATTAAATAATAAATAAGAATAATTTAATTTATTTATTTTTCAGCTAATTTTTTTTGTGAACCTGAAAAAATTAGCACTCTCCTTATTTATTGGGTGATTGTTGAAAGTTGGAACAGAAATTTATTATTTTTGTCTTTTTCTAGTGCAGGTCTGCTTTTGTCATTTTTATCTTTTTATTGGTTGTGCAAAATTAAGGATAACCATGAATAATTTTGAAATATATCCAGTTACATGGGCTATTTTTACAATTAATTAACTTAATTTGTTTTTTATGCTGAAAGTTCAAATCTGTACAGCCAAAAATTAAACTTGAATACCAAACTACCCTTACAGCTGTTGGATAAAAGTGACGATAAACTTGATACCTTTTAAAAAGAGCTGATTTTTGTAAAAATTCAAAATAAAGTATCATTTTAAAATATATATATATGATTAATTCATACAACACATATGAAAAGTCAAAATTACCTCCAACTCTAGTTGATCAAGGAGGTCAAGTCTCCTTTCTAGTAATAGTAATAATAGATATAAAATTATGTGAAAATTTATGAGGTTTATACAAGAAAAATCACAAATAATCTAATTTCTTGTAAATTTTTCTACATAATAAAATTCAATTAAAAAAATATTATTCCTAAATATATTATCTTAAATTTTTAAGCAAGGAATTCTCCATAAATTATTCAAACCTTAGTATCCACATAGAGAAAAATTGGTAAAAGAGATTCATCATTTAAATTTTACTGTTGATTTAATTCTTTAATTTTATTCTTTTGTAACTATTATATTATAATTTCTCTTATACAATCAAAACACCAATATATATCCTTTCTTATCCCAAATTCATGAACACAAATAATAAATTAGTTGAATTGCCTATTTTAATTCAATAATGCACACATTATATGAGATAAATATGCTCATGGATAAAGATCACAATTTTATTTTTTAATACAAATATTATTCACTTTCCGTGTATGAATTTTAAAGTACACAATGAATATTCTTAATGATTAATGCCTTTAATGTTATTGACAATTATACAATGATATGATTAGATAATGTAAGTTAAGTAATTTGTATATCATTGTTTAATTTGAAGTTCAGGAGAATTTTTAAAAATTGCAATATAATATGAAAATAATGTTTATGCTTATTAAAAAATATAGTAACTGCGAAAAAACTATTCTTCATAGTAAAAAATAGATGTAAAGTTTAAGTATAATACAGAATCCTTAAGTATGAAAATTTCTTCTTAATAAACTAATATAACTTTTTTGAAAAAAAAATTTATAATTTTAGTTAAATGAGTTTGACGAATTAAATAAATCTATTATATATACGGAAAGTTCATAAATCTTTTTTATTTAATAGCTATCTACTTTTTTCTTATTTGAACAGAGAAAACACCTTATAGTCGTTAAGAAAAATTCTACTTCACCGTGAATTTTAATTAGA
>JAOTQJ010000002.1:15014224-15032197 GCA_025642045.1 Solanum sejunctum | reverse complement strand
ATTATCCGCAAAATTAGGTGGCGACTCTGTTTTCCTGTCGAATCTCGAGAATTGATTTTTCTCAAATTAATTAAGTTTAAATCGATTTTTGGTTTTCGAATTATTTTCTTTTTTTTCAAAAGGCTATTTTTTGGTATAACACTATTTTACCCTTATGAGATATTTGGTAGGAGGTATTAGTGGCTTAATCTATGAATTATAGGATGAGTATTATTGAATACTATATTTACTATGAATTTTGGATCTATGTACAACTAATCCATGGATTAGATAATACAGCCTACATGGAATTAGTTAATACCTTCTATTTAATACATGAGATTAGATAGGTAAAGACAAAAATATCCATCTAACTTTTTTATGTTCTTGATTTTATGTTTTATATTTGTAATTTTGTACTATTAAATTTATTTAATTAAATTAGCTTATAAATTTAATATTTGTAATTTTGTACTAGTAAATTTATTTAAATAAATTAACTTATAAATTTTATTTATTTGTGGGTTCATATTTACATAATATACAAAAATATTTTTTCGTATCACTCTTTTTATAATTAATTTAGTTGAGTGATTTTATTGGTACAAAACAAAGTCTAATGATGTTAAATATAATCTCAAAGCTGAGTGGTGTAAGATATAAATACTATATTAAAACTACAACTTTCAAATTTTTATGTGCAAATATAGATTGTCTATTTTATAATTGTTTACCATTTTTTCTATTTTAATGGAGTAATAGATGATCTATCTTTATTAAATTAAAGATTGTCATTTTATTAGTGATGGATTTATTAAAATTATAATTATTTATTTTCAAATAATTCAAGTGAGAAAATAGCAAAAAATAATGACAAAATTGTTATTCTCTTAACTAATTAGAAGTCACAAAATAATAATGTTTTTTTATTTAATTATATGAAATAGAAAATCTCATAACATTAAAGCATAATTGGAAAGAAATTTTTTAAAGAATTTTAAACCAAATACAAAATTAAATGAAAAATAATAAACCAGGATAAAAAATAATTTTAACATTACTAATCCCTGCATAACTAACCTTGCATTACTAATTTCTCTATTATTCATTTTTGTACCAAACGACCTCGAAATGATTCTCAGTCACACAAATATGTAAGAATGATTTTATATTACAAATTTTAAAAGTCTTCTTTGTTTTCTTAAATATCATGCCAAATCAAAAAGTACCACATAAAATAGAATGGAGAAAATATATATTCTTTTTCATTTTATTGACTTTTTGGTTTTTTTATTATAAGTACCAGATACATAACTTAATATAGGTTTTAAATTAATTGTATGCATATATCGTAGTTCATTGACTATATGTTGGTTTTAAGTAGATAGCATTTTAATTATGTACCTTCCATTTAATTTTATATGGTATTTTTTGACTTAATATGATATTTAAAAAAAATATAAGATTTTTAAAATTTGTGATCTAAAATTATTTTAAGATTTTTGTGTTGTTAAGAATCATTTCATTTAAGGTAAAAGAAAAATTTTAAAATTAAATTATTTCTAATTAAAGTAAAATAATATTTTTTAGGATGAATTAAAAAAAAAGTATCATTTATGAGATTGCTAGAACAAAAAGAATTTTTGGGAATACATTCATGACCCACTTTTAGAATCAATGTCCATAGTCTATGGACCATAGACTTAATTGCCCGTCACTTCGTTGCAGAGAACGTTGGGAGTACTTAATTGTTTTGTGGCAGAAATTGGTCTGACTTTAACCATACTCTACTCCCCTGTCTTATTTTATGTATTATATTTTGATTTGGTGTGATATGTAAGAGAAAAAAAAATGTAAATTTGTGATTTAAAATTATTTTTAGATATTTATATGGTTAAGAATTATTTTATTAAGGTAAAAAGAGAATTTTAAAAATAAATTATTTTCAATTAGCATAAGATGATATTTTTTTGGGGATGGATCAAAATACAAAGGGTGTCATATAAAATAGGATCGAAAGAGCAATAATTTTTACTTTCTTTTAAAAAAATTTATCTATTTTGACTTGCTACGGAATTTAACAAAATAAAGAAGACTTTTCAATGTTTTGATCCTAAATTAAAAGTATGCTAAATGTATTAAAATGTTCGTTAACCTTGTGATCTTAAACATGCCTATTAAAAAGTTAAAATTAAAGTTTTGTAAAAAAAAATTCTTTTTTCGAAACAGACCAAAAGAAAAGTAGGTCATTTTTTTTAATGAAAGGAGTATGTAATTTTTAAGTCACATATTTATCTGATTTATTATCTTATAATCATATATTCCTTGCAAGAAAAAACTCTCCACCTGTAAAATAGCGATGGTCATATTTTGTTCTAGAAACAAGAATATAGAATACATATAAAAGTTGGTGCGTAAAAAATTAAATTCTTATTAGCAGAAGGGAGGTACTCGTTTTATTAATATTTGAACTTAACTCACTGAAGAGGACAAGTTAAAAAGATTAATGTTAGACTAGTAAAAAAATTTAGTACAAAGAATGAATTTTCTTAAACAAAAACAATAACATATTCAATGATTGACTAGGCTAAAGATAATTTATTTTCTTCATTTTATTTTCAATTGTAATTTTGTAATATCATCAATACTATACAACTACTTTCTCTGTTCATTTTTACTTGTCAATATTTTATTTTTCAAGTTTAATTTGAATTATCTTCAAATCTAAATTGAAGTAGCTAAATCTTATATTTAAAATCTAAAATTCAGATAGTTAAAACCTATATGAAAAATGTTATAAGTTGCAATCTTTCTCACACTAATATGATAAAAATATACATCTTAATATATTAGTCAAAATTCATATAGTTTGATATCAATAAATAAAATAATGAGAAATAAAAATAAATAAATACAATATTAAATTATTCAATGCCGTAAGCACGTCCAATCCAAGAAAGTCTACAATCTGTAGGTGCAATCTGAAACGTCGCCAAAGGCCTTATTTCATTGATCAAAACATACACATCTTTTATATATATCCTTAAGACAAAATAGAAAATAGTACAAATGAACACGAAGCAGCACAGGTTCAAATAAAATTAATGTTAGTAATGCAGTACAATAACATTATACTCAACGACAGCATCCCCAGTGGTGGTATTGAACCAATAAGTCTTGGCGGTGGCGATTCCCTGAGCCAACCGGAAAACTCCAGAACCACCAACAATGGGCATCTCACGATACTGATGAAATATAGGGTTTCGACCAAGTACACTCAGCGTGCTACCATTATACTTTCCTGTTGTGAACACAAAATTGAGGGTCATGAGAAGGGCAGCCTCATTTTGATCAGCTGAACCATATATCCCTTGAGCTCGACCCACTATGGTCGAGTTAGGCTCTGGACCAACGGTCAATGGATCGTCCATCATCGCAAGAGAACCGAAGAAAGTTGGGGATTGGGCAGTCCTGTTGGATTGAGCTATTGTAACTGCAGTTGGATTCTTCCCGCTGACTATGTCATGGAAATAGAAATGAAACTTTGTTATCTTTTGCTTTGCTTGAGGAAGTTTCTTGAACCATTTTTCAACAGCTTTAGGTCCAAATTCAATACCCTCAGCCATTGGCATCATGACCATGACAACTATGAAGCAAAGCAATACAACTAGCTTTGTGTTTTCCATCTCTCCCACTTATTTACTTGACAAAGAATGCATTTATTTATAGTGACAACAAGGTTGCTTGTCTACGGTTATAAAAAATAAAGTACTAATTATTTAAAACACATTATTATAGCATAAAATTAGTTATTATTTTTAGGTTAACGTTACGTTATTAAAATGGGAGACCGGAGAGATAAAGAAAACAAAATAGTTTTAGTTAGATAATCCGGAACTAAAAAAAATTTCCGAATGTTGACCAAAATCAAATTATGATCTAAAAATCAATGAAAAATGCAATTTTAGGCCTAAAATCTCTATTTTAACTCCAATTTGTAAGTTCTTCTAGACTAGGTTCGGCATTCCAGAGCTGATAGAATTGAGAGAATCACATTTCTATACTCAAAATTTAAGATGACTACAAAACTTAAATTTTTTAATTTTAATTCTTTGAAAACTCTTTCTTTGACAAACTCTATCTTTTAATAAGATTTTCAAGATTCGACTTTTAAACTCAACAAAAAATGATTCGTGCAGAGAAGTGCAAAATGATAATTGATATTATTCTGGTAAAACATGACATCCTTACGGAAGATGCGCCTGTACAGCTCAGGTATGTGTTGTCTCTAAAACGTATTACATTAATCTGCACGTTCTAGGTGTGGTTATTTTATTTCTCCTATTATTTGGCTTACCTTGATTAGTTTGACCTTGAACCACTTGCACACAACAATATGTATAATCATTTCTTTAGAAGCCGGCCCTTTAGGAAGATTTGAGAATTTTTTTGTTATCACACTCTTTGCAATTCATCCTATTACTAAATCAAAAATAATTTTTATAATTATTCACTGGAATCTCACAAGTGAAATTTAGAAAGTGTAGAATGTAGGTAGATCTTATCACTATTTCACAAGGTGGAGAGCCTATTTTCGAGAAACCCTCATCTCAAAAATATTTTTTAATAACAATTAATTTGTAAAAGTAACTTCAAGTATCATTAAATGATTATTTTTAAAAGAAAATTACTAATGATAATTATGTTTAGCACTCTTTATAAATAAATGGTAAAGTCTATAGCAATATTAGATTTAACGACAGCTAATCAATATCGGAAAAGATTTTAGCACTCTTTGTTAATGTGCATATATATTGACGCTAAAAGTTACTATTATTGTAGTCATGTAGTGTATATATTCTCTCCATTTTGAATATGTTTGTCTTATTCTCTTTTTTAATTGCTTTATCAAGAATGTCAACTCTTTAATTCTATTTTTCATATGGCATGCATGTTTGGAAACAAAAATGAAAGAATATTTTAGTACATTCAACATAGTTTTAATTTAAGATTACAAAATTATTTTTTTAAAAAAAAAATTTGTATAAAATCAAACGAATAAATCAAGTGGATTGGGAGTATGTATTCCTTACAACTGTGAACTTTCCTGTTTTAAATTACATGAACAAGTTTTAGACGAAATTGCCACGAAAAGTCTTTTCTTTATGGCAACTTCTCTGCAGCTGCCTTAAAATCTCTGTTTTTTCTAAAAAAAATTGAACATGAGTCCCTATCAATACAAACTCAATATATATTATTTTCTTTATTCAATTGATGTGATTTAAATGAAATTTTAAGAATTAATTAAATTATTTTTTGAATATAATCTTTTCTATATATATATCTTTTAAAATATTTGAATTATTAACTATTATAATTTATAATTATTTTAAGTAATTTCTAAGTAAATATTTATTGCAAACACCTTTTAATAATTTACTATTTAAATGATAAAAATGCCCTTTAATATACTTTTATTTTCAAGAAACACGCTTTTAATTCCACTATTGTATAATACCAAATTTAATGAAACGTAGCCGACAATCAAATAGAATTAAGCCATGACGAAAAACCTAAAAGGGCATATGGAGATTAAGGAGGCGGGACCATAAAAATTGTAAGGTAACTGAAAAACAAAAGTAATTTTGTTTTAAAAGTGAAACAATAATATTTGAAAATTGATTTTGTTTGATCATGAATATAAATTAGAGTAGTTTTTAAAGTTTTGTGAGTAATTTGGAGTAAAATATGAAAATAATTTTTTAATATTTTTCAAATTTTTGAAAATTTCAAAAAATTTATGGCCGACCGTAATTTTTGAAATTTAACTTTAGAAAAATGTTAAAAACAATTATGCAAAAATAATCCATTTGTTATAAATATATTTGTAATACAGCAAATGTCTGTTAAATAGTTCATTGGAGAAAAATTAGAAACTCTAACTTAGGGCTAAGTCAATTTTATCCTATAAATAAATAGGATTTTCTTTATTGTAATTAACACTTGAATATCGTTTCAAGAAGAATAAGAAGTATTCTCTCTTCTTTCTCATACTTTATTCTTTATATTATTTTATATGTTCATAACACATTATTAGCATAAAATCAACTGATAGAGTGAAGGTTAAAATATTATTTATTTTTCTTCTTTTTAATATGGCTAATCTTATGAAACTTGAGTTTGTTGTCCTTTATAATTTGAGCAAGAACTATCCTTCATTTGGATGTTGAAGTTCATTTGGATGTTATAGATCTTGGAGACGATATTAACGATGTGTGACATTTTTGTCGATATCGCCATTACTTTGGATGATGAACTCAAGGAACTTAAAATTTTCTATCTTGAGAATAGAATAAGCGGCAAGCGTCACATTAGTGTTTGCGTTATCCCTCCCTCCCATCATTGAATTTACACTCCAAGTTGGTCCTACACAGAATGAATTATTTGAATTCCAAAGTATGTCTCCAAACCTCCAATCTATCATTAACTGTAGCGCGAGTCTCATCAATCAGTACTATATCATCCGCAAAAATTATATTTTTTTCCAATTATACTCTTACAATGTGTTTTCTTAATAGTATTCTATTCTCAAAAAATATTCACTAAATAAATGGTATTTTAGTAAACCAACATTGTACTTATTGAATTATTAATTAACTTTTTTTTTTTTTGCTAAAGTGATATTTACTTTGGGAGAATAGAGTATTTTCTTAAATATAGTGTTGAGTCAACATAAGATTACATATGTATATATGTCGACGGATTATGTCTAACAACTACAAGCAGATTTTCCAGTGGTTCTCCTTCAATTGCAAACTAAACAATGAAAACTTGGATGATAACAAAATAGAATCGAAAGAACCAGGAAAGAGCTAAAATATTAAACTCATTACAATTATGAGCCTGGATTCCCTTTCAATTGATCTTTTATCTTATTATAAGGGGATTTGGTGGGGTGATTCGTCAGATGGTAAGTCTGGTGTGGTTTACTTGTTTGACAAAGGGGAGTTGTTAGCATTTGTGTTCAATTTAATTATCTACATGCTTCAACAATATTTTTACTTATCTATTTATGCTATGGTTAAAAATCATTTAAAATCCAATTGAAAACATGAGAGTATTGGAATTGAGTTGGCAAGGTTTTGATGTTGAGAGTTGGGACATAACTCATAAGGTCCTTTAAGATACCTGATTAAATTAAAACAATAAATAATCGAAAAATAAAATAATAGAGGGTTCTACTTGCATAGTTGATTGATTATTTCATCTTTTATTTTGTTGGTGAAAGGTTGATTTTGTGCCCAATATTCCCTCAAACATTTTTCTTTTTCTTGCCCTAAATGAAATTAAAAAATAATTAGTTCATTACCAACTGGGAACATAAGCAGTTATTAAGTTTCTTTCTAAAATCAATCTAGAAAGATTGTCACTCCATTTTACAATAAATCTTTTGACTCTTGGATTATATTATTATTTTGTTTGTTAAATGCAATCAATAAAGTAGAATCACTAGTAAAACAAGGATATAACAATAAATATTGTGATTTGATAATTCAAACCTTCTACCTAAATAAACGAAGATGAGAGCTCACCAACTCAGCTCAATAGATAGCTTATTATTTTGAAGGTAATTCTAGTGTTTGACATACCAGAATTATCCTTTATTAAATTATTATATGCCATTCAGCTGGCTTGGTACCCTTGTTGTCATCTGCACGATCAGTATTCTCTTTACGTATAACATTTTATGTTTGTAGAAATTTATGGATGTTCTAGAAAATTGGTTTGGCTCTTAAATAAAAAGACACCTCACATTCACACAAAGTCATATTCTACAAACATACACACTCAAGGGTGTGTATGCTAGGACATAGAAAAGTATTTTCTCATGAAAATAAAGTTTCCTAATGTATTAAAAAATCATTTAGAACAAAACTTTTGTATAACAAGATTTTTGTAGAATAAAATTTTTGTATGAAAAAAAAATTGTAGAACAAAATTTTTGTAAAACAAAAAGAACTTTGTTGAAATATAACAAACAACCAAATTCTAGTGACTTTTCCAAAATCAGAAATTAAAACTAGTAATAAAAAGAGAATTTGTGAGGGAAAAACAAAAATAATATTGACAAAAAAAAATTGAGCTCACTAAATACATAATGAGTCTTTAAGGAGATTATTTCTCTCAAGTACTTGAGGTTAATGGGATGTAATGACCTGACGTCCTTCTACCCCTCTTGTTAGCTTCTCCAGGTGCTATTCACTCAGTTTGCATCGTTGGTTTTGGAAATTGTTGAAAAATTGAGAAATGGGTGATTTTTGAGTTTTAAAAGTTAAAGTTGATCAAAAGTGATTTTCGGTACAAATTAGAGCTAAGGATATCAAAATAAATTTTTTGTCAGTTTCATCATCTCTAGAATGTGAAAATTGGTCTAAGAGTGTCTTTGTTTTTGAATTTGAATGTAATGACCCTCTAGGTACTTTTGCATGTATCTCATCGGTAGAAACATTTCTATAGCGACCTCATGATATTTAGGACTTGCTGGTACTAATGTTGTGGCTGTCGGGTTGTTCATTTGAAAAATACGCAATTTTTCATGTTAAAAGATCAATTATAACTAGAAAATGAACTTTCAGGTAAAGTCCAAGTAAACGGCTTTAGAACGAAATTCTGACAATTCTATCAGCCCTAAAATGGCCAAATTAGGTTAAGAGCATGTTCGGTGTTAGCTATATCAAGTTTTGCGAAATTCAGACTCCGAAATAGGTCAAAAGCTAACTTTAGTTAATAACTTTAGAGAATGGCCTAAATGAGAATTCTGATAGCGTGGTCAGCTCTTTCAACGTCGAGTTTGGTCCAGAACGACCCTTCGTTTGGTATCGGGGATTTCTAGATGCTATTTGACCCCTCGAGTCTTTTCATTAAAAGTTGGATATAAAGAAGTGGGACCCACATTGGATTGTAGTGACCTCGGATGGAAATTTTGTTAATGCCTTTGGATTCGAAACATCAAAATTAATAGGGTTATATAGTTCGTTTGTGAAAATCAAATTTCAAACGAGCTCGAAACATCGAAAAAAGAATTGGATAGTTGCTGAAGGGATGTGGCAATGTGGCAGGTGGCTCTGCCATGGGGCGGTGGAGTAGTCGCATCTCATGATGCCACATGGAGTGCTGAGGTGGCAACACACTTGTATATATATGGCTATTTCCAACAGAATTATTGCATATTTCTCTCAACTTTGCACTACATTTTTGAGGTTATTTTTTATTTGATTTGGATGATTTAAAAGGCTAATTTTTGGAATTTTTTTGAGAGGAACATCGTGAAAGTGTAAAAAATTACTTTTGACACGTCATTCAAGGTAAATTTTATGATTTTCTGTTGTAGATTGTTGTTAATTATCAAAGACTTTGAATATTAATATCTTTCTCATCCGGAATCAAAATTTAGTGAAATCTTGATCTAAATTGAAGAATTTTTCAAGTTTAACATAGTGGTATAGCTAGATTCTGCTAATTTTACTGCATCTTAGAGAAATTGATAAATAGACTATTGAAAACATAAGTTTCTTGAAAAGAAATATTTTGTATTTTTGAACTATTTTATATCGTTATAGACTCCGATTGAGCCTGAATTTGAGATACAGAATCAGAGAAGGATGGAGGGTATTATATGAACTCTACTTTGGAATTCCACTATGGGCCCATTTTATAACCCAAAAACTGACTTGAGCCCATTTTCTTTGATTTTAATGTCAAAATGATTGTATTGATATTATGACTCTATTTTTAATAGTTGACATCAATTTGAGAATGCTAAAAGGAGTACAACCCCATGGATTGGACAGCAGCGCGCATGATCGAAATCCAGGAAGACTAGACTTCTCTTTCCTGGTCGACTAAGTTGCATACGTGAATGTTGATTGGAAAGCATAAATATATGATGGAGTTGATGCGTAAGTGACTGTATTTGTTGGTCATGCTGAGTTAAAGTCTGTAATTGTTGGATTACAGATCATACTTGCTAAATATTTTATATTAAAGGTTGTGGCAATGAAATTCACTGTACTGAGATTGTATATTAATTTCCTGCTATAGTTGAGACTATATTTGTTGAATCTATTATACTAGATGATATTCGAGGTTGCCCAGATATACTTCTTGTTGTATTGTAATCATCTGTGAGTTGTACATTGGTTAGTTGCTTTATTTTGGGTTATCTACTGTAGCGATACCTTAATATTGTTGGAAACTATTGAGTTAAAAGGCTAAAATTCCTGTTTGAGCACATTAATGGCCGTTCTATTGTAATAACTGGATTTAGTGCTATTTGACTATAAATGAATTAGTTAAAGGTAATAACTCTTGAAATGACTTTGTTAAAGGTTATTACTTTTAATTTGCAATGAATCTGGTAAAGATTGAAAAGTTTCGAACAAGCACAGTTAGAGGCTATATAGGTAATTGCACTGTTAAACTAACACGTATTACTATATGAATACCTATTAAACCTATTGGGCTATCTAATAACGAGGAATATGTTGTATTTTAGAAACTTGGTTGTCTATTATCCTTCTGATCATCTGTTGAGATTCTATGTGGTATCTTATTTGTGTGTTGTATTTTTGGTTCTATAGGTTAATTTATTGGGCCTTAGCCTAGGATTAGGCTAGTGATACCCTGGACGTACGATGGTCAGAATTGATAGACAACTATATTAAAATTTCGCGTGACTTGAGAGACAAATTCTTGTAGATCAGATTAGCAGACTTGGGTTGAGTAGAGTATAATTTTGGTTACATCCTTTGCACCACCAATGCGAGCTCATGTTAGGTTCGTAGTTTGTGTTGGAATCCAGGATATAGTCTGATGTTTGCAGTCCAAGATATCGCTTGAGTTTGTTGCACCCTGAGGTCCAGTCCAGGGTATTCCCTTAGTTTGTTATGTCCTGATGTCAAGTCTAGGGCATTGCCTAAGTTCATCATGCTCTGATGTCCAGTCCAAGGTATGGCTTGCCTTAATGTCTAGTCCAGAGTATTGCCTGTGGTCCAGTCCAATCGAAGGTACTACATGAGGTCACATCTGCGGTTCGAGGTCCGAGCTCTGTGTTCCCCTCCTGCTTTCAGAATTGAATTATTTTTTATTCAGATACATTTGAGTGGTTGGGATCCATTGATATATCCTTTGATATTTGGTGCTCGGTAGCATCTTATACTTGCGTACCTACCTGTCCTACATGATTCTATGGTATAGGCATACATCGCTTGGTTTGGTAGTTAAATTACTTGCATCTCTAGATAGTTACCACTTAGCTTTTGGTTCAGCAGACAGTGTTTGCAGTACATAGTTTAGTCATTCTTGCAGAATTTACTATATTTTCATATTTGATGTGTGTAAACAAAAACAAGCATTCTGCCAAATATTTTCATGTCATTTTAAAAATCTAGTCTAATTTAAGTTTGAAAGATCATTGGTCAAATCGAAATGGAATCCCCGAAAATCAGGGATGGAGTTGGACAAAAATAAAAGCAACTTGGATAAAAAGAAACGTAGCGACTTGGACCAATATTTTTCAAGAGAGTTCATCATACAATTAGAAAAATTGATCTTGTTGAGAAATCGATGTCTTACTTCGTAACTTTGAGGAACCATAGCCTGACAAAGGGTTGCCAAAATAATGAATTGTTCTAATTTACTAGCCAAGTCGCACTCAGATTAAAGATCATGAGTTGATGAAACAATTCTTAAGTGATTATTCAAATAATCAATTGATAACTTATGTTGTAAGTTAAAGGATTCTGTGCTTTTCATTAACCAAACACAAATGAGCTTTCACTAAATTTTGACTTAATATCTAAACAAACCCCACATAAAAACAGCAAGAAGACCACTTATCATCCTCGAGAAAAACATATGCTTGATATGCTATTCTAAATATGAAAAAAATAATGAATAGGATATGTCACAACAAAGAAAGAAGCCATATATGTACAAATCCGAGATTTGCAGGAAAATCATGTCCAGATGTAATCCCCACGTTGGACAAGAAATCTTGGAAAAATCAAAACCTCTCCCTCTAGCCTTTCCCAAAATTATGCACATAGAAAGAAATTAAATGCCAGGCAGTTGTGAAGCTCAAGATCAATCAGCTTAAACAAGAAGGCGAGAACGCTCATTCCCTCCATTGCACAAATCGAGTTTCTGCTGTGATAGAACTTCCAGTTCTGCAATCAACCTCTAATTCTTCTCCAAGACACTATATGAGTCTAAGAATTCTGAATCATGCAACAGGATGTAATGTCCATCCTCTATAGCCTTTATGCGTTCCCCATCGCACCATGTTACAGTTCCTGCATAAACCAATTTAATATTAGAAGTAAGAAATACCAGCCATAGCAGAAAGAGATATTGCAGACTCCTTGTGGACTTTAGAAGTAGCTTCTTGAGATGCATATCTAGATACGTAATGTGCATAGTCACATTTCAACTTCCACTATGGTGATATAATATCACAACTACACGTGTATGCTTTGGTCAAGAATGTGTTCAAGAGGCTTGATGATCATCCCAAATGGAATAGCTAGCAAGGATGTCAATATGTCAAATAATAAGATTCTTTGGAATATATTCTCCCTTGGGGATGATGCACCATACTTCAGAGGAACACAGAAGTAGCAGTAATCACGCCTTGTTCAACATCAGTTTTTAAAGGAGTGCGACATAAAGATACGATGACATCCTTGTTGTAGATAATAGGCAGCACAGTATCAAGAATGAACATATATATTGATATGCGAGGCTTAGAGCTTCCAGTAAACTTTAGTCTTATCCATACCTGGCAAAGTGACTGGTTCCTGTTCTCTAGTGACATGGAGCATGATTGTTCCTGAAAGTACAGTTATAAATCCACATATCGCAGAAACTATGTCGCTGCCACTTTGTCCTGCCCAGTCCTGCAAAGCGAGTTGAATATTCATAATACCCTGTATCATATTCATAGAGGACCATAACGAAGAAGAGCTTCAATTGACAGAATACCTTGAACATTATTGCACTTGCGATGATGGTCATGGTGGTGAACATTACATAATATATTGGAGAAACAATTGCGGTGTTGAATGTATCCAATGCCTATCAAATGATGTATAGAAATCAGAAATGCCTTTGTTTAAAAAAAATTAATATCAGAAATGCTTTTTAAACTCCCTAAAGCAAAACCACCTTGAAACCCATAACAAATCATACATGTCATAAACTCCAAAACAGAAGTACACATCTCATGTTAATAGTCTACATTTCAAATGATCTTTTAGTCGTCCAGCAGCAGTCAAAAGGTTGTTTCAATCAATCAAGCATCAACTATGCATCTCCATCCTTCATCTGATTAGGAAAATTTAATACGACAAAAGACCAGAATTTAGCAGAAAACTCATTGTGCTAGATTAGATAACAGAACTACTTGTTTGAGATATACAAAATTATGCTGCTCACTCATCAAGCTTTCAAGAAAGGCCAACAAGCGACTAAAGGAACTGAACTGTGATACCCTGTTTCTCAACCAACATAGGATGAGAGCAGCCATTCCTTGAAAACTGCTCAGGTTGGACATTAAACTATTCATGGGCATCTAAAGAGGTCCATCAAAAAATTCTTTAGCTGAATTATGTTTCCAAATTACAAGAATGTGAAAGAAACATAAACAAAGTCTACGGTTTTGGAGAACATTCTAGCAGGTTGGGACCAATTCTCATTATCAAGTTTAGGCTTTATCTTTGTGACAAATACCAAGACACTGAAAAATTAGCACCGATAGAAGGAAATCATACAGCTGCATAATTACTTTAATATCTAAATGTAAATGAATGATAGAAAATATGCACATAGATCGTAGATGCACAATCTAAATTACTCACAGATATGGGCAAGCAAAGGTCTGCTAGGTTGATAAGAATGCATCAATTAAGAACAAATCAAATACAAATTCGTTGGGTCTGGCTTCTCAAATGCCTGTATCCATTCCGCTCTATAGATAAAGTATTACCTTATTAAGGTAATTTAGCTGTGTGATGACGCATATCACTGCAACAGAAAGAAAAAACCATGTCTGAGGATAAGCAACTTGGCTAATTCCTTCCAAAGTAAGTTTTATTGCAATTCCAATAGCCTTTATGCTGACAATCTGCAAAGCACCATGAAAAAACTACAGCAACCAATATCTGGACAAGGTAGCAAACTGTTGATATGTACAAACCGCACCATATCCAAAAACAGTTTTGCGTCCACATTGCAGCTAAGAATGGTAGCTTAAAAGAAAACACAATTACCGTGAATGAACCCATTAAGGAACAGATTCCCAAATAAACAAGTATATTCGTCTGCCCATAGTGAGGCTCAAAATGCAAAATCAAAGCTAGCACCACTGACAAAGTTGCAGCTACATAAGCCAAAAATGCTGCGGACAGAGGCAGTAATGAGGAAATTAGTAATAACTTCTATAATTACAATGAGGTTTCTCTAACCTATGGCATGATAAACACGAAAACATGTATGTCAAAGACACAAAATTCAACCTGGTTGAGTTGCCAGAATCCAGATTTCTTGTAAAGAAGCTGGCATATTCTCTTGAGGTGCATGGATAACAATAACCACTGAGCCAACAATGCATGAAATGCATCCCAGTACACCTAATCTTTGCAATCGTTCTTTCAACATAAAGTGCGACAAAATAGCACTTCAAAATTCGCCAAGGTTAGCCTTGCTAACACCACTCATGGTTCATTAATAGAGCTTACAAACAGTTCATAAACTTCAAAGCATACCTGATAATTATACTTAAAACACCAAGTGGGGTCACCAGAACTGCAGGAGCATAAATATAAGCCACAAAATTGGCAATCTCCCCAATGATCACTGCATAATTCAAATCCAAAATTTCATCAAAATCCGAACTACACAATACCAACACATTCTTTATCCAGAAAGGGGGTTAAGAAATGAAGACGATTCATGATCTACTCACTTGTTATCATGCCTATCCACCAAAGTGGTTCAAGCAAATAAGCATAACCTCCAACTCCTGCAATAAATATCAGATAACTGTCTTAAGTCTTAAGTGACCAGAAGTTGGAACGGTATGTGATGAGGACAAAATGATCTTGTATTGCAGATTTTAATTGGTTTTGGGTCATGAATTCATAAATTAGACTAGGACATGTGGCACTACAAGACTTCAGAACAACTGAAAATAAATAAATAAAACATCACAATTTTAATTCTAAAAATATCAATAGAATTGATATATCAAGAAAACAGAAGAAATTTCAGCAAAAATTTATTAAAAACAGGGCAAAAGACTGTGAAGTATTTTATATTTCTAAGTGTTACCAACCCAATCACAATCAGAGATGGACTAAGCTCGTCAAACAAACCCTTTAACCTCAACTTCTTTAATCATCTCATCCATAACTATATATAGAGCCCCATAGTAGATAATGTTACAAGATGTTGTAATGGTGCCTTCCAGAAACCAACACAACTGCCAATACAAAATTATAGCCTGTAAGTGATCCGTTTTATAAAAATCTCTGGCATAATCAGAGTCCATAAAACCAACAAAGGTATTACTATTTCGTCAAAACTTCAAACATATATCCAAACTTCCAGATGGTTATCTTTTCTCATGATAAAGGAACCTGCCACCACTACCCTTATGGTGCGCAAGGGGTAAACCCCCACTCCAACGTAATAGCTCGTGAACCACACAAGAAGGTAAACTGCACTGGGTAAGCCTCGTGTGGCGAGCTCGATCAAGAAAGCATGTAGGGGGTTTCGAACCTGAGACACCTCGCTCAACCAACTCGTCCTCCCTTGAGGGTACTTCGACATGGATATGTAAGAATGCATTTCACAGAATATGAATAAACCATAAGTTTACATACAACATCTTTTTAAAATTTCCATATGATCATTGTGTATATTCTGGAAACTATATTATCTTGCTTCTTCATCTTGCTTGTGACTAAGCAGTTGATAGTCTTTAGTTTGCAACAAGGCATCAAAAATGGCTTTGCAGAATAATTTAAGGCATCAAAAAGGGCTTTGCAGAATAATTTTTGTATGTGAGGAACAGCTCACTAATTCAGCAATCTCTCTTGATTTCCAAGGAAATTTTTCCAAACTAATCTTCAATGAGAATGTCTGTGAAGTCCTGCGCAGATCTTAAGATGCCATAACTTGAAAATGGCAATCCACTAAATTTCTCAATATAGCATTTGCATCAAATTGACTCCTAAAACTGAACCCGAGACGCTGTCTAGATTGCAGATTCTCAAGATCGAAGTTTCAAAGAAAGAATGAAAATTCATAAGAACCCCTTACCGACAACAACTACGAGAACAAACACAATCTAGTCCAGAAAAATAATACACAATTCCAATTCAGTCATTTCACCTATGTGACAGTAAAGAGTGCCAAGCCCAAGATCTTGGAAGTGGCACAAGTAAAAATTAAACATAACAATTTGTAAAAGAAAAGGAAAAGTCAAATATGCCGATTTGCAATTGAATTGAGAAGAAAAGGATTAATCAACCTGCTCGAGTACCAGCAGCAGCAGCAGCACGTTTGAGACCTTTCTTCTTCAAGATAAAACTCGTTCCAATAAACAAGCTTGATGATACTGCCAGAATTAACCCTCTGGCGTTGTCCGAAATCGCCATCCTCTTCTATCTTCTTCAGCTATAAATATACAAAATCGGGGATCCGTTTAAATTCAAAATTCCAAAATCCAGATGATGCCAAATCCAATTTCCCGCCAAAGAGACAGGTGAATTATGTCCTCAAAAAAAGCAGAAGTGTAAGAAATGACATTCGACCAACCAAGTAAGTGGAACAATGAATTATATACAGATCTTTAGAGTATGTGTAGAAAGGGAGGGAGATCTGAGAAATTGATAAGAGTGATGGAGGAATGGCAGCTCCGCCCCTCCCTCTCGGCCGTATCCTTGATGGAAGCTTCGTTTTAATGAATTCAGTGTGACGATGGAAGGATGGCGACACTACATTGAAAATGGAGATTAATTGAGGATTTGCTGAGCATTGAGATGATCCTTAACGAACACCAAATACCTCAGTCCTCACCAACCAGACTGCCAATTACCAAATTTCCCAATTCGCATGCTTCAAAATTCAAATTTGTCTCCTTTCGGTTTTTTGTTTTAACCTCAATAAAAAAATTTAAAAATTAAATTATTCTTAAATATAAAAATATATTATTTATTTTTAAATTGATTAAAAAAAGAAAATAAATTATATACATTAAGACACGAAGAGTATTTAATTTAGTTAATCATAGTAGAACAGTTATCTCTACGCGGCTTAAAATTCACATTAAGGGCTCAGTCGTTGCCATTTATTCTATTACCTGGATACCACATATTAATGCTTTGACAAACTAACCATTTTATTTGTTATATTTTCCACGTACCAACTACCAAGTGAATTGCAGTACCTTTGATATACTAGTTTTTGAAAATTATGTGGCGGTTTAATAGTTATTATTTTTTGGACAATATTAAATGATTTAAAAATTTTGATCCAAATATGACTAAAAAGGTCAAAAAGATCATAATAGCTTTTTCTTTTTAAATTAAAGTTAATTTTATTTTAAACAAAGTTGTTGAATTTTAGAAAATATTTATTATTAGACTTTTTGAGTTTTACAAAACATTAATAGCCTCATATCTTTTTTAATTCTTTATTCTTAATTTTTTTTCTTTACCAATTTGCTTTTCTTCTATATATATAACATACTATAAAGTATCTCATTTATGTTAAATATTTAAAAAGTATTTTTATTTTTATATAATTGTGTTATAAATATTTTATAGAATTAATTTGTAAAGTTTTTTGAATAATTATTCTTTATATTTTTTCACTGAATTGAATTATTTTGCTCTATCAAAAATTATTTATTGATTATTTTTAATAAGAATT
>JAOTQJ010000002.1:14982768-15001260 GCA_025642045.1 Solanum sejunctum | reverse complement strand
AGACAATATATATCTTAAATATTTAATTTAATATTATTTATAAATACTTATATTTGTCTAATATAAATTTTAAATTTTAAATAATTAATTTTTATTTTTAAAATTTAATAAAACCTTGTAATTATACTCGTGCAATCAAACAACACGCTTGTAATTATACTCTGGCAAACAAACAGGATAGTGTAATTCTCAGAGAGTATAATTACAAGATGTGTAATTACTACTCTAGTAGTTATATCAAATCCAATTATAGGTGGCTTTCCAAACAAATCATATAAATTTCAAAACTCTTTTTTTTTTTCATTAGAATTGGTTTAGACTATAAGTTTGAATAGTTTGTTTTTTCTTAAATACTTTAAACAAACCTTAAAATGACTCAAAAGTGGACCCGTAAGTGAACCGGTAGCTCCACCGTTGAATTCACTGAAAATCTTCAAATATATATGCATGAGCATACAACTAAATAAAACAAACTTATTTCTATTAATTCACCGTTCCAAACTATTTGAATCCTCTTTTTTTTTTTTCAAATCATTTGCGCTCTCTCTCAATATCATCATCCTTGAATTATACTTATTTAAGAAATAGCAAGTTAAGTTTGACATTCATGCAATGGTACATGTGCACTTGTTAATTTGGACTCAGAAGTTTTATTAAATGATTTTAGAACTAGGCACATACATATAGCGTCAGATCAATTAAGTTGAAATCTTGAATCCGCCTATGTGTGCTGCAGAATTCATTTGAGTCCCTCCTATGGATGAGAAAGAGCAGGTGGGAACAATGGAATCGTGGGGAATGGTTTTTTGAGGAGTGGTGGGATTGGCTTATAGAGTGGAATATGAGGTAGAAGTGGCTTTTTGTAGACTGGAAGAGGAGGTACATCTGGCAGTTTGTAGACTGGAAGAGGAGGTACATCTGGCGGTTTGTAGACTGGAAGAGGAGGTACATCTGGCGGTTTGTAAACCGGAACTGGAGGTAGTTCATGTGGGTTCTGCAATATGGGTATAGGTGGGAACTTAAATGGTGGAAATTTGAAGTGTGGCCAGATGAAAGCAGAGGTGCATAAGGCTGTAGAGAATTTTAGATTTTCAACTGGTTTCAGTGTGTGCTTTTCATTGGTCACTACAATCTTGGATGATTCTATGCCATTGTGTGTTGGACATGGTGCAGCTGATGCACTACGGAGTTGAGCATAACAGTCTTCCTTCAATTTCCCATCTTTCACCATCTCTTTAGGAAGTGACACCGCAAATTTTCCGTCTTTGTCAAGTTTTCCCTCTCCTCTTGTTTTGATTGCTCCATTTCCATCCTTGCAGTTGATGGTAACATGAAGCCCTGAAAGCAAGAGTGAGGCGGATTGGTGAATATGGGGTCTTACTCTTATGAGGCAATGGGTGAGAAATTAGGATGAATATACATTTTTCAAAATTTCATTGAATTGTATACCTGAAAAAGCATAAAATACCCAGTGGGATTCCACAAGTGGGGTATGGAGAGGGTAGAATATATACAGACTTTACCACTAGCTCATAGAAGTAAATAGGTTGTTTTCCTGAGAACCCTCGTTTCAAAAATTCATAAGCAGAATATACTAGATATAACAAAAAGAAAAGGGAGCTAAAAAAATGACTAATAAATAGTATGTTCATACAATAAAATTAACACATAAGATATATAATAACACACATGATAACGACACGATAAAGCCTACTACCCTACTATACTTCACGGCCATACCTGAAAAAGCATGAATAGTCTTTATGTTCCTGTCTTTGCAATCAGCACATTCTCCAATTCCAACAACCTGGATTGTGTTGTCATCAGCATAGCATATGCTCACTCTAAACAGTAATAAAGAAACACAGAATCCAACAAGGACTCTGCCAAAAAGGGACTCATGAAGCCCCATTGGGATCATTATGAACTATACTTTTGCCAAAATTGTGAAGATAAAAAATATTGATGTGTTGAGTATGTATGTTTCAGATACTATTTATAGTACAAAAAAGGATACATTTTTATGAGTTAAACCAACACATAGTTAAGGACTTCATATGAAATTTTGACTTAAGTTGGATGGAATGTTTGAAAGGGGTTTGTAGCTAAGAAAAAGTTAAGTAAAATTAAGTAATATGGGTGAGCAAAAGCCATTGAATGAATTATCATCCAACTACAAACCTCGTTTGTTTTCTATTTCTAAACCTACTTAGTGGTTCTCATTTATGTCAAGCTTGCTAAAATCCAGAGTGATTAGATGTGAACTTTTGACTAGTTTCACATGAATTGTCATTTGTGGTGTTAAAATCAATTTTAGTTTTGGGTTTTTACTACTATAAAATGATAAATCGTCATAGTTGGTTTGATTTAATCTCTTCTTCAAATAAAACCGAATCCAAACCGAAACAAAAAACACCCTGAATTGACATTATTTCTACTATTGTGCCTATTTGCTTTTGGTATGTTTGAGAGAGTTAAAAAGTATTCTCCGTGTTCTAATTTAAGGGCGTTATTTGTTCTTTAATTAATCTGTCCAAAAAGTATTTCTTTTCATTATTTAATAAGTTATTCAACTCCGCACTTTACATAGCAAGTAAGAACACAATATTCATAAATCGTTTTGTATTTCATAAAATTTTTGTGTCTAGCAAACGAAAATACTTAAATTGAGACGAAAGCAGCTATATCATGCTGTCATTTTCCTAAAATGGGATTTTTTTTTCTTCTCACACTCCCGTGAATCAATGGAGATTTCTCAACTAATTTTTCTTGCTATTAACTTCAAAACTCTCTTTCTTATGGATGCACATGCATCATCAATTCCTCATGCATATTATATTGCACTCAAAGACCTAAGTTGCGAGGACTTTTCATTTTCGATGGTACATTCGTGTCGAATTTTCCAAAAATACATTATATTTTGAAAATTTAATATGCACTTGTTGACATTTTTGAAAAGTTCGAGCAACATAACTTAAGACTACTATACTATCAACTTGATTTCTTGTGGAGATTCTAGTTTCAAGGGGAATTCTTGATAAGTTAAAAGTAAAAATTATCGCTCTGTTCATTAATATTTAATTTGACATATCTCTTAAGAAATACTTAAATTAGGTTGTCATTTACACATCATCCGTGTTTATTATATACGCCGTTTTACTCATTGACAAATGAGTAGCACTTAATGTTAGTGTATATACCACAAATTATAATAATTTATAGTTGAAAAATAAAATGAGAAAAATGAAGAAAAATATATATTTAGACTGAGGTGCGGATATCGCACTCTGTGATATTCAAGCTCATTGAGGTACTATATACATCGATTCAGCAATGAATCTTTTGACTTGTCCCTTCAAGGATACAACAACTGAAAAATATATAACTCAAACAACTCCAGATTAGTTGAAGAGTCTAAAGCTCCACTAAAAGAACACCTTCCTTCAACATATACTTGCTTCTTTTTTTGTATAGTTAATTAGTTGAAGACGTACAAGGATTTCATAGCCTTAACTCTTTCTTTTGCTACACTAACCTCATTGTGCACTATAATATTTTTCACACTTCTCATCTTTTTTGTATACTCATCACAAAGAAAGAAACACCATTGCTTATAGGTGAGGAATTCTTCTGTGTCATGAATAGGAATAAAAGAGATAGTAATTTATGCAAATAAATATAGGAATAAGGTTTTAGATGTGTCACGATTTGACTTTTCATGTCATGATGACGCCTGTTAGATCCCACCTACAAGCAAGCCAACCTAATACCCTCGGTACCTGTCCTGAACCACTAATCATAAAGATACTAGCAATACATGAATACGCCAAACATAATCTACCCAGGACCTGAAAGTGACCTGTACAAAGCTACTATAGACTCAAAACCAAAATTAAAAAAAAATATATATAGCCATAAATATCATCCAGAATGAGCTCCTACATATACAAGCCAAAACTATAATGTACAAGGTCAGTGTAGAATAGATGTTCACCAAAGTCTCCCGAAGTGTCCACAAGTCCTTAACTAAATGACCACGGTTCGTACCTGGACTTGCACCACGAGTAGATACAAAAAAGTAGGGGTGAGTACCGGTAAAAGACATCCAGTAGGCATCATCGGTCGATTGAGTGAAATGCGTAAATATGATAAGAGCAGTGTAACAAAATACTGTAATGCTAGCTATCTGGATCTAGATCAAAAGATAAGCATATAGAGAAAACCTTAGAACCCCAACTGAACAAACCCAAGCAACGTGCAATGATGTCAACTGACAAGACCCGAAGATCAAGTGCCAACTATGTCGATGGCACAAGGGGAACCAACGACTAATGAAAATATATAGATAATGCCGATACGTGGCACCTTATCCTGTAGTATCATGTTAGAACAATTGAGCAGGACTATGAGGACCTATATCACCCTGTCATACATAAGAGAGCAATGTACAAGCAATCATCTGACGAAATCGAACGGAACCATATCACACGATCAAAGTATGATGTTGTTTATGGGTGTAAGACCCTATTTCTACGCATGTACGCCAACTAGATCCCCATAAGAAGGTACACTCACACACAATCAAGGTGGTCTAGGTATAACAACATAAAAATTAGTAATAGATAGTATACCATCTCAACCAATGTAGAACATTGTATCACCTGGAGCCTCCAATCCCTAACTGTCACCTAGGGTCTACAACCCTAACTGTGACTTGAGGCCTCAAAGCCCCTTCCTCGACTGGCCTCCGGCCAGGGAAAGAAAAATCATAAGTCAACCAGGGTCTAAGGTTGACAATCAAATGGGCCTCCAACCCAAGGAGAATCAAATAGGTCTCCACCCAGGAGCAATCACTACTGAGCTGATCCTCAGGATCTGTGCTTCTTAAGTTAAACCGTGTATATACGCCATCATATAGGCTCCGAATAACATAACTCTAGGGCAACATTGGTTTACGCCTAGGGTAAGGCCCTAGGAAACAACAACTACACTTATCACACGTGTTTAGAACAATGACAACAACCTAGCTGATAAATGTAATAAGTTCCCAAAACAAGATAGTAGGCAATTCATTTGATCAATTCAACACAAAATTCCCACACAACAGATAATCCAACTAACCCCCAAGGTATAGCATATATCTCACAATCTCATCACTAAGTAATCAAAAGTCAAATATATTAAGATAATCATAACAATAGAGCCTCAGTGCATAGTCATGAGTATAACAGGTAACTGACCTTCTAGAGCATAACATATATTTTTGTCCTGGACAACCCAAACAAGTATACAAGTAGCCAACCGGTTATAAACATTACTAGAAATAATATAAGATTGTATCTGGTCTCTAACAGACCCGTCACCGCATCAGACCACCCTACAGTCCCCTCCTACGATAATGGTAACCACCTCACAACCCCACCTGATAGGTATAGGCTTTACTCAGGGATTTCCGACAGCAAACCAGCACACTAATAATCAAATAGATATTTGTATCAATATAAGTTGCATAAGATTGTGGCTAGTGATTGACAGGTATCAGAATAACCATAGCACGCTTTTTGGCTTTTGCTGACACCTGCAAGTACATGTTATTGTTTTTCACTTAGTTTCTCTACAACTAATATTTCTACTGTATGCTTAATTAGACATTTTGGCATGCAAGTGATACCTCTAGGTTTTAATGATCACAATATTATTACATCCAGCAGAACTAAAAAAGTTCAAATCTTTTGTGCCACAATACAATGAAGCAATGCCTTCTGCAATCTGTGTATTTATGTGATCTCTACCCACCTATCTCGAGAAGAAAGTACGTAACAATATTTATGTTCCTACTTCAGGAGAAATACATTCTTGTTTCCGCTAAACATTTTATTAAGGTAAAAGGAGTCTCCAGACTCAAACAAGGCCATAAGAACCATTAGCTGGCCAAATCTATATACCCAGAAAAATAATGTAAATTTTTTGAAAGGAAAAAGATGAGAATGTGTAAGACAAAATTGCCTTTGCCACCTCCAACTACAAGTCAGTTGGCACTAAAAACGACATGGATGATAAGTTTTTCCTTCATGCTACAACAGTGGACAAGGTCTATGGATTCTATGTTTGGAAACCTATTTCATGTTTTGAACTATTTGCAAGTCTATCTCAGGGATCTCTAGCCTCAGCATATACTCCTTCGTACCATCAGAAAGTTCAAGTCATTCACTTCTTCTTCTTAGACTTGTTGGGCAGTGATTGAGTATATGCAGTTCCCTGCATAAAACATACAAGGAGATGGAAAAGTTTTCATACCCAAGTCCAAACATAAAAAGAGATCATTTCAACATGATTTTAAGTAACTAGACAACAAAATATTCCCACAGTAAAAGAAACGACAGACCTCAAGCCATTCATCCGTGGATGCATCTGTTGTTGCTGTTCCAACTTCAACCTTCGCCTTTGGCGCTCTCTTAGTTTTCTATACATACAGCAAAGAAAGAAAATTAATGGTTAAAAGGAGAACAACCGACAGAAGAAAATTAATGGTTAAAAGGAGAACGACCGACAGAAGTGCAATATACACTTTATCAGAGTATAAACACTCATCTACAATAACACTGTCTGGGCCCCATATGTAAACCCCTCATACAGTTTGTGCTCTCACAGTAATGCCCTTAGACGCACGGATATATCTAACTATCACCACTATATCAAGTATCCATCAGTACCAGATTCTAAATATTGTTGACACCAAACCAAATCCTACCATGTCAGGAGGATAGTGGTGTAAGCAGTGCAAAGGATAACCCTAATCACGAATAAGGCCACTCACAAATGTATTTATCAATCCACTCAGTATTTTGATGCACTAACAATATTCTTCTGCTCTAGTGAGGTGCGTACATAAAGAGTATATGAGATCACCTTTGAGAGATTTTGTATCTGACCACGAATCCAGAATCCAAGAAGGCCAAGGAGGGCAATTCCAAGACAAAACAAGAAAACAGACTCAACACTGAGAAGACCACCAGGCTCAGTCACTTCAATAGTGCCATTGTAAAATGTACTTTGGAAAGGGTTCTGGTCTATTTCATAAACAATAGTGCCAACAAGATCAAAGCTTCCAGGCTGCAACATTAAGAAAAAAGTTATTCAGACTAGGAACCAACAGCAGCATTCACGTGCGAGAAAAAGAAGTACGAAAATAGGCAGATTGTAAAAGAGAAAAGCAGTACAAATGTTAGGCAAGCAACCAACCTGCATAAATTTGCTGACAGCAAATATATATGGGAAAGTGGCCTGAGCAGAAGGTGGAACCGTAGCATTGTTAAAAGCCTAGGAAATGGAAAAAGATACAAATTTAGCAAGGTCACTAACCAAATCACATTGAAATAACATAAAAATGGAAGACTCATTTGAACAGGAACTCCAAATTAACAATGGAAGATCACGGAGTTTAAATCCTGTAAAGCATAATTAAGCAATTGCTGTTCCTTTACTTTCAAGGCAATCTTAAAGTGATATTTCTACTCAACAATTTTAACATTTGTGTTACTTTAAAAACTTATCAATTCAGTAATACACAGCAGACTAATGATAAACCTAAAATTATATCCTAGGAGCAATCCTATTAAAAAAAAAAGACAGAAACCAAATGGAGAAAATTGTTTCAATCGTGAGAAGAATGATTTTTGTATACCAGCTCATTCAACTGGCAGCTAACCATTGACATCCCTTGCTTTTCCACCCAGGTGGGGGATTGGGTATTATTAATATCAACTGCCTCACCTAAATTTAACATCCATATTGAATGGTATGTGTTGACATATTTGATTTCGCCAGGGAAAGTAATCATGAAATACATCAACAGACATGTGGACTAAGTTTCGTCATATTCATATCGGTCAAAGTAAGTCGCATTCTCTTTTTGTTTTCAATTAGGATATGGGTGATACCATCTTTTAGGGCAATTAAAATGACTTATACTTGCTTTTTTCACTACAGAATACTAACATATTTGTGAACACCTAATTTTTTTACCAAACCTAATTGACATGAAAGATTTGAACATAATTCATATTGAAAATTAACCGCAAAGGCGACCCTCAAACTCAATTTTTGTTTTTCTCTAGTTGTGTGTGTGTGTTTTAATTCAATTTTTGTCATGTTTGGTGTATTGATGGAAAGAAGAAAATATTTTTTTTGGTCTCGTCATTTTGTTTGGGTGTAACGATGTGTAAATTTTTCTTTCCAATTGTTTGTACATATGGGCTGGAGTGGAGAGAAAACAAGAAAAGATGAGTGTGTTCCCTTTTTTTCTTATATATTTTTTTTGTCTGTATCTGTCTATTTCTGTATTTGTGCTGTATTTTTCTGTGTTTGTTTATAATGTATGTGAGGAAGAGTGGAGTGTCTTGAGTTGTGTAGTGTGAGTGGTGAGGTGAAGTAGTGTAGATGAGGGGTAGCGGGCATTGGGTAGTTTAGGAGTTAAAAATTATTATTATATTTTTCATATTTTGTTTTAATTTTGAAAGAAAAATAAAATGTTAAAAGATCAAGAAAATATTTTAAATCAATAAAATATAGAAAAATTAACTAGCTAAACTAAAATATAATTAAGAAAATACTAACAACAAACAACATACCCAGTGGAATCTCACAAGTGGGGTCTGGGGAGGGTAGAATGTACGCAGACCTTACCGCTACCTCATAGAGATAGAGAAGTTGTTTCCTGGAAACTCATAGAGATACTAACACTACTAGCTTATTTATTAAGATCAAAATTAAAAGAAACATATTTTTTTATAAAATCTTTTTCTTTAAAACAAAACCTACATTAAAATGTCACTCCATTTTTTTTATGTATTTTTCAAATAAACTTAAAACTAGACCAAGGTAAAAATAAAAATATACAATTTGGACCTAAAATAAATACTAAAAAGGCATAAAACGTAGATTTGGTAAAAATTAGGAGTTCACAAATACATTGGTATTTTGTAGTGAAAAAGCAAGTGTAAGTCATTCTAATTGCCCTAAAAGATAGTATCACCCATATTGTAATTGAAAACAAAAAGAGAATGCAACTTAATTTGACCAATATGAATATGTTGAAACTAAGTCCACATGCATGTTGATGTATTTCGTGGTTACTTTCCTTAGCGAAATCAAATATGTCAACATAATTTCAAGAATTATGAGAAGAACAACAATTTTTTTCAAATAACATTTATCAATTTAAAAACAAAAACTATTTTTTTTCAAATTTCACAATGAAACATGGACAAACACACTAAAACAAATAGCATTGCAACAAATAGCATTTCTATTGCATTTGGGGTGGAGTGTTAGTCAATTAAAAACTCATATATTCAGAAGATGCAGGCCGGGGAGATGAGGATGTTGAGATGGATATGTAGACATACCAAGAGTGATAAGATTAGGAATGAGACCATTTGGGAGAAGTTAAAGGTGACCCCTGTGGCAGGCAAAATGAGGGAAGCGAGACTGTGATGGTTTGGATATGTGCAGAGAAGAAGTATTGATGCCCCTTTTAGGAGGTGAGAGAGGTTGGATTTAGGGGTTAAACGGAAAGGTAAAGGTACACCAAAGAAGTATTGGGGGAGGTGATCAGTCAAGATATGGTGACACTTCATCTCACCGAGGACATGACCTTATATTAAAAGGAATGGAGATCCCGTATTAGGATAGAAGGCTAATAGACTAGAAGGGATAGGTTGATGTACGGCCTTGTGATATAGTAGGTTAATAGGAGTAGTCTTTATATCTTGTGTTGTCATTATTCGTCTTATATTTGTTACTTTATCATATTTACATACTATCATTTGCTTTTCATTATTAGTTGTTTTTCTTTTTTCTTTTCTTTTCCATATCTAGTATCTTCTGCTTATGGGACTTGATTTTTGAGACGAGGGTTTTCCGGAAACAACCTCTTCATCTCTATGAGGTAGTGGTAAGGTCTGCGTATATTCTACCCTCCCCAGACCCCACTTGTGGGATTCCACTAGGTATGTTGTTGTAGTCAAACAAAGAGCAAGCACAATGCAGGTTCCTCTGGGACAACTTCACAGTGTGAGCAATGCTGTTTCATATTCTGGAGGAGATACTCATAACGATGAGGTGGAAGCCTTAGTTTGAATGGGCCTAGAGGCCTAGATTACAAATACCCCTTTAGTCTGCGAGCTTTAAAGTCCTTCTAGAAGCGATCCAACCATATTGGAACTACCGAATGTACTATTTCATCACTTAGCACGTCAGCAAGTGAGGGAAACTTAAATAGCTTTCCAACTTCTCGATCTCAATGAACTCCATGACAATGTTTTGATCACATTCAATATTTCCACCCATGGAATATGATGATCCATCGAACATGTCATTGACACCACAGAATGGTCCTAATCCAGAAAAACGAATCAATCTCCACAGCAATACACATTTTCTTAAATATGGAAAGCTCAAACTGCGAATTGCATATTTGATATCCAAACTTCCGATAACATCGGAATGAAAATATTTTTGCCCAACTTTATATTCCCCTATTACTTTATAGATGTTGGCGTCTAAAGAATCAGGGTATTCTGAAACAATTAATGTTCATTGACACTTCTGGCACGAGGTAATTACTATAGTTTGAGTAATACTGACAACATAAAAAACATGAACAAGACACAAGAATGATTCCTTGCTTGAAAAAAATGGGTGTGGAAGGCAATATGAGGTCCATATTAATGATGAAAAAGCATCATGTGCAAGAATTGGATCAGAGGCTCGTTCCCAGTACTGAACATCACAGGACTATAGTTCTGCTATACAAATTTTAGGTGCGACATATAAAATAATAATTTGTGGCAAGGTTGGAAACTGCTACTACTAATACACCACGAATCAATAAAATATGTCTGGTTTAAAATGAATTTCAAATAAATCAGAGAAGGTCAGTAAATGAGCATTTTTGTAAAACTAATAGGTATAACATATTTAAAATTAGTTTAAGCCGTATATAATCAATAAAGTGACTGTGCTAGAACCACGGGACTCGAGGGATGCCTAATACCTTCCCTTTAGTCAACAAAATTCCTTACCCAATCTTTATTTTCGCAGACCAAAAAAATAAAGAGTTATTCCCTCCATTAACTATTAGATGTTAAAATTTTTCTAATTTGATTTTCATTTTTCCTTATCATTTTGGAGAAATCAATCAAGGACAATTTTTTTTAACTTATTTTACCCCCAATGTACTTAAGAAGTTAATGTTTTTGAAAAATGTAGAATTTCTTGAAAATGTTCAACGGTCAATTCATCTTTAGATTACCTAGGCAAAAAAAGCATAAATATTATTAAATCAAGAAACACTTCCACTTGCCATTGTATTGATAATATTACATCTATTAGAATTTGAATCATGGATATAATGAATACTTTTATCAATAAATAGGGGTAAAGTGGTAATCTCACTACTAATCATTGTTTTCTTAATAGGTATGTCAACCTAAAATTTGACATCTCACAGTGAACAGAGGTCTCTCTATCTCTATGATGTAGTGGTAAGGTCTGCGTACATTTTATCCTCCCCATACCCCACTTATGGGATTCCACTGGATATATTGTTGTTATTGTAATAGTGAACAGAGGGAGTATCACCTTTTGATTAGGGATCCACAAAAGGTGACTTGGAACATCAAAACCCAATTCCAAGTGGCGACTTTGAACAAATAAAATAATCCCTTTTCAAAATGTCACTTTAATTGGAAAAACTCTATTTTTCAAAAAAAATCCTTCATTTTTTTAAAAAAGCAAACATGCAAAATGGTGAAAAATAGAGGTGTGACAATATGTACCATCAAAATTGAATTAGTCACCACTATCGGCGAAGCACACCCCCAAGCTTCATAGGAGGAGCTCATTCTAGCAACTATTAACTCCAATGCTCTATTGAGTCAGGGACAGACTAATGGCAACTGAACTTAGTGCATCTTGAAAACAAACAACACACACTATACAATCAACAGCATGCAGTCCATGAAACACTCTGTAACAGGAAATTTATAGAAAGTCCTAATCTCAACTTCAGAAGCTTTTATCGAGTTTATATTTTATCTATCCATTTCTAACAGATAACAACATAATTAACATTCCACGTTCAGGGGTATTTCTGCAGTATTTCATAAAGCTTGGACTTGGCACAAACAGTGGAATGTAATTTTTGGGTGAAGTAGTAGGGATGGTTGTCTGAACTTTTTTTATTTATGACCAAGGCAAGAGGCTCAGAGCAATCATGATTCATGTCTATTCCTTGGTCATTCTCTAAATCAATCTAAAATAGAAATACATTTGGAGATTTTCATATTCATGAATGGTAATTTATTTTTCCATTTTTCACATTGTAAAGCTGAAAATGATCTGCTCATTCTCGTCTCCTAAACCAATGTGAATTAAACTAAAAATAAAGTAATGATCTTATTATTCATTAGGTGCACTAAATGTTCCTAGTCTTCTGACCGCCAACTTTTAAGAAAACCAAAACAACCCATCTGTTAGAACCAGAAAAGTTAAGGGCCCTGACAACACTTGCTTGAAAATTTGCTTGCTACAAAGCAAGTGCATAGAACTTTAACTGAATAAAGAAACTATCAACCTTAAGGTTAAAAGTCAACATGGAGAACCTTAAATAAGATTTAATGTGACCCGAAGAACTCAAAATTAAGTGATATGAAAATATGTAAATTCCAGCTTAAAGAACCAAAATAACAAGTAAATAAATTTGAGATAAGAAAATTTTCTTTTCAGCATAAAGGACGTAATGTACCACAAGTCTTATGGAAGAAGCAGAGTGTGATCTGATTTCTACTAAAAAATAAATCTAAATAATTACCTGTACAGACAGATTTTGAACCAAATAGCGGTGATCAAAAGGAAGGTGAACGTTGGCTTGGATTGTGATGATATTCACACTTGAATCCCCTGTAATAGACACCCGAAATTGGGAAATGCATCACTAAAATCAAGCACTTGAAGGAAAGGATAAATACACTGAAACACAAAGAACTACCATCATTTTTCATTCCAACTAACAGCTCACTTTCCTCACCAGCTGCCACTACTGCAAAGATGAAGATATGTGATCTGAGAGATGCAATTCTTAAACTATTATTTAAGCAAAACAAGGAACTTAGAATAAAGATTAAAAAAAAAAAGAAAAACTTACCCTTAGAAGGGTTTTTAGGGAAAACACAAACCGTCTCGATCCCAGGTGCGGGACTAAAACTGTCACTGCTAAAATCTTGGACATCATCGCCAACAATTCCAAGATCTCCTGCTTCCCCACTGCCTTCTACCACTTCCGTTTCAGGGTCGGATTGACATCTAGCAACTATGGAGAAAGTCAACACAATAAGAAACCAACATGATATTCAAGAAATAACAGGGTGATGTCTGAAGGGGAACTCCTTCAGATAATCAACCGAAAAAGCAGACAAACTAATTAGCAAATCAGCTATACAAATCATCTGTAGCATTTCTGCCCAAATCAAGCCCAAAGTCTAGAAAATGATAAGGTATGAAAACATCAAGAATAACTAACTGAAACTTGAAAAACCAAGTAACTGAACTACTCTATTATGTGTGATCTATGCATACATCAACAGTTCTTTCCCATGTCATAGGTAAAATGAGATGACAACAAGAGATCATCAAATCAAAGACAACAAAGTTAACTACCGAATTACTAGTACAACAGTTCCACCATTGCCACCCACAGCACAATTCAAATTCTGACAACTATTTCCAAAAACTAAATTTTGCTTTAACTTATGGAGAAGATTATCAAGGTATGTAGCCTAAGCATTCAGTCTCTCCAATAAGAGACTGATTTACTCAACAAAGACAAATCACATATTCACATCAACTAGAACGATATAATGTTACGAAATTCATAAAGGAATTTTAAGCAAGAAGCATGAGCCAGTGTCCCGGATATTTAATGCATCTCAACTTTTAATGGTAAGAGAAACTCGATTGCATCGAATTAGATGTCAATTTCAACAACAAAATATTATTGTATAAAGCTAACATGCATCCTCTTGCATTCTCATGTAAGATATATAGAGAAAGGAGAGATCTGGATCTGAGAAAACGAACCTTGAAGAAATGATGAAGAGAAGAGAATGAGAGACAGGAAAACAGAGAAAACCCTAATTGACATTGTAGATCTCATAGAAGAAATGTAGAGCTGAGCTAAGAGGGACAAAAAGGCCCAGCAGAACTCCAGCAATTTTGTCTTTTTTCGAGACGGTAAAACAGAGAACAGGAAGTGAATCTCCTCGTGTTAGCAAAACAAACAAAACTCCACAAACCAACACGGGGCCCAACTTAACCATTATAATTAACCAACGTGTTTTCTATGGAAAATTAGCTTGAATCAAATTAATTCAATTATTGATATTTGGATTTGATTTTGGTGTTTTTTTATTTTTTTGAAATTCAATTTTCGATTTGATATGAAGTGTAAGGCTCATGATTTATGGATGCATCAAAAAATCAAAATTTTATTTACTAAATTTAAAGTAATATTTTTGAAATTATAATTAATTATATATTTTAAATTTTAACCCAAAACATTTATTTTTTATCCAATACATTTCAAATTTTGACCCAAATTCTAGAGCCTTATGTGACGGTCCACCACTTATTCTTGAAAATAAGGAAAGAATGTAGAATCGTTTGGAGGTTTATGAAAGACTTTAGAATCACGTAGAATAATATAAATATGTCTTGTAAACTTTAGCCTTTTCTGGAGTTGTATAGAGAATTTTAGAATAGGGACTAAAGTGTAAATAGGCTAGAAATTTGTAAGTAAATATTATTTGTACATAAGCCCCTTGGGAGTAATATAAATAGAGGGATCACTCATTTGTAAAGACATCCAGAAATAAGTTGTAAAGCATTCTTCCAACCAATACAAGCCTTATTCCAAAAGCTCTCTCTCATAGTCTTCTTATCTAACGTTTCCTTAACGATCTTAGTTGAAAAGACTTGCTAATATTTGCAAGATCGTAAAAGAATCGTGAGCAAATTGACTAGTATCGTACGAAAGTCTTAGTGAAGTTCTAATTCCGTGATAAAGTGGCACCAGAGCAGATCAAAGTTGGTCATACTAAGGGAATTATCGAGCAGAGGAGTCTTAGATGTTTTCAATGCTACCAACGTCAAGACGGATGTTGGTAAGAAATCATGAAAAGGGAAGAAGAACTCCAGGAAGGATGAATTGCTGATCGAACCAACACCAAGCGACATCACTACCACCCACTCACTCTCGGCCACAGAAGTAAGTTACCATGAGCATGGTGAGGAGTAAATCAACGTCACTCCTAGCATGGAGTGGCTCATAAGAGTGGATGCTGCCCGTCAATTGACAAGCACTTGAACAAGTTCGACAGCAAGTTTAAGACCTTGGAGGAGTTCACCCTTGATAAAAAAGACAATATCTGCAAGGAATTAGGTGGGCACAGGGCAGCTGAGGTCAAGGCGAAAGATATATTCACTTCCTTAGAGTGTGAGGTTGCTACCTTGGAGGGCAGATTCATAGACATGTTTGAAGCCATAAGTGCTAGGGTGAAGACACACGAGAAAGTCATTGAAAAAGGGAGATTTGCTACACCAGCTGGAGAAAGAGAGGCTAGGATTAAAGAAAGCAAGCCAGCTATCTTCAAGGGCGTCTGCAAAGCACAAGAGCTGGAGAACTTATGGCACTTGGAGAATTACTTCAGGTGTAACAAGATGAGGAACAACGAAACAAAGATCAACAAAATCGTGTTGTACCTAACAGAGATGGTCATGTTATGGTGAAAACGTAAGGAGTCGAAGATAGGGAAGGGGTTGTGCACCATCGATACATGGGAGTGGAGCTGTCAATACGGGCCGACCCATTCCATCTGGGCTAGCCCTTACAGGGTTTGGAATTTGACAGGCCAGACCAGGCTAGCCCCCTTTTTTATGGGCTAGAAAACAACTAGCCCAACCCATTAGTACATGGCCGCGGGCCTTATCGAGCTGCCCACATTTTTATTCATATATATATTTTTTATAAGTTTTAAAATTAAATTATAATTTAAAAATGTTAAAATATATAGCAATAGGACAATATTACATAGTATTAGTATTACTATAACTCCCTCCATCCATCTTTACACTATACTATTTTAGGATGTCCAACAATACTTATCCACTTTATGAAATCAAAAGATAATTTCACACTAAGTTTTTAGTTTATCCTTATCATTAATTATAGTTTTTTTTGGTTACATTTTTCAATACATTTTATTTATTATATTCGAAGGGTGATATAGTGAAATTACCCTTATTATTTATTATTTTTTAACCCATGTACCAATTTAATAAGGGACAAGTAAAGATGAACGAAGGGAGAACATATTATAAAAATATAATTTGTATCTAAGTTTTAATATTTAAAATTTTTAAATGAACTTTGAGTTTGAGATTTTATTATTTTAATACTCTATTTAATTTTTATTTTTAATTCAGCCTACGGGCCGACCCATATCATATTGCAAAAGCCCTATAAATTAGCAATCAGACCAGAGTAAAAAGCCCTTTCTAAATGAGTTCCAAAAATCATACCTCAGCCCTGTTAAATCACGAGTGTGGCCAGGCGACCCAACGGGCCTTAGCCCATATTGACGGCTCTACATGGGAGCAGTTCAAGAAGGCCTTCTTCTCGAATAACGTTATTTATGAAGCGAAAACAACACGACCCAAAAATAGGCGTGATGACACTTGTCTTATCCCCCCCAAAACAAGTCAGCCTACAACTCGACTATAACATTAAAAATGCGAAATTATAATAAAGATGAAGTTCAATTACGGATAATAAGTCAACTTAATGAAAATTCCCCAAAACCTGGTTGTCATATACACAAGCTTCTAATGTATTACAATAGATTCGAAAAGAAACGCAAGTATCAAATGATATTATCGCTAGAATAGAATTAAATCATAAAATAGGAGTAAGAAGTCAGTTGGGATGGCAAACAACTATCTCTCACAATTTTCACCGGAAGCCTCAAACAAGGAAAGTAGAGTATATCACGACAATCTACAAAATTATTATAGCAAGGGGATGAGTACCAAATACACGGTACTCAACAAGTGAACTACTAAACACAAAATTAAGTAATATAGAATACAAGTACCCCAAACACTCCAACCAAACCCCCAGAACTACAACCGACATAAAATTAGTTCAGCATAATAGTTCACAATGTATATATCATATAGCTCAATAACCACACCAATATATCAACAACACCAGGGATCAAGTGTATCTAACACAAGTTTCACAAAAGCAAACACTCACACGTTTATAAATGATAATGAGGCGTAATGCAATGCATTGCAATGTCAAGCAAAATGATGCATGTCTGTCCTAGTGATACACACCCGCTATTTCACAGTCCGGGACCCATGGGGGACTTCTAGTCCATGCATCTGTCGCGGCGTGCGACATGACCCTCGAATCATAGTACATCCTCTTTAATCCTCATTCTTTTTCACTAGCCAAAATCATTTCCCTTCGACTTTGCATTTCTTTTCTTGGATCATCCAACAAACACATAGTAAATGCTCAATAATCATATTCATGGAAATAAAATGTGCAAGATGCCCATACTAATTCATATATCTCAAAATCAAGAATGGGTAGCTCAATACCATACATGTTATAATATCCTCAATCTCAATACCATCACACCCTTAACCACATTTACATCTAAAGTAATATCAATAACAAATAATCACTATTTCACATATAATAAATCTCCATCATTAATTGACAAGTCAAATATCACCATAGGATAATTATCCAATTCAAAATATTTCAATCAAAGCCTACATAAATTATTCTTAACACCCCCACACAAGAAGCATGAGATTCTATATACTTAACAAAGGTTAAGAAATTCACTTGTCTTATATAAAGTCTCGAATCACGTGAATTCCAAAGCTTTTCCCTTTATATGACACTTTAATTCACCAAAATCTATTCAAATACAACATCATAATTATATAATGAATCTAACGACACTAAAATCAATTAATTCGAGTGAAAAGGGTAAAACGGTCTAAAAAATTTATCACTAGAAAAATTATACATGAAATATTTTCCAAGTGATAAGGAATTCAATGGCAAAAACTAATTAAAAAATGGAGCTAATATGAAGAAGAAATCACATGGTAAAATTTTTGAAATATATTAAAAATGCAGCAGCAAGATCACGAATTTTACCTCAAACAACTCACCACAATTAATTTCTAAAACTCCCACGGTATTCTTCTTGGAAAAATATACAATTTAGCCTTTTGAATTGCTCAAATCGGATCAAAATTGAGAGAGAAAACTTTGGTTGAAGTTTGGGGAATACTCGCTTTCTTGGAGAAAATCCTCAATCTTCATAGTTCTTTTAAAGTGAAAGAACT
>JAOTQJ010000002.1:14962768-14976639 GCA_025642045.1 Solanum sejunctum | reverse complement strand
AGACAATCATAGCCATTGTTCGATGTCTACTGTTACTAGGTCTGATTACACCCAGTTTGAGTAAGCTATCAACGTGTATTGCAAAGTCCCCTCTTCCGCTTGGGATTTATGAGTCTTAGAGTGTCAAAAATTACAGCAGTCAACAATTCTTTTTGATTTTTTATACACAGGGGGAATGGGGAAGTGAACCCCTGACACTTTTTGTTGAATTCTTATTTGTTTGTCTTTTGAGGATTCTTTTTTTTTATTATGTTTTTGTGTGTGTGAGAGTCGGCGAAGGACTTTGACACATTGTTAAACTAGGTACATCCAACCTCTCTGTCTCTTGAAACTTGAAAGGGTCATCTTTCGTGCTCCAAGTCCTGTTTGCACCTTCTTAAGCTGTTGATATGCCTAAATTTCTGTGAAACTGAATTGTAATTTGCATGGTTTCTAAAACTCAAAAATTTTTAATAGGCTCTGTGAATGGAGGCAACTCCTCTGACCTAGCGAAGAAAGAAGATATTGATGGCTTTCTAGTGGGGGGTGCTTCCTTAAAGGTAATCTTTTAACTGCCAAGTACATGCATTTTGGCTGGCAAATATTTTTTAGCTTCCTCTTTGTCTGTAGTATGTGAACTGTGTCCGTGAAATATTTGGGATCAGGAGGAATGACAGTAACTTGCAAAAACTGTGTCCTGGACCAATACTAAAAGAATTAGCAGATGGATAAGTTATTGAATTTGAGCTGACCTAGGATTTATGGCATCCCCAGAGAAAGAACATCATATCTGGAAAATGTTGTTCACTGCGACTTGTATAGAAAAAAAATGTGGCTCACTATAAGTGGACCTACCCTTTATCTCGGACACTAAAAGTTCTTTGGCGCCAGAACAACTGCAAGACTCTGGATAGCCTAAGTTGGTTGGAAAGAGCTCTAGTGATATGAGGTATTTACTTTGAAGATTATTGGTAGTTTGACGGAATATGACAAAAGCAATGTTCCCAGGGCTTCGTTTCGGTGGTAAGAGTTTAACTGTCATTACGGGTAAAGGGACAACCCCTTATCCACCTAGTTACAAACCATGTGCCTACTGGTCCTTGGATATATATATTTTTGAATCATCACAAAAGGTGATAGAAACAATCAGCCATAAGTGGTGTTGTATCTTAAAAATTTTACATGGAGACAGATAAAGTAAGAAAATACACACTGCAATTAGTTTCATCAACTCTCAACTCTGCTGGACTGGATATTTCTATTTTATTAGTCACTGCATCACTCCTCCATTGGAATTATTTTTTTGAAAACTTAAAAAGGATTCGTAGTAACGTTAATATTCTATGTTTTAGGGTGCTGAGTTTGCCACCATTATTAATTCTGTAACATCCAAGAAGGTAGCTGCTTGATCATTTGTCATGGGTTGTAGTCATGGAAATAAATGAGTTAGCAGTGGTGGAAGCATCAGATGGCCAATTTGTGAATGAGGTTTGTCTAGTGGAATTTTGGTAACTTTCCAAGTCATCCTGTATAACTTGCTTTTCATCCATCTCACACAGTGGAATTTTGGCTATCATGTTATAATTCAATTAACAAGATTTGACAAAAATATGTTATGACTTACAAATTAATCCTTGTAACCCAACTACCATTACGATTCTGCTATTCTCACATGATGACGCAACAGAAAATAACATGCAATAGTGGTATATATGTCGAATTGTCGATGGAAACAAATATGTAACCGTAACTATAAGCAAGTTGATTTATAGAATTGATGTTATTGTAGGCAGTAAAATACAGAATCATGAAGTCAAAAACTTTAGTTATATTTCTTACATGAAAAATAGTCCACTAAATCATTTATTACAATAAGTAACCATTTTGCACTTTTGCCTTACAAAACTTGGCCCGTCTTTATATTCTTATTTTGGTTATTCTTCCTTGTGGCTTCTTCTTCTACTTCTTCGATGTAAAATCAATGTACTGTACGTAAAACATTTCAAGCAAATTATATATTAAAAAACTCAAGTATTGAAAGGATTTTGTAGCTAATATTTTGGATTGTGTATAGTAAAATATACAAATTATATACAAAAACTACAAATTGTATATAAATTATACAAACATTGTGCGAAATACAAATATTGTGCAAATTATACAAATGATATCATAACTATAGTTACTAAATGTAATTATTCAAGCTATAGTTATGAAACATAATTAAGATATTTTTAAATAGCTATATGTGAAAGTTCTTCAAATTTCTATGTGGTTTCAAAAAGGTCTATTGCCTCTCGAGCAAACCATTGGCAAGGGATTTGATATCGGCATTGCATAATTTATTTTTTAATTTTCCACAATGTCTAGGATCCCATTAGAGGGGAGACATTCCCTGCCAAAAAAATTTTCATACTAAAGGCTCGAATCAGAAAGATCTTTGATTAAAAGACGAGCACTTTCAATTGCTGCACCACATCCTTTGGTAGTGTAATTGCTTAATAACTTCATCCATGAATATGAATCCAAATGTTATCACCGCTGGTTGTTCATAACTCATGCAGAACATCTGCACAAAGCAACATTTTTTATTTATAAATGCAAGTGATTACGAATCACTACATTCGATGATACGTAATAACAATGACAACAAAAGGTTCACTCGTAAGTTTTTATGTTTTGACTTGGACCTTAGCTTTTACTGTTCTATTACTAATCCTTTTTATCCCCAAATCTTTCTACAGTTCTATGGCCAAATAACGTGACTTAAACGCCACAGCCATGACTATCGAACCAAAGTTTTTTCTTATTGGCTTTATATCACACTCGGAGAAATATACCATCAAATGACAATAAAAACAACAACGAAAGCTACCAAGGCTCGAGCTCAGCAAAATTTCTGTTGTACGGAATTGAGTCTCAGCTTTTGATGAAGGGCGCGTGTATACAAACATTTTAGCAGCAGAGCACAAGCATGTCCCCAAGGAACCAATGTCAAATATTGCATTCTTTGATTAGCCTTCGACAGTAGGTCTTGAACAGATCGAGAGAGGCATTTCTGATTGCTGTTATAACGGGCTGCAGATAAACAGCGCCGTTGCAAGCCTTCAACCCTGTAAACAATGTTGCAATGTCAAGGTTGCTTCATAGGCAACATTACTCTGCAAGTTTATCTTTTTATTTCACAATGAAGACTTGCCTGCAAAAGCAGTAGTGCTCCACAAAGAGACTTTGCCAACAGAAGTAGTTATGATGACATTCACACTTTTCCTCCATACTGGAAATGGATCTTGTAATCATGTTGCAAAGTAGCAAGGGTATTTCTGCAGGGTCCCTCTACAAAAACAAAAAGATTAAAATAATGAGGCAATTAGCTTAATATTCTTTCAACCTTCAGAACAGGTTGAGATTGCTCACCTCCAAATACTGTGTGAAGACATTGAAGATCATCTGCTGAACAAGCATCTATTAAAGCATAGACACCAGGTCTTAAAGCTTCATCGATTTCCCTTATGAGTTTAAAAAAAAAAGGTCATTAACTCTGGAAAACAGGAATCAAAAATACAAATCACATTGTGCCATGACATGAAATCAAAAGTGAATACAACAAAAAATTACCGGATGATTCCATTTCTAACCCGACCATATCCACAGTAAACCCATATGTAGCAAGATAAGAATTGAAAACAATTGTCACCGTAGACATCTTTGTGCTGCCTAATCTGCAATATAGAAAGGGGAACAGTCATTTTATGAAAGACATAAGAAAGAAATCTAAGGCATTAATGCATCGATGTCCCAAAATTGAAACCTGCACTAGAACTCTTCTGACAATGTAATGAGATGAGAAACCAACATTGTCAAATTTAAATCAAAAGAGTGGGACCAATAATATACCTCCTATATTTTCTAATTTCAACAATCTCAAAACTTTTCTTTTGATAACTAATGGAACTTGTATTAATGAATCAATACCAACTACTAAGCTAGTAAACCAATAAAAAAGAGTATTCAGTACCAAGCTAGTAATGAATAGGAACAACCACTTCAGAACTGACTGATGACTAAATCAAGCTTAGAACTAACTTATGCTCAAAGTCCAAAAATAAGGATGAAGCTCAAGGCAAGTACATCCAAGTACAGCACTGTTTACAGTACATTCGACTTTTACCAGAGCTATAAATTTCGAATCATAAGCACTGGTGAGCCTACACATAAGTATCCAGAAGCAACCTGTAAAGCTCGAAATCCATTTGCCTTTTACTCCCATTTTTTCCAAAGAGGAAAGGCAACCATACATGATGCAGGCAGGAAGATCATTTAACCCAAAGGCTGAGTAATTGGAAATTCCATTATTGAGGACAGAGTATAATGCAGAAGTAACCTTACCTCTTCATACACCCTTCGAAGAAAACTGGCGCATTTTACTCCTCCTCGCACTTCCCATCCAAAATAATCTGCTCCAACTGGACTGGTGCATACCATCTCCAAGCAATTAAGAAGCCTGCCAACTGAATCTTCCAGAAGCGCGATGCAGCGCCGTGTCTCACTACACATTAGAATGAAAAACAAGATAATAAATTAGGACTTATAAAGGAAAATTTTCTCAACATCCATACATCTATAACGTTTCTCTCTCTCTTTTAAAGTCCCCCAGGTATAATCATAAATTGCCTTGGTGAACAACATAAGGAAGAAGGCCACAAATATTTGTAGTTTGAAGGAAACAAGAACAACGGAGTTAGCAAACCTTCTGTGATGCTTTAGAACAGTACACAGCATTCGACAGCATGCACCATATAGCTTTATGCAAAATTCTCTATCCACAGCACTTCTTTCACTTCCAGGAACCTCAGTTTCTCCGAAAATCAAGCCTCCTGTATAATTTGAACAAAGAGGAACTTTGGAAGTCCAAAGCTGGAAAAAATTCTGAAATATTGCAGCAGGCATGTGCAATATCTGCCCGATATGGCAAGCTTCCAATTGGAAGAAAATGTGTTTGGCAGAAATTTTTGTCAGCACTGAAATACACATCAGACAGACAGAGCCAGGGTCGGGTTCAGCAAAATCATTCCTAAACTTCAGATTTCTGAAAAATATCTTGGGGCCTTGCAAGTGCATGACCACATTGAGTAGAGATGATACTAAATTCTGGATATGCCTTTTGACCACAGCCAGCTTCTTACGACCTGTAAAAAAAAGATAAAACACACGAAACCACAAGTTATGCAGAAACTAAAGTATAGGGAAACAGTATCAGGATTTTTTGCAACTCAATAGGAAGCATGACATAAGCAAAGCCAAGGCAATTATTGTTCCTTTTGATAAAATTTGAGTTCTTAAAAGTAAACACCGCCTAGACAAAAGCTTCTTCAAGAAAAAGGGAGAAATCATGGACAAAACGAATCAAAAGTCCCCCCTTTTCCAGGGAGACAATGTTATTTTCTCCCCTTCGATCAACGCACTCCTCCCGAGATTTATGACAAAACTTACCTGTCCAAATCATAGCTTTCATATTTCATGTTAATGCAACATGTGGAGGAATTAGAAACTATTTGAACAGCCCTACTACTATTCAAATATATCCATTAAAACCATTAGGATTTTTATTTTTTACATCCAAACCATTAGTAATAGCATAATGAACATCTGATTATTAGATCTGTTCAGCTAATTTCGCCACCCATATTCTCTTATCCTTCACAAGGTAAAAAACTGGAAGATGAATACATCATATCTTGATCCTTCTAGCAATCCAAAGATCTTAATTGATATCTTATTTTTTAAAATCCAGACAAAATTATGTAATACTGGTGAGAAATATGCTCTTTGAGGGTTCAAATGAAAGAAAAAGATCTTTGATGTAAAAGATATGGTACCTGTCTTGCATTTTTCTCTTAGGATTTTGAAGTAAACCTTGGATATAAAATATTACCTGACACAGATTCAAGAATCAGATCCAAGCAATCAATGCCTGCAGCAACATTAGCAGAAACCTTTGCTCCATGTGAACTTCCAGTAGTTACTTCATAGTTAATAATGCAGTGTTCCTGCACACCAACTAATGCTCTCTCAATAGCCTGAATAGCAGACAATAAATGCAATTCAGAAGCTCTGCCGACAAAATTCACGAATGACATCCTTAATCTGGATTTTAACTCATCCAAGTGGTTTAGCCAATGGGAGTTGGATAGGTCATGTTCTGGAAGACCATTTAGCATTTTGGTACTTGATTCTATCTCTCGTGATGCTAGAGTAGCTTCCTTCCCCTGTAAAACTATGCACTTCCCCATGGCCCTCAAATGCAATTCTATTTGCTTGACAAATGAATCTCTAGAAGACAAGGGATTAAGCAGCGGAAATATTTTTCCCAGCTCTCCAATGAACTTCACAACTCCATCTAACCAAATAAAAGAGAATTGTTCGAGCGACCCACTACGGTTGGCAAACTCAGAAAGCAATACTTGAGAGACATGGATTAGTGTGGGAAGAAGAGTCTTCGGCAAGGAAGTAGACTTGGTATGCAATGCAAATTTTAGAATAGCTGAAGAAGCACCGAAAATCTGCTTCAGACAAAATGCTGCTTCAAGATTTTGTCCTTCAAAAAGTCCTTGCAATAAAGATTTTCTAAAATATTGTTGCTCAAAGTCCACATTGGACAAAAGAGACTCAATACCTCCAAACTTTTGTGAGTCATTCTTGATGTCATTGGACAGTAAGGAGCCAGCTGAACCAGAATAGTGTTCTTCCTTATTCAGATTATTAACCTCATCAGCAGAGTCTCTAGATCGATGAGTTCCTATTGCCAATAGTTCATTGCAACATTCTGTCTCAATATTAGTGTTGGTACTAGACAAACCTTGACTGGACTGATCTCCGTCAAGAAATAACAAAAGAAAAACAGAGTTTAACAAGTCTGCACATGTCTCTATACAAGGTTTCATTTTGAGATTGCAGCTTGTTGATTCTAAAAGAGTACTGCTACTTTTAATATCCAAACTATCCAGTGCAGAAGCTAGACCACATAAGAAGCCCTGAAAGCAGGAGACTACAGCTGAGACTTTATCCATTTCCTGAGGCCCAGCTAGATTACCCACTTTTCTGGTGGAGTATAGCAAGTCCTGTGCATGTCCCATTAAGGTGCCAGCTACAGATGAAACACTTCTCCATGCATCACCGTTATCAGAGAGATCTGAACGCTGATCATTTTCTTTCAGCACAGTCTCTTCGTGGCCATCAGCAGAACTGATAGCTCCTCCATAAGACTTCCCAGCAATCGAAGCAAAAATAGCTTTAAATTGATATTTGAACAGAGTAAAAAGGATGCAAGATGTGTAATCCATCAAAGAGAAAATCATATGTTTCAATTGAGGAGAAGCCTCTTGAGAAAATACAGTCAGAAAACCAGTTATTGCAGACAATGACTTCAGAAGCCAAAAAACAAGAGAGCTCTCTGACAACAAGCCAGCTAGCAAGGACCGATAACCATCCTTCCCTTCGCATGATTCCACTAATAGATTTTTAAAGGTTCTCCGGCAGGTCACAAGCAACCTCAAGAGCTCATAATGGTTGTGTAAAGCTAGTGACCCAAGCTGATCAAACAAGCAGCCAACTACAAGCCTGAAATATTCAAGCTTTTTTAGCAAACCAACATTTTAAGTTTGAATGACTAACTTGAAGTTGTCAAATCAATATATAAAAGCTTTCCAACAGCTAATGCTAAAGGCATTTAACGTCTGATGGCAACAAAAAAAGGGTGAAGGGGTGATAGTACCTGTCAATATTGAGAATGCTAGTCACATAAAGTGAAAACGATTTCAAACTAAGATGGCCTTTCGGTATCCAGCTCAAAAGGTCGAGAAATGCCCGGCATCTGGTGATTTCTGTGTTACAGGGACTCAGTTCCTTTTCACAAGGTTCAGCCGGTATGTCACTTAGTAAATGATGGATTGGCTCTACCAATAATGAGTCATTATCCTGTGGATGATTACTTCTGAAAAATGTTGTCGATGACTTTTCAAGTACATGTATAGCATTCTCCCAATCAGGTGTACTATTTAGATCAACTTCTCCAACATATGAAAATATTGATGACACAGACTTCTTCAAGATTTGACAAAATATGGATGCCATGTGCCTGCAAATGGGCTATCATAACATACAGTTAGAACACCACAAGAAACTACCACTTCCACTAGAACTCAATAAGGCAACCTGATAGTACAATACACAAAATGATAAACTAGCAAGAGGTAAGTGGAATAGATTATCCAATGTAATAAACCTGGACTTGAGAAGGGCCCAAAGTACCCAACAGCTCTGGGATGCTAATGTGATCCCTAATGCAGAGCAACCCAGCTTTATGTGTACCTGCAACCCATCACAGTCCTTGAAATCGATAGGTCATTCTTAATAGAATATGAAAAGCTGCCTCCAGGACAGTGTCGTGAAAGGCAATCGCCTTGTCGACAATGGCGAGAGGCGACCCTTCATCGCCTTCTAGCTTTATGGTGAGGCGATCTTCAAATGGTGACGTCATAGCGACAAAGGTGAGAAGCCAGAAACGCGTCGCCTTTTGTATTTCCTTTTTAAAAAAAAGGGGGGACCAATTTAGAATTTTAAAAGTTAAAAGATAATTTTGGGATATTCTTTCCAAATTTGCCCAATTGCACTCTTACACTTAGACTTCTACTCCAACCAAATGAACTGGCTAGACTTCTCCGGCGACGGGCCAAACTTTTCCGAGACTCCAAAGTCCAACCAATACGTATTTCTTTTTTTCTTCTTCCTGTGTTTTTTTTTACTTCTTCATCAGACTACAAAATTACTTCTACCTCTGTTATTTTTCTCACTTCCTCATTCAAGTTCTAGACTTGTAGTATCTACTATCTATTTTTAATTTTTGAATTGAAATATTTGCTAATATGTTATTGAGATTGAGATTTTGATATTTATATATACAATTAAATATTTTAATTTTTTGGTATTAATTGACGCCGTACTTCAAAAAGGCGAGCGCCTTGCCACTCGCCTCGCCACACTGTTGTCACCTTTCGCCGTCCAAAACACTGCTCCAGGAGGACTCAAACTTGTCTCAAATTTAGCAGGCATCAACTTCTACATGTCCCATTTGCATATCAGGATATCACACATGAAAATGTTTCTGTGGGTCTTAAGTAGATAAAATTTTACTTCAGTTTATATATCAAAATATTCAAGTTGTACGCATGAAATCTGTAGTTGACCAATGAGCATAACTGTTCCTTTGTGTCATTCTTTGGCTGAGATTTTCTTAATTGAGGGATTAATAGGTAACTTTGACATGGATTCCCCGAAGGTTCTTTCATAAAGTTGTGACATGTGATGCATGAAGATTTGATGGTAATTAGTAAGCTAAACAGTGCTAAATGTATGTGCTATAGAAGCTACCCAAGAACTTACTCTTTGTTCATACAGAATGGTGTTGCTCAGAAGTTCCATTGAAACCAAATATCGGTTGACCCCTGTCACATAACCAGATTTCTGTACATAATTCCTGAGCTCACTCATATTCGTGCTTAAACAAGGAAGGGAGTTCTGAATTATAGCTAAAAGAAACCTTTTCAAGTCTTTTTTAGAAGTATGAGGACACCAGATATCAACATTTTGGCAAATAATCCACCACAAAGCAGATGGAAACAGCTTCTCATCTATAGAGCCAGTACCGAGATCCCATAGCTCGGTTTCATACAGATGATTGAGATATGTATCCTTACTGGTTACTTCGTCAACTGAAGGATTAGATATCCTATCTTCAGTCACTAATGAGAAATACCTCATTGTGAATTCTGTGAGCTCAGCTGCCTCTTTCCTCAGAGTTGAGACATGTTTTTTCCACTTTTTAGTATCCTTGGAGTAAGATAACAGATCAGCACCAGTAACTAACCTAGCCTGGACTAGGTAATTATTCCTCTGGAGCAAGTAATCAATGGACTTGATTTGCCTATTCAAATCAACAAGCCTTTGAAGAGCCATGCCATTCAATACATAAATAAGGGGACAGCAATGTATATCAGTGTCCTGATGACAAAACTCAGCAATCTTATGTATAACAGCAGGAAGAGAAGCTGAAGGTTGGACAACCCAAGAAAAATAACTTTCGTCTTCCCAATCAGTCCTCTCCAACCAGTCCTTCGCAGAATAAGCAGAAAAAGAATCAGTAAGAGCACTTGACATCTTCCTTGATGCCTTTGGTGGCATTAGGCTGATGGCTTGTCTTTGCAAGCTTCTGCAAGCCATATACATACGAAAGAAAAAGACCGCAATCCAGCATACTGAGAGAATGTCATTCCTCGGTGCAGCTGCCTTTTTGAACGCTCTGCCCGTTGCCAGAGTAAAGAACACGTTGATAATTTCTGGTTCTTGTGAGACCAGGCTACTTAAACCAGGGCGGATAACAGCCATCAAATCTTTCACGGTAAGAGCAATTAGGTTGCTATTACCGGTAGTAATAGTCATTGAATCGAGAATAATGGTATACATTTCAGTCAAACATTTCCCAAAAAGCTTTGCTTTTAAATCAAAGCAAAGCGTGGCACAACTACTGAAACACGGTTCCGCAAAATCACTCTCAGCAGGCAACTGGTAGTCAGATTTTATCCATTCCAGAGATTCCGCAACATCTACAATCAATTGTCGGATGCACCCACTTGCTTGGCCCTCAGGAATGGACTTGACAGCATTTCGGATGGAAAGTCTGAATTCTGGAGAGCACAATAACATGCTCAGAGAATTAGCAAATGAGTGACAGATAAAGGAAGATCTGAATGCTTCATTGCTTCGGAATGATGATACTACTTCTCTAACAGCTTTGCTTAGTGTGAATATGGCAATGTTAACCTATAAAATTTAGGATAAAAAAGGACCACAAAATGGTTCAATCCCCAAAATAATAAACAATAGTAAAGCATGAAATTAAAAGTTAGCTCATTCAAATGGTTCAATCCCCCCAAAAATTAACAATAGTAAAGCATGAAATTAGAAGTTAGCTCACGCATTATCACAGGCACAAAGGATGCAGAAGAAGCTGGATAGCAGTTCATGAAGCTAAGGTATTATGTAAAGGTTTCATACTTTTCTAAAAAAATTAAGTTATCACTCCACAATTCAAAGTAACAGTCTGCAAACTAATCAGAGAAAACCCACAAACCTGTCGAAGTTCACTGTAGAGGTGTACCAGTCTGCATCCAAGCTTAAGTACCTCTGAAGTCAACAAATGCTGATCTGAAGCATTCATCAGAGTGTGACTACTGGCTGTAAGAGATAGTATCGAACCCCATAGTTTTCCTAGATCATCCCCAACCACCTCGTATTCAATATCCACTAGATAACGAATAGCAAGAAAGATTTCCTTGGCCGCTAGAATCAACATTTGCCCGGGTATTCTTTCTTCTGAAGAGCCAAATGATTGCAGTAATCGATTCATCTTGGCAGTAAGCGACATCACCGCGTCATAAATCAACTTCAAAAAATTATAGCAAGCCCCTTCTGAGGTATCTTCAGTTTGTATATACACTTTTTCCTTTACACATATTGCAAGCAACTTATTGATAGATCTTAATGTGCCAACACCCAAATACAAAACTCCTTTATCCAGATTGGCCTCTGAGTGAGCATAAATCTCTGATAAGAAAAGTTCCATAATCTCTATAAAAAAATCAAAAACCGATTTTCGTGCTTCTGCGTCCAGACCATCAGAACTGTTGGGAGAGTTCTTGGAAATGGCAGTAGAATTGCCATCCTGGTGCCTAAATGCTGCACCGACTACCCCATTTTTCATATAAATACAATTAATAAACAGGCGAAGCAGCTCTCCAGTACCACTGAGTGCTGATGCATTCTTCCCAGTTATCATCTTCCCCAATTTATCAAATAAGTGTCTATGGTAACTTTTTATGTAAGTTTTCTCCTCTTTTGATTTTTTATCATCAGAATGGCGATACTTGGATGTACTTTGGAGGCCTAAAAATCCATCAATATGAGTTGGATGGAATAATGCCTGTGACAGAACTTCTTCTATCAACACCAATAGATTTTTTTTCCATTCTGGATTGCTTTCACAGCCATGAACATCTAGCCTATCCCACAAAATCACCAAATCTTCAAAAAGCTTATCTATAAACTCGCGGAAACCATTTTTACGAGTTGGATGGACCTTTAGAAACTTAATAAATGGCTCAAGCAAGTAACAAGACAACTGCTTGGCAAAACTAGCCGCCTTCGTTCCATCAAGATTATCATTGAGAACCTTTTGGACAAATTCAAGCACCACACCAATTAATGATATCCATAAGTCAAGATTTTCAGTAGAAACCCCCCCATGAGATGAGAATACCAAGGATATGCAATCAAGCGCAATGCTATGTAACTCCAATTCTTCACTAACCGTAGACTCATCAAGCAAATGTATCAATGCATCCCTTGAAATGTATTGGATAACCCGTAACAAGTCCCTTAAGAAGTGTAATGAAACACCCATCTTTTTTGATTCCTCCAAGCAGAACTTGAAAATCACCCAACATCTGCAATCTAAATATGACCCTGCAATTTCCATCGCATGCTTGTCTCCTTCCACCCTAATTTTCTTTTCAGAAGAAACCAGTATCCTCTGAACCCAATTATTCAAGAAAACTATCACCCTCGAAAAGCATACTGTCTGAATTTCCTCCGTAATTTCACTAGCCCCTTCTGTTCTTGATTTCACATAATTATATGCCAGCTCCAATTTTCTGCATTAGAATTAGTTTATTAGAAGAAAATCATCAATTCACAATAATAAATGTGAGAACACTGAGTTTTGACATGAAAACAACGTAGCGCTTGATTTAGGTATAATAAGAATCTTTGCGCAAAAAACAGTTTTTTCATTGCAAAAACGGCTCTTCAACCCCAAGCTAGGAAAAAGGACAGTTAGTTTTAGTTGAAAAACAGATTCTGCAAAAGCACTTGGAGGAACTCTCTTTTCAAAAGTTTGGACCAGTTGCCAGCTTAAATGTTCTCTTTTTCCCTAAAGAGTTGTTTTCCATTCTCGTCCAAACATTGTTTTGCTGACAGACCACATAAAACTAGTCAACTTATGATTACTCCTCATCTATAGTGACCCCAACTAACTTGGGTTGAGAGTATTTGTTTAGATGACAAAGTAAAACTATCATAAACACAACGCGAACTAATAACAAAATTAATTCTCCCAAAACTAAACCACTTCAGTACTTGCAAAGAAAGCAAAAAAAACTCCAAAACAGAAACAAAACCGAATTTATCACTAACTCTGGAAGAGGGATAGAGTTATTCTGAAGGGACAAAATTAATTGTAGATTTCTCCATGGGGAATTATCCTGTAGCTTAATTGCTTCTTCACTTTCCGGAACAATTATAGGTTCTTCAACTTCATCAGCAAGCTGTTTAGTGCGATGGGATTTTGATGGTCTGTTACAGCCGCCTTCTTCTTCTTTGTGGCTGCTATGTTTCTTTCGTTTCTTCGTCTTCATCTTTTTCATTTTTCTGTGTTCTGATTTCGACTCACAATCCGCCATTGTTGTTAGGGTTTTAGGAGGGAGTTCAGCAGGGTTTTTGTCACTAGTACGACGTCTCTTGCAGTCAAATCAATTTGTCCAAAACTGCCGCTACTCGAAAACTCAATTTTAAGTTATAACAAATCAGCCTTTAATTAAAAATTTTATCTTTATTTTTAAATATTATTTATATACAATTAAAAATATATAAAATGGGATATATACATGTATGTATGTATTACTCTCTTTGTCTCATATTAATTGAATTTATAAGGTAATACACACATATTAAGAAAAATATTTAAAGACAAAATTTACACCCTACTTTCCACTATTGTC
>JAOTQJ010000002.1:14936168-14947368 GCA_025642045.1 Solanum sejunctum | reverse complement strand
CAATTTGTAATATTTGCACCACAAGCTTTGCATATGATAATATATACAAATCTTTGATCAACTCAAGTATAATTTATCAAATTTGCACCACAAGCTTTGCATATGATAATATAATCTTTGATCAACTCAAGTATAATTTATTTGTGGTTAACTTTGTTGAGAAATTATGATTCATTTTATTATTGTCTTCAATAAGTAGAAAATACTTCTATTTATTTTGATGTTAATATTGAAAGTATTTATTAAAAAGTTAATTTTCTAACTTTACAAAAATAAAAGAATCACGAAAGCAACTTTATTTCTGTATATGATATTAACAATTATCTTAATGTTAAATTCTAAATTTAAATTTTAAAATATTTATATTGAATTCTAAATATCATGTTGTAAAAGAAAATTTTGAATCTTGCCCACACAAAATAACCAATATACTTATTTTTCTTTTTCAGGTTATTTTTCCCTTATTTATTTTTAATTTTTTTTCTTTCTTTATATTTTTCAACATAATCCTTTTCTATTGATATTTTCTTTTGTTGTTCTGCCTTATTTTTTAACTCTCCACTTTTCTTTATTTTGTAATTGAACATTCCTTAAATTTGAATATTAAATTTTTTTCTTCAAATTTTCTCTGTTAAATAGTTTATCATATTTGATATTAAGAAAATATAATACATAAAAATGAAGAACCTATAACTTTTAATAGTTCGATGAATACATTATCAACTTATTAATTTTTGATAATTAATTATTATTTTTCTTTTTCAGACACTAAATTTGACCATTAATTATACACTTATTATTTTGACGATTAATTATACACTTATTATTTTTGCCCTTAAATAAAGTTGATAAAATGTTATTGGTCGTCCATGGCTTGCTTTCCTATATAATATATATATGTATATACTAGGTAGGTATTGCTCGTGCTGGCACAAGCACAACATTTACAATTTGTAATAGTCAGCTTTGTGAAACTCTTAAATAACATTCTAATATAAATGTATCATAATTCTCAGAGGTTGAAATTATTATACTTATATGACAGCTACGACAAATACAATTTACAATAACAATATCAAACATAATGATTTTCACAACTCAATAACAATAGTCTCTATGTCATATTTCATTATAAATTTGTCATTCGTAGCACATTCTAGAATTCCTTATCTTCTTCTTCTTTGACGACTTTCAACTAATTGAAAAATGACAAATCACTTCAGAATGTCATTATTTAACCTGTGTCTATAATGATTTTACAAAAATATTACTATAGTTTAATCAATTAAGATAGGCAAAAAGTTTTCATGTTGCCAAGTACAATAAAATTTTACTCAGAGATCATCAAGAGCTACAGTACCTACATTTTCGAAAATATAGCATCTCTTAAAAAAATCGACTTTCAAAAAAAGGTCGCACACGTACTTAGCTTTATAATGTATTAACTTTCTTTCTTGTGATATCGCTGCATCTAGTAATACAAATTTGTCCAAAAGCTTGTTGTTCCTATAAGTCCAATTATTTCTTATTTGCAGTCAACTCTTGTAAGTTTGAACAAATTGTCTTGTGCTAAAAAAAAAATAAATCATTTTTACTAACTATAATCTACCATAAAGCAAACATACTAATCTATTAGTAAGAAACACAAGAACTTGAGAGATAAAGTCCAATCAAAATGTATTTTAAATTGAAAATACAAAAAAGAAGTAGCCTGAGGACGTTTAGTTTTTTCCTTTGGTTAATACCTTTTCTAGATCTAAGAATCCATTTTACAACACTTAGGATTCCTAAAAAAAATTTCCAAACCCAGAATAAAATGGAAAAGCCAACAATAGGAAAGTGGGTTGTTGTTTGCTGATAGGGTATGGGCATTTTTGTAGAAGAGAAATGTGCCCACTGTTATGGGCTCACTCTTAGAGAGTGCCCAAAAGGAAGGGAAACGAAGCAAGTTAAAAAGATGATATACATAGCTGGCCTAGCTTGATCATTCTTAACACATATAGCAAGGAGGGAAAGAGAAAAATAAAATTGGGCATCAACAACCTTATCAGACAATTCATTAATGGCGAAGGTCTTCAAAAGAACCACTCATCGCAAACAATGATGTTAACCATTTAAACTAATTCTGATATCTTCTTGTTTCTCACTTGCCCGTCTCCATAACACAATGATAAATTACCTTATCTACATGCTCTTGCCGTGCTCCCTACCCCTCGTCTACTTTAAAGATTCTACTTATAAAACCTTGAAATCTTTTTGAGTAGAGCTTTGGATCAATAGACTGTAATCCATGATATTCTCAGCTTCCAGAAATGGACAGTCTCTGAGAACCACAAGAATAAACTCAGGTCGTCATATAAATATAAAGTCAACGACAAAAGGTATTTATCACCTTATAAGCTCTTTATACCAAGATGATCTCTATTGAAAGACAAAGTTGAGATAGAGGTCTTTAAGCGTAGTAGTCTTATCAGCCTCCCTTCTGGTTTATCAGTTGTACGGCCATAAGAGGATCCCTTTAAATCAAAGGGCTTATGGATCACGTGTTCAGAGTAAAACAGGTTCCCCATAACAAAAAAATGCGTCTGGTTTATATATTAAATAAGAGAGTGTAAGAACTCCTTGAGAAATGCATACGTAAGACGTGATATATCATCTTTTTTGAAAATTTAGATATTTTATAGCATTAAAGGAATTTCAGACATACCTTTTGACATCCTACCATTTTAACACAAGTACAAAAAATGACTCATTCTTTTGAGTGTAGTAAATGCACCTCTATTGTTATTGGAATTTGAACTACTAATGGTGCTGTGGTGTGGTGATCATTTGTTTTTCTAGTGTCTGGAGAATAAGAATACAGTATAAAAAATAGTATTTTTTTAATTTTATTATTATTTTTTTATAGTTTCAAAAAAACAAAATAGTATTTTTTATTTGAGTGGTTTTGTTGTAGGATCTTTAAGTTTTTTTTTTTTCTTTTTGGTTCAAGATTTGTGAGAATCCAATTCCTCAAACACCTAAGAGTTCCTTGCAAGGTTTGCTCTTAGAGGGTGAGTGGTGACCTAGAAAGGAGTAGTTAATGGCCATATTCTTGTACTATTCCTTGTTGGTCCGAGGGATGAAGGAGGTTAGTCCCAAATCTTTGTTTATGTGAATGAGACTATCAATCTATATTCCATAAATTTGTGCAACTTCTATTGATGGACAATTTACGGTGAAATGATAAATTTTTCTTACAATATATCTGCAGTTCATTGTTGTTTTTAAAAAGTCTCTTGTATACTGTATCATTATGGAGTACATGTCATAAAGAACTTTGAGGATGTATCTCAACAAGAAAGACCTTACTCACTTTCCGTAGAAACTATTTTGAGGTTAGCTCCCGATATATCATGAGGGATGATGAGGGGAGACCTCAAATCAAATAATTTACTTGTGAATGATGAAATACATGTCAAGGTTGCAGATTTTGGGACCTTGGCTGAGCTGAAGGATGGATCCTATTCCGGTCAATGCTATCACATTTTTCTGGTGAAAATGTCATTTGACTACTTAGAAACAAAGTGAGATAGAATGTAACTGCAAAAGAAGCAATCTCTTTTTTCTCAAGGAACTGACGCTTCTACTGATTCTTTAGTAGACTTTCTAATTAAATCGTAACTAAAAGAAGCCAGCTATGACAGGTTCTAGAAACATCCAAAGAAGAAAGATGGGATATGATAGAAAAAATCAGGTAAGAGTGTGATTCTAATTCTTCGAGATCATTGATAGAGATTTAAGAGATTGTTTCTATTTTCTCATCAATAACATAGTTAACCAAGTAGTCGGATACTCATAATTCAGCTTAACATTTCATTTTTATTTTTTTGTGTATGTTTCTTTTTTAATGTGTAGAATACTTTTTGCTGTTGGTATGGATACAACATATACAGCTTTAGTGGATAATGTCAGAGCTTTTGAGGCATCCAAGAGCCATGGAGAAATTACAAATTGAAGTGCAAGGATTAGTCCAAGGGAAAACAGAGGAGGATTTAGGAAATATGCAGTGATTAAAGAGAGCATACTGATTTGATTAGTTAAGAGGAAAGGAAGGCTGTAATGTGTATTTGTTCTACTAATGCAATGAAAATTGAGAGGCATAAACATGAAGCAGTTGAAGAGATTTGTATACAAGCACAAGTCATTCACAAATTTATTGATTATGGTAGATAAGCGAGAGCTGGTAAGTATCCCGTTTAATGAAGGTGTACCACAATTAAAAACAAAAAATTTCTCATTTCATATTTTGCTTTGAACAATTTTCTGTCCATAAAGGCAGACTTGACAACTTCCAAGATTAGATTAAAAACAACTCCTTGATTCTATAATCACAATAGTATAATTAGCACGGCTTAACATAGTTACTTATGATCTTGCACAAGACTCTTAACAAAGAAGTCACAAACATTAGCTAAAAAGTTTTTGGTGAAGTTAAGCAATGTTCAAAATGTAGACTCTTCTAGTAATAGGCTTAGCGGTGAAATTCCTAAAAGATTTTGGGAATATGAATCAGTTATAGTTCTAATCTACATGGCAATATACCCAAAGGAGATTGAGATTCTATTTTTTTGTATTAGAATCAGTTGTTTGGAGGTTGGTAATTGCTCTAGCTTGCAGATGATTGATCTTTATGAAAATGCACTCGTAAGATTACAATTGGAAGGCTAAAAGAGCTGAATCTTAGACATACAGTTACTTCTGTTTTTAGTGTCTTGTGCAAGATATTTAGTAACCAAACATTACACTCTTAAAGAACTTCACATAGATCAAATCCAAATTAATTTTCATATATATGTGACTAACTTCATTTTTCAATAACAGAGAATTTTCTATAGTGCACATAACTATATTCTTTTTCAATATTAGCAGAGGCTGAATTATAATAACTCATGTCCAAACATCAGAATTAAGAGACAAAAAGGAAAATAAAAGAGCACATGTCAAAAATTGAGAGAATCTGAAGAAAGCTAAAACAAACAATTCAGGAAAACGCAAAGACCATGGTTTGTCTCAAAGACAATAAAACCAATCTATCACCACCATAAACACTACATATAAGAATGTTCATCTATCCTTGAAACAATTTCATATCAGTAAAGTGCAAGATCAACATTCAGCAACAATGGCTTGTTCATTATATATTTGTTGCTTTCATAAGAGTAGGAACATAAATGCAATTAGAAAAATCATTCAGATTCTCATTACCAATAAAGTTTTTCTTGTAAAAAAGAAAAGTATACAGGCTCTTGCTCTCTTTAGACTATATAGATTTTAAGAATGATAAAAGCTTTTTGCCATATGAATAGAATTAAAATATGGCAATAATTGAAATAAAAACTTACCCAAAATTGTAAACCTGGATGAGAAGATGAAGAGAAATTAGTGAGCGCTCCTATTCCAAAGACATAAGTTAGTTATTTATTTTGTTGGAATAAAAGATACTTGATTCTTCTAGAATATCAAACAAGAGTGGAGTCAGAAAACTGTATAAGAAAGACTTTTTAGTGAGCAAAATGTCTTTTTTGCCCTTATTCGGTATAAAGGAGTTAAAGCAAATGTGTAGATGTGCCTTAAAAGGAATAATTAGTCACGTGGATAGTTAGAAGTTAGTTGAAGTTAAATGTGATTAACTAGAAGCAGTTAACATTAATTAGCTGTTAACAGTCTGATTGTATATATACACAAGCATACTACAACCTTTAGTTTTTGACACAATACAATACAATTTTTCCCAATTCTTTCTGATTGTTCACCAGCTCAACATGGTATCAGAGCAAAATTGAGTTGAAATCAAAGGAATTCATTCACATGCAATAAGAATTCCTACAGATTTTGAATCGGAGCTTCGATTTTCTGATCATCTTCCAATGGAGTCCACCGGAGTTGCAACAGGGGCTCCATCTGTGAATACACAAAGGTACCACAACCGTAGATCATCTTCACCCTCTCTATCTACATCAGTCAGATGCATCGGGATCTCTCAACATTGGGATCATGCTCTCGGATCTGACAACTACGTACACTCTATGGAGCAAGGCAATGCAATTAGCACTTTTGGGAAAAAATAAAGTTGGATTTGTCAATGAAACAGTAACAAAGACCCAATATGCAGGAGACCTAGCTCGATCGTGGGATCGTTGCAATGCAATCGTGGTTTCATGGATTCTCTGTAATATGAGTAAAGACTTATATGGAGGAGTGCTTTTCTGGCCAAATGCACAAATTATTTGGGGATATTTGAAGGAGCAATTCAATAATGTGAATAGTCCACGAGATTTTCAATTGCATAAGGAAATCTTTACTTTGGTCCAAGGTGTTTCACCTATATCATTCTACTATTCTAGACTCAAAGAGTTGTGAGATGAGTATGATTCAATCATACCCTCACCTTCTTGTGATTGTCCTAAGTCTAAGGATTATCTTGAGCATTTACAGTATCAAAGAATATTGCAATTTCTCATGGGCCTTATTGATAGTTACAGCCAAGCTAGAAGTCAGATCTAATTAATACAACAAATCCCCAGTATCAACCAGGTATATGCAATCAGGACGAAAGCTAGAAAATGGTAGCAAGGTCAAGTAGAGTGATGTCTGATAATTTGATGCCAACAATAGTGTTCACCTCAAAAAATAATCATGGGATTCAATGACAAAAACTACAATCCAAATGCATTTCGTGATTTCTGTCGAATGAAGGGACATTCAAAGATAGATTGCTATAAACTGATGAAATATGATTTCTGCCACAAGAATAGACATGTGAAGGATGGATGTTATAGGCTAATTAGCTATCCACCTAATTATAGAGGTAAGAGAGAAGCTGTTGTAGCTGGGAACACTACTTATAACACTGACAACATGAAGGAGAAGGAAAATACAGTTAATCATACTCATAATTTTCATCACAATGTGAATATGTCATCTTAGCAATAACCTCAGAATATGCTCTATCCACACACAACAGCTCAACATAATCTTCCATACTACCACTCAGCAAGTCAACCACATGTTCCTATGCACATGCTAACATCCACACAGCATCAGCAACTGATCAAAATGCTTGATGCTTCTTCCATCAGAAACACATGGCTAATATGACAGATAAACTATTCCTTACTGAGCAAGAATTCATAAAATAGATAGTGGATACCGATGCCACTAACCATATGATAAGTGACTCTAAACATGTACACCATGAAAGGTTGATAGAAAATGCAGGGCAGGTCCAATTACCCACCATTGATTCAGAACAAGTCTCACATATTGGATATTGTCACTTAGGAGGAGGTGATATCCTTAAAAGAGTACTATGTGTACCAACCTTCAAGTTCAACTTAATATCAGTTTCAGAGGTGACAAAGGACTTGAATTATTGTGTCACTTTTTCCCAAAATGTTATGTCTTTCAGGATCTCTCATCTGGGAAGGTGAGGGAATTTGATGAGGAGGAGAATGAGCTCTATACACTGTGCTCACACTTGAATAAACAGGACCCCAACATTGTTTAGCAGCAACACATATCAATGATGTTGTCCTTTGGCATCAAAGATTGTTTCATATGCCTATGAGTGTACTTACAAAGATTCATGCCTTCAATAATCTTGGGAATAAATTTGTTTTGAATAATTGTGAAGTATGTCCTCTTGCTAGATAGACTAGACTACCATTTCCTCATAGTAATATCAAATCAGATTGTGTTTTTTAGTTGCTAACATATGAATGTGTGGGATGAAAAATATTTGATGATATGAGATATGTTTTTGACTATTGTTGATGATTTCTCTAGATAGACATGTGTTTTCTTGATGAGACTGAAGTCTGATGTTGTTGATATTTTAAAATATTTCTTTCCTGAGATTGAGACTCAGTTTGGTAAAAGAATTCAGAGGGTGAGGTCGGATAATGATAGTGAATTTTTTCAATGCAGACTGTAACACTTTTTTCAAGCTCAAAGGTGTGATTCATAAAAGTTCTTGTCCTTATACACCACAGCAAAATAGTATAGATGAGAGAAGATATAAACATATTCTTGAGACTGCAACGGCCATAAAATTCCAGGCTAGTTTTCTAGACAAGTTTTGGGATCTTTGCATCCAAGCTGTTGTTTATGTTCTGAATAGGATACCATTATTATCCTGGCTGATTTATCTCCTTTTGAAAAATTATTTGACATATCATCATCACATATCCTCTCCTACAGGATCCTTCTTCCTATCAGAGATTGATTGGCAAGCTCTTGTATCTCACTACTATCAGACCTGACTTATCCTTTATTGTGCAATGTCTAAGTCAATTCATGTACTCACCTAAATCATCTCACATGGATGCTGCTATTCGATTGGTTAAATATGTCAAATCAACCCTAGGTCTGGGCATTTTGATGTCTTCTACTGCTGGTTGTAATCTCCATGTCTTTTGTGATGCTGACTGGGGTTCTTGCCTCAATAGTAGAAAGTTTGTCACTGGTTACTTGGTCCAATTTGGGACTTCTCTTATCTCATGAAAGTCTAAAAAGCAAACCACTATCTCATGTAGTTTAACTGAGGTTGAATATAGGGCTATGGCTTCTACTATTGCTGAAGTTGTATGGCTTGTTGGCATGTTCAAGGAACTTTGTGTTACTATCAAGCTTCATGTTCCCCTATACTTAGACAGTTCATCAACTCTACAAATTTCTGCCAACCTAGTTTTTCATGAACACATCAAACATATCGACGTTGATTGTCATTTTATTCGGGAGAAGATTCAAGATGGCTTGATTTTTTCTACTCATTTGTCTTTCGTTGATCAGCCTGCAAACATAATGACTAAGGCTATTAGTCGTGTTCCATATACCCATCTCATGTCCAAGTTAGGTATGAAGAACATCTTCATAGCACCTAACTTGAGGGGTGGGGGTGTAAAAGAGTTAAACAAATGCGTAGATGTGCCTTAAAAGGAATAATTAGTCACATGGTAGTTAGTAGTTTGTTACAATTAGTTAGAAGTTAGTTGAAGTTAAATGTGATTAATTAGAAGCAGTTAGCAATAATTAGCTGTTAACAGTTTGATTGTATATATACACAAGTGTACTACAACTTTCAGTTTTTGACACAATACATACAATTTTTCCCAATTCTCTCTGATAGTTCACCAGGTCAATAGTCGGTTTATGATTGATGTTTCTGTATAATATATATATATATATATATATATATATATATATATAATTTGCAGTGTGTCAATTTTTACTCAAAATAATATGGTATCATACAAAAAGACATTATGAAAGGATTATTTCGATGTTTATCAATTTGTCAACAAAATGAATTAGAACTATAACTTGCATGCAAGATCGCTCAATGTCTTCAACCTTTATAATGAGAGTGATCGAATTTATTCAAAATAAAAGGTGTCTTTAATCGTTATCATGAAATTGATCAAATTTGTCCAAAATAAAAGAACCTTAGCTTGCTATTTAAGGTATTTAGCTCATATTTATGTATAAAAAAAATACCTTTTATACACTATTAATTTTTACAAATTGCACATCTGAATTATGAGTTGTCCTTTTTTCTTGGCTATACATTAATCTATATATTAAAATACACTTCGAAACTGACTAGGTTACGCCACCATCAGTCGTTCCTTTTTTCTAACTGAACTATCATTATTTTACCCAATTATGTGAGTGGAAATTAATACATAAACTATGATATTTTTTATTAAAAAAACAATTGATAATTAAGGGTGTGAAATTCGCGCAAAAAACTAAAATCCTGTGTATTATTTTGACTTTATCTCCATAAATAAAGAATTGTATATAAGATAAAGACATGTGACCAACATATACATATAACCTCCGTAATTTCTTGGTAAATTATGACAGAGAGCTCTGGTTGCTCCCTAAAATGTAGCGGTAAGATGAGATCTGAAAGTCTTTGCTTGATTTAACAAATACATGTTTGCAGAATACATTATTATATAATTATACCCAACGGCCCCAGTACTTTTCTATTTATCTTATCGGGACAATCTGCCTTGCCAATTTGTGTATGTACTTTTCTGAAGAGCACATTCTTGTTCTGTAGGTACTTACATATCCAGCTACGAATTTAGTGCAGGTTGTAGTTAAATGGATTCATCATTGATAACAACTCCTTCAAAGACATGTTAGTCATGCATTAAAAATGTGCCTGCAAGTTTCTACGGCTCCGCATGTATGGCATAAGGGTTTATATCCATTCTAAGGGTTTGTAAGTAAACCTTTGTGGGCAGCCTATTATGTTGAGTAAGCCAGATGAAGAACTTGAACTTTTTCGGGCATACTAGTTTCCAGATCCATTTGAAGGGAGTGTTGGGTCCTTTAGGACTTGTAAGTTCATGTATGCCGATTTAACAATGAAAAGTCCGCTAGAGTTAGGCCCCCAAACTCGTTCATCTTGTCTAATATTTGATTGTGGTATGTAAGTTCTATGGATTATTAGGTTGATTATGTTTGTTGGGAGTACGAAGGATAAGGTATTTAGGTTTAACCTAGCCCCTTCGAAGATGTTGCATACCTTAAGATTGATGTCTCCTCTTGTAAGGCCCCTCTATTAGATGTTTGGGTGATAGGTAGTTTAGCAACCATCTGTCCAGTTAGAACCGGCATGTCTCTCCATTGCCTAAAGTCCATATAGAGTTTTTGACACAAATATTCCAGCCAAGAATTAGGTCTTTCCATGTGGTGCTATGATGAGGCTTCGATAAGGTCTCTTCGTCTAACGATCCTGAGGTATATTTCTTAAGTGCTTTGTAAGCATCGCCATATTTTTTATTTTGGTCCTTTGTAGCCCTAAACCTCCCTGTGACTTTGGGGAGGTTGCTTTGTCCCAATGTATCACATGGAGTTTTCTTTTTTCTGTAGTACTTCCCCAGATGAAGTTTCGCTGGATTTGGTCAATTTTTTTTGAAAGGTTGTTTGGGAACTTGATAATGTGCTTAAGTTGGGTGGGGATGCTATTTAGACATGCTTTGTTAAGGTTGTTCTTCCATCCATATTTAGAAATTTTGCTTTCCACCCTGCAAGTTTAGAGTGGAGGTTATCTATTATGGTTTGAAGGTCCTTTGCTGACAACCTTTTGTGGATAATTGGATATCTTAAGTTTTTCCAAAACACTTGCCACTTTTAATATGCA
>JAOTQJ010000002.1:14898618-14920301 GCA_025642045.1 Solanum sejunctum | reverse complement strand
GGAATTGGGTTTAGTATGTGTTCACGTGCCCCTCTATCGGGCACTGGTCACGACCCCAGGGTGGGGTGTGACATTAAAACAACAGCTACAACACGTGCATCGACTTACAATTGTTAAATGAGTTCCTAAATGCATTTTAACAATTGTTGAACAATATTTAACAATTGTTAAAACAGTGGCTAGAACACGTGCAATAGTTGCTGAAAGTATATTTTAACAATGTTGAAACGAATTCAACTAAAATAGTAGAAAATCAGAAAATCCAGATAAGCAGTATAGACAAAACAACAATATTAACTTACCAAAATGATCGAAAATTACCTCGCAAGCAATGTCTAGTGATACAACAACGAAATTTAGTATCAAATTGACAAAAATTTATTTTTTTTCTCAAATCCAAAAGATTTTCGAGAAAAAAAATATTCTGCTCTCTCTTTTTATTCTTTCCAACACAATAGCCACAAGAAACAACAATAACAATACAAAGAGAAGGAGGAAAAAGAAAAAGAAGATGAAGACGAAGAAGAAGAAAGAAACAACGAAGAAGAAGAAAGAAATGACGCAAAATGGTCGTTGGAAGTGAGGATTTATCGGTGCAGAACTTTTTTTTTTTAATATATTAGGGTTAATAAAGATTGAATCAAAGTGTAAAATAAAAAATTTGAGGACTTATTGAAAAAGTGATCAAAACACATTAATTATTAACCATAAAATTGTCTTTACCACCAATAACTAAAACTTTTATCACTCTTTTTAAGTGTTAAAATCTTTTGATCACCCTTAATTAAATCACCCCATTTATGTATTATTTTTTTAAAATTAAAGTATTGTAATTTTATCTTTTAAATTTAAAATAGCCAAAAAGCTTATCAATTTGGATGAAGGGATCATTTGGCCATAAATTTTGAGAACAGAAATTTATCTTGAGCAACTGTTATGACTACTCCATCGCAGTTCGAAAGTGGACCAAATTCTTCTTCCATCACTAACATTTTTCACCATTTTTGCAACTCAAAGAATCTCAGAGCCATTAAAGTATTCCAAGCACACCTAATTAGAACAGGGTTAATCTTTATCTCCCCTAATCTTCAGTTCAAACTCGTAACTTCACTTCCCAACAACCACCTTCAGACCTTAACCAGTTTCTTCAAATTCCTCGAACCCCGAAACCCTTTGCTCTTGAATTCAATTCTTTCCCATTTTTCCCAAAATGGATTTCATTCTCTTGCTCTTCGTACATTCTCTTTCATGCATTTCGGTGGTGTCGACATCGATTCATACACGTTGTGTAGCTCCATTACAGCTTCATCTGCTGTGAAGAATGTGAGGTTTGGGAAAATGATTCATACCCTTGTACGGAAATCGGGTTGGCTTTCTAGTGTTTATTTGGGGTGTGCTTTAGTGGACTGGTATGCGAAGTCGTCGTGTATCAAGAATGCAGCTATGTTGTTCGATGAAATTCCTGTGAAGAATACAGTGTGCGTGAATGCACTTCTTTCAGGTTATTCTGAAGCTAAGATGTGGCTGGAGGGACTGGCACTGGTAAGGAAGATGCCATGTTTAAATCTTTGTTTGGATAGTTTCACTTTTTCAGCTGCTTTACGTGCTTGTGTTGGGCGCTATGCATTTGAAATGGGTAAGCAGGTTCACGGATGTGTTATTCGAAAAGTTCATGACATGGAATCTGACATGTTTCTGCAAAGCTTGTTGATTGAAATGTATGGCAAATGCGGGTTAGTAGAGAAGGCTAGGCATGTTTTCGATATGGTTGGCTTTAGATGTAGAGAAAGAAAGAAGGATGTTGTTCTGTGGACATCAATGCTTTCTGTTTGCGGAAGAAATGGGAAATTTGAAGAAGCCATTAGTCTGTTTAATGACATGGTAATGGAAGGAATCAAACCAGATGGTGTAGCTTTATTGACTGTTCTCTCTGCTTGTAGTCACTCTGGCCATGTAAATCTTGGAATGCAGTACTTTGAATCAATGGCATCTAATTACAGTTTGGAACCCAGTCCCGAGCACTACAGTTGTGTGATTGATTTACTGTGTCGTGCAGGTGAGTTGGATAGAGCATGGGATTTAATCAGCGACTTATCTTACAAAGGGAACGATAATTTCACTGTTACCATGTGGGGTGCCTTGCTCAGTGCATGCCATAATTTTGATAATGTCGAACTAGGTAAATTAGCTGCTCAAAGGGCACTTGATTTAGACCCTCAAAATGATGGGGTTTATGTTCTGCTATCAAACATGTATGCCAGAAATGGTATGTGGAATGAAATCGAGATGTTGAGGGAACACATAAAAGAGAAGGGATTAAAGAAAGACATAGGACATAGTTTGGTAGATATCACTAGATGAGATAAAGACAACGATAAACAAAATAAGCCACATTCTTCTTCTCGTGGATTTGTTTAGTTAAAAGGAGTGGCTTAAGAGGTATCACTGGCACAGATTGTGAGGGATGATTCCCATTTCCTAAGATACATAGCTAAATGTGATTAGAGCACACTATGAGTGCAGTTACAATGTTCAAGGCGGCTCAGTTATGATTTAGAGCATACTGTAAGCACAGTCATTCTTTAGCTCAAGTCAGATTGTTGAAAAACCATGACTTGGAAATGCTCGGGCTTAATGAGCAATGTAGAGAGAATTCTATAACAATGAAAGATGATGAAATTATATGCAGGCAAGGAGAAGGGAGGAATTAGAGGAGATAAAACCAAAAACTCTTGCAATTCAATGTAAAATCTGTGGGACATGCCAGCAATCAGGCCGCATGAAGCACACCCAGACAAGAATAACCATAATGCTGTGTAAGTTTCCTCATATTTTAAGTATAAAGATTACAACTAACTATGAGTCTATCAGGAGTCACTTATTTCTAGTTCTTAACTTTTGTGATTGTCAGGAGTCCTAATGAAATAGGTCCTAATTATCGATCCATTGACATAATGGACAGATGAGAAGGAAGACCAAATCATATTGCGATACTAAATATGCTTGCTTCTTCTTTGAAGAAAGGATTTATTGCTTGTTTTGTCATCAGTGTGCAGTGATATTTATTTGCTACGTCAAAGGCCCATGTTATGGTAGTAGCAGAGGCTTATGAGGGAAAGGAAAAAACAGGGGGTTCTCCTCTCCTTATTCAACTCCTCTAGAACTACCTTTTTAGCCCAACATGATCACGAACAAAGACAGAGAATTGCATAAATAGGAGGACGAAACGAACCAACCCACTTGTCCTGATCGGAAGAAGAAAGAAAGAGAATGGTGGTGGCTCCTTCCTTACAGTCAAGTGGCTTTCAGCTCCTTTTGTCCAGGGGACATCGTCGGAGAACAAGGGACAGGGTGAGAGCCTTCCGTGTGGAGGACTGGAGTCTCACTAATAGTCATAGGAAGTTAAAGAACTTCTCAAAACAATAACAATAAAGAGGTTGTCGAACCTGATTCGAACGAGACCAAAACATAAAGTTAGCATTGTGAGCAATGCTATTGTAATAAAGTCAGAAAGGGGAGATTCAGTTCATGAAATAAGTTGGGTTGGATCTTCTAAAACCATGTAGGCATGTATCGAGATAGAATATGAGCTATGCTGTTCAAAGATCTCCGGATTCTCCTACTGTACTACTTGGTTTCAAAAAACAAAAAATTATCTCCAAGTCTACTACTATGAGCTACTAATGCATAATTCATCCAAATAAAGATTGTACGTCAACAGTTTATCGCTTTAAATTTCTTTTATCTGTTTGTTTTAATAAATAGAAGAATATACCCTTATTTTTTTTCGTTTTCACTTGATATATGATGTCCTCATAATTTACTGCAAAGTAGAGAGTCATGAGAAAGAACTACAACTGTACCAATCTATAAGAAGATAATTGCACTAAAATGTTTCTGGGTGAAGTGATACTGATACAGAGGATACTCCATTAATTCTGCTTGGCTGGCACAATGAATGAAACTTGTTTTCTTTTATTTCATAAAACATCATTTACTCCATTTGGTACAGAATCTCATTTGAATGTTGTGTTCTGTAAATATGAATTGATTCAGAAGTATATGGATCTCCAGAATTCTGCAAGCATAACAATGTTAGATTATACTTTTGATGATTTGACAAACTAGAACCTAGCGTGGGACTTGATTCCCTGAAAGAATAAATTCTGTATAATTGAAGTGACAGCTGCAAAAAATATACCGTAGGTAATTGGTTTTGTGTGTGCATAGGATGTATCAGTGTGGCAGGCCTCTTGGCCAATAGATTGCTTTAGAAAGATGCGGTCATTCTATATATATTTAATCTACATTGACACAATTGCGGCCATGGGGGACATATCTGTCCATGTACTTGGCGTCAAATCGTGAGACCTATTCCTGACGTTTCAATATCTCATATAGATGTTTCCACCACGGAGGTGTGGCCCATTTCCTATTTTTTTTTTCAATGTTTTCAGCACGGACGTGTGGTCTGTTTCCTATTTCTCTTTCAATATTTTCCACTATGGACGTGTGGTCCAATCCCTATTTCTCTTTCAATGTCTCATCAGTGGAACTCAGTCAAGAATGCACATCAAGAAACATAATCATATGATGTGATAATGAGAAGTGCACGAAAGAGTCCACAATACATACAAACGTCAATTTAAGTCTGTATAACAATATATAAAGTATGATGACGAGTTCGTTTCCAAGCTTATGATCATTTCTCTAACCTGCAAATAAAACTCGTCAACAATATTTCCAATACTTTCCACAATAGGCACAACATGATCTACTATTTTGCATTTATATATATCACAAGGGATTCTCAATGTTAAACCACAAGTCAAAACATATTAATCTCTAATATACACTTTCTTATCATAATGGAAATCCATAATTTCATTTAATTTTCACAATTCACCAAGTACGACTTGCCCAACAACAATTATTCAATCACTTCAAGTCACAAATAAGGGCATTATAATGTTCAAGTAAGCTTAGCAAGGTTTACAAGTCTACTTGCCTCAATCAAAAGTCAAATCAAGCAACAACCGGAGCTTTTCCCCTTGAACTAGCACCCGACATGTCACAATCTAATCAAATATAGATTCACTATCTCAACACGAAGCTAATGACACTAAAATTAAGTAACTCAGGCAAAAAGGGTAAAATGGTTAAAAATCCCATGCCAAAAAAAGTTCCAAAATTTGAATATTAATACATGAAAACATTCTCCTCGTGAGAAGAATTATATCACTGAAAACCATCTCAAAAAATGGAGTTAAAATGAACTCATAATCCCAAATTCTCAATAAAAATTCAATATCCGAAAAAATCCTAATTTCTTCCATTAAAAGTCTCCAATTTTAAATTAAAATCACAATTAATTAATGAAAAATAAAAAAATAAAGTAAAAATTAATTACCCAATAGTCTTACCTTGAAAACCTTGAAGAGATAATCTAAAACCAAGCTTGGAGCTTTAAAATGGTGACAAATAACAAGACTCGTCACTTTAAAACTGTCTTAAACATTTTAATACCCACGAACACGGATAATCATCCGCAAACGCAAAGAAACGCTCCCTAACACTCCGCGAGTCCGCATGCATAACGCGGAGCATTGACTGCCCATGCTCCGCGAACGCGAAGGTCAAGATAGGTCACTCCGCTAACGTGGAGGGCAACCCCACGAACGCAGAGTATAACATCACCTGCACCTGATTTCCAAAAATCATCTATTTTTCAAACTCAGAACGGACCTCTAGGGTTTGTCCGGAATTCAATTCATACAGACCAAATATGAAACTCTATCGAAATGACGTTCCAAATTTAATAGAACTGTTAGAATTTGATTCCAATGGCTCCTCGACCCAGAACTTGGAAAAGCTCATTAAAACTAGTAAAAAATTCAAATACGAAAATACCACGGGAAACTTTAAAAATTAGAATGAGATCATTTCTAGCGTTAGTTTCACCATTCGAAACTGCTGGAACTGTCAAAATTTCGATTAGAGCTTCCAAACTCCAAATGTTGATCAAATTCAAACTAAGCTCCGAATTCAAGTGAAAATCACAACTTTAGGTCTGAAATTTTCGTTTTAACTCCAAATTCAGTTCCGAAAGTTCTCCTAGATCAGAATCTACATTTCAGATCTGATGGAATTAACAGAATTGCATTTCGACACTTGAAACTCAAGATGTCTTCAAAACTCAAAATTTTCAAAATTAAATCTTTTTAAAAAGAAAATTCTATTATAATTTCTGTATAAGCAAACCTTGTTGGAAAACAGTTGAAAGAATATAGTCTAAAAATTAATAGTAGACACTTTGATCCGTATATTTGAAACCTCCTAATTATTTCTTGGAAATACTAACACAGGAGATTTATGGGTTTCTCCATAACGAAAGCAGGTCTCTAGCATTCATGAGTTGCGTCACAAATCATTGGGAATCCGCACAAACTGTCACAACCTAAATATCCTTTAGGTATGCAAAAAGTGTTTCATTAACTATATTCTTTTTACACCCATAAGACTGTATTTATTCATAAGCGTTATGGTTAAGGAGTAGGACAAACTAATGGCCCCGACAATGTATAATTATTTATTTCCAACATCTCCCATCATAATACATTACGGAATGCTCAAGGAAATCTCTTGCATCAATTCATAAAGTACCAACAAAATGTTTGGTGTTTATCATAGAGAGTTTTGGCAACGACTTGATTTCCTATGGATTTGATGAATATATGTTTATGTTGGTAATTAGCCCTTTCCTCGTACTGATCTTTAATCAATCTTATTATAAATGAAGAACTTCTTGATAATAAACGCATCACTTGTAAATGAATCCTATGTAGCTATGAATCTAAATTACTCGAGTCAATAATAAGTAGAGAGAAGGATTAAAAACACTCTCGAACTTGTTATGAATTATTAGTTTCGTCCTTAAACTATTGATAGACGTAAAAACACCCTTCAACTTGGTGAACTAAGCTTAAATACACCCTCAAACCTGACACGAATTATTAGTTTCATCCCTAAACTATCGATAGACTTAAAAACACCCATCAACTTGGTGAATTAAGCTTAAATATACCCTTGAACTTGACAAGAATTATTAGTTTCGTCTCTAAACTATTAATAGGCTTAAAAATACCCATCAGCTTCATGTTTCTATAACTTATTATATTTTGATTTACAATTTTGTAGAGCTTTATTTGTTGTCATATTTTTATAGTTCCAAAATCTTCTTATGAGAATGTCATTCGACCATGAAATAACCAAGTGATTCATATTTCTATAACTTATTAAACTGCTGATAGGTTTAAAAACACCCCTCAACTTGGCAAACTAGATAATTTTATGGTCGAATGACAATCTCGTAAGAAGATTTTGGAACTATAAAAATATGGCAGCAAATAAAGCTCTACAAAATTGCAAATCAAAATATAAGAAGTCATAGAAACGTGAAGTTGACGGGTGTTTTTAAGCCTATTAATAGTTTAGAGACGAAACTAATAATTCGTATCAAGTTCGAGGGTGTATTTAAACTTAGTTTACCAAGTTGAGTGGTGTTTTTAAGCCTGTCAATAGTTTAGGGATGAAAATAATAATTCGTGTCAAGTTTAAGGGTACCAAGTTAAGGGGTGTTTTTAAGCCTATCAATAGTTAAGGGACGAAACTAATAATTTATGGTAAGTTTGAAGAAATTTTTAATACTTTTCTCTAATAAACATTGAATATAAATTAATCAGAAAAAAGAAAAGAAAAGAAAAGAAAGATGAAGAACAAGAGCCACAAAAGTAGATATGAAGCAAAAACGTGACCCTCTATTCATTTGAAAAAGAAAACCTCAACATAAGTAGAATGATGTAAATAGAAACAAAGACTACCATTAAAAGCCTAGATGTTGAAATTTGGGACCAAAATTAGGCAGTGAAAGCCATGTTTCTGGCCATCATATTTTTTGTTTCTAATAATCAAAGTCCAAATACAACCAAACAAAAATCAAATACAATGTTCCAACACCTACTTGGAAATATAATCCAATGGACTACATTAATATTAGGAAGAAATGAGAAGCTAAGGGACCATTTGTCACAAGGAGGGACAACATACTCAATGTAAACCCATTGGGTTTTGTCCTTCTTCAAGTACACATACACCAACATATCTTATGTCTTCTGTCTTGCACATAGTAAAAGTATTAGGGGTCGTTTGGTTGATAATATGTTATTTCAGGATAATCAATTTTTGGATAAGTTTGCCTGGCTAAGTTATTCCACCATATATATGAGATAACTTATTCTATCACTAAGACAAAAATACTGGAATAAATAGTCCAAGGATTATCTTATACCTCTCACCAAACATGAGACAAAATAATCTTACATTTTATTCCCAGGATTATTATAACTTATACCTCACACCAAACGATTCCTTGTTATTGCGTATATAACTCCTCTTTGACCGTAATTACGAATTAAAAATATATAGACTTTTAAGTTTTATCCAGTGAACATGTATATATTTTTTGAATTTGACCTATAATATAGTGTGGGAGTAACTTTTTTTCACAGCAAGCTTGAATCTTGATACAATTGCGTGAAAAATATTGTACATACTTTTCTTGTCCTAATTTATGTGTCATCGTTCAAATTCTAGGATCAAACTATTTATATTTGATCCTAAGTTTGAACGTTTAAACTTTAATTTTTATACATAAAAAGATATTATGAACCACCTTAATTAATAATTCAAAAATATTTAAAAAGAATAAGAATTGCTCCCAAGATTTGAAGAATGCCATATAGCTGGGACAGTAATGTCCTGCTAAATTACATTATTTTAATAATATAAGAATTACTAAACTATATTAATTTATTCCACTTTCTATCCAATATTGACTAGTAATGGATATATATTCGACCTGTTGTTATTATTAGAGCTAATAAAACAAACAACATTTGGTTTAATGGTCCCACACCCTATATAATCCCTTCTTCCCCTCCTGCCCATTCACTTTAATTTGTTTTAGAAAAAAAATAGGAAAGGAAAAAGAACATGCACTACAACAAAAGAAATATTATATGGCAATATCTGTTTTACAAAAATATTTAGTCATAATTGAGTTAATGTTATTGAATTCAAAATTTCAAAAACTTTTAGCGATATTTATATAGAGTAAGCATTAATAACATTAATAATTTATCTAATGAAATTCCACAAGTGAAGTTTGGAGAGGATAAATGTACGAAGACCTTATAACTACATCATAGAAATAGAAAATCTGTTTTTGAAAGATCCTCAATGCAAATATATTAGTCTCAATAAATAGAAAATACTCAATACAAAAATGACTATTGAGAAAAACAATTGAAAATTCATAAATACAATGCAAATAGCAAAATAAATGACGGTCAATAACCACACAATATATAATGATACGACTACTCCCACAATCCTATTATATTACAAGGCAAGACATCATCCTCCCCCTACTAAGTCTATTAGCCTTCTATCCTAATACACGACCTCTATTTTTTTTTTATCTAAGGTTACGTCCTCGGTGTTGCGAAGTTGCACCATATTATGTCTAATTATCTTCCCAATACTTTTTCAGTCTAGCTCTACCCCTTCACATAGCCCTTAACTCCAACTTCTCGCATCTTCTAATAGGAATGTCAGCACTTCTTCTCTACACATGCCTAAACTATCGTAGTCTTACTTCTCTTATATATCTTGTCTCCCAAAGCGGCCATCTCTTGCTATAGAGTGCTGATTATAAATATTTATATTTATTATTGTTATAAATAACACAATAATTTATTTATTGAGGTGATGGTTGGACGAAATCACTTTTTAGCACGTCTTTTCTCTTTCAAAGGAAAGAAGTGTTATTGACTTGCTGGTCTTCTCCTTCTCAAACTTCCAATATCATTCACATTCTTTAATTTCTCTCCCAAAAAAAAAGACAACGAAATGGCCGTTAGAAAATCAAGCAAGTTGTCACAATCTGCAGTATTGAAGCAAATCTTGAAAAGGTGTTCAAGTTTAGGAAAGAAGAATAATAGCTACGACGAAGAAAATGGACTTCCAATTGATGTGCCCAAAGGACATTTTGCAGTTTACGTGGGAAAAAATCGAACACGATACATCGTACCTATTTCTTTCTTGAATTATCCACAGTTCCAATGTCTTCTCCATCGTGCTGAAGAAGAATTTGGATTTGATCATGACATGGGCATTACAATTCCATGTGAAGAAGTCGTTTTCCAATCATTAACTTCCTCCATGTTGCAGTAATTAGTGTTAGTATTAGGTGGTAATTAGTTAATTAATTTAAGGTTTAATTTTAAGTGAAGAGAGATGGGCTTAAGATGAAGCAATTAAATGGTACTATTACTATATTTAATTTGCTTCTCTTTTTTCAACTATTTTTCTTCACTATGTTGTTATTCTTTTTTCTTGTTGTTTAGTTGACATTTGACCCTAGAAGCACATGAAATTGTTTGCTTTTTTATGGGTCAGATTTGTAAAAATGAAAAGCTTTGTAATTTTTCCTTGCAGAGGTGTAACCATCACCCAGTGAGAGGAGTTGATATAATGTTCCATATAGATAAGTTAGATATGTCGTGAATGTAAATTATAGTAAATCATATAATAAATAATCTCTTACATTTTTTTAATGTTATAAATTTCATATTTTAAGAAGTTTATTTATAGATATTCTTAAAGCGATCTGTTAATATATTAAAGATTCTATACACTGATTATTTATTTTTAAATATGAGTTAAAGTTTTGAACTCTTTGGCATAATGAAAGACCAACAAATTTCACACATTCGTCTATATTACAACTTAAATTTAACTGTAAATAATTTTGACAGCATGTGACTACGATTTTTTTTTAAATGAAAATGGGTTTAAGAACATGTGATTTCACCAACTATGAATAAAAGAGAAAGAGGTACTTCCTCCATCTCATTTTAGATGTCAAGTATACTAAAAATAGTTATTTAAGAATACTTCTTAATTTAAATAATTAAGAGAGAATTAATTATATTTTTATAACTTTGTTCTTAGCATTAATTATTCTAGAATTAAGAGGCATATATATAAATAGAAACTTAATTATGTTAACTGTGACCCAATTTATGGCATAACAATGGGACCCAAATTCTAGATAGATCTTGAATAAGTATTCAAAGATATTTCTAGCATGTAGAAGATAGAGTATGATCTAGAATTATGAGGATAAGCATCATAAGATATTTATGTATGTTTTCTAGTATGCTCCCCAAACAAGTATAAATAGGAGGAGTTTTACCTCATTTGTAATCAAGCAAAAGCATCAATACTAAGAGCTTCCCTTTTATAACCATCCTCCATAATCTCTCATATTCTCCTTTACACATATTTCTTATTTATATATTGTGAAAGTTTATTATTTTTCTTACTACCTTAATACTTGGTATATTATAATACTCTCATAATATACATATTATCCATATTGTGTGTGTTCCTCATTTTGTTACTTATCTTATAGTTATTTTTCTATATTCTCAAATTTCTCACTTTATACGCACTTTTGCTCTCGCTCCACTCCCAACAATTGATATTAGAGCTAACGGTTCATTATATTGACAATAACTAAGTTTGACATTGAGAAATTTGATGGTAAGATAAGTTTTAGCATATGAAGGATCCAAATGAAGATCGTTCTCACACAAAACTAATTAAAGAAAGCTCTTGAGGGAAAAGCTAAGAAGTCTTCAACAATCACATATGAGCAGTGGCAAGAGTTAGACGAGAAAGTATTGACTGCTGTACAATTATGTCTCTCAAAGGAGGTATTACGTGATTTTGTTCGCGAGGAAACTGCAGTTGGACTATGGACAAAGTTAGAGTCGCTTTACATGACTAAAAGTCTTGCCAACAAGCTTCATCTCAAAGAACGACTTTGTACTATTCTCATGGCTGAAGGTACTTCTATTCAAGCTCATCGTAATGAGTTTAATTCTATTATTATTGATCTTGAGAATTTGAAAATTAAAATTGAAGATGAGGACAAGGCTATTTTATTAATTGTCTCCTTATCTCCCTCTTATAAACAATTTAAGGAAATAATGTTATATGACAATCATGATACTTTTTTTCTATCAATCTCGGATGGAGCCAAAGATTCACTATTTTTTGGCTTTGAGGTATGATGAAATAAAGAAAAATGGCTTTTAGACTGTCTGCGCTTCTTTCAATTGTGAAGTAGCAGTTAGTCAAGCAACTTTCGACGCTCATCATGGGTCATCTGAAAATAGTCGTGCTATGTTTTTAAACATAGGGATCAGGCTGCGTACATCCGGCCCTCCCTTACCCCATAATGAACGAGAGACTTTGAGGCATTGGGGTAATGTTTGTTGTCGTTGTCGTTGACAATCATGATACTTTAACATTTGAAGATGTTAAAGCATCCCTTCTTTCTAAAAAAAAATTTGACCTTGAAGTATATTATGAAGATAAAGCTGAAGACTAAATATAAGAGGGAGGACTCATAGAAAAGTAAATAATCATAAAAGAAATTCAAGATTCAAATCCAGGGAACATAAAGCTAACACAACTTGTCGCTATTATAATAAGCCAGGACATAAAATTTCTGAATGTTATAAATTAAAAAATAAGAAAGAAAAGGAAGAAAAATTCAAACAACCTCAAAAAAATGTCAAGCCAATTCCATTGAAACAGACTCAGAAGGTGACCCAGCGTTACTCGTATCTTCTTCTAAGAAGGATCTTAATGAATGGGTTCTTGTTTCTGGTTACAACTATCATATATGTCCTCACAAGGACTAGTTTACCACTTATGAATGCATTAATTGTGGCACTATCTTGATGGGGAATGATTCCTCGTGCAAGGCTATTGGGATAGGTTCAATTAAAATAAAGACACATGATGGTATTATCTAAACATTACCTAAGATTCGACATGTTCTCAATTTAAAATAAAATATGATATCACTGGGTACTCTGGAGAAACTTGGCTATAAATTCTCAGTTGAAGGTGGAGTTTTGAAAGTCTCCAAAGGTACCCTGATTTTCGTGAAGGCTATTAGATGGAAGTCTGTATATTTTGCAAGGACATACAGTGACAGATTCTGTAGCCATTTGATCCTTTCTCTCTGATGCTGATCATACTCGCTTGTGGCACATGCGCCTTGTTCATATGAGCGAGAAAGGCATGGATATCCTGAACAGATGTGATCTTCTAGGCTCATCCGGAACGGGCAAGCTTGATTTCTGTGAGCACTGCATTTATCGAAAATAAAGGAAAGTAAATTTTTCTACTGCCACTCATAACTCTAAAGGTATTCTCGATTATGTCCACTCTGATCTGTAGGGACCTTTTAGAGTCCTAACTTACTCTATCAAGAGCTTTATGATGACCCTCATTGATGATTTCTCTTATAAAGCCTAAATTATTTTCTTGAGGCATAAAAATAAAGCTTTGTCTACCTTTAAAAGGTGAAAAATTCTTGTTGATAATCAGATAGGGAGAAAGGTGAAGAAACTGAGGACAGATCGAGGATTAGAGTTCTGTGATGAAGATTTCACAGAGTTCTGTGCACAAGCTGATATTACTAGACATAAAATACTTCCCGAAAGACCTTAATAAAATAGTGTTGGAAAATGCTTAAACAGAACTCTTTTGGGGAGAGCTCGTTGTATGTTTTTCAATGCTCATTTGTGGCATCAATGGAATCTATGGACGGAAGTCTGTTCTACAGCAGCATATGTCATCAATTGATCTCTATACACTGTAATTAACTTTAAGATTCTAGAGAAAGTATGATCAGGTACACCTATCAACTATTCTTTCCTTAAAGTATATTTGGGTGTACTGCTTATGCTCATATTATGATAAAAAATTAGCTCTAAGAGTTATAAAATGCATTTTCATTGGTTATTCTTCTGAATCTAAATGCTATAAATTGTGATGTCCTGAGACTAAGAAGATCATTCTTAGTAGAGACGTCACCTTCAATGAAAATGCTATGCTAAAATCCTCTGATTTGAAGACTTCTATTTCTTCTAATACAGATGATCAGGAAAGTGTTGGTGAGAATGTGGAGGTAGAGCTAGAAGTCAATCTCTCATGATTAATAATATCTCTTCCTCAGACACTCAACACTCTCAGTCCAGTCATGAAGCATATCAAAAGATACATGACACTATTACCACTGATCAGCCAAAAGGTTCATAGCAGCCAAATTATCGTCTTTCCAGGGATCTTTCGAAAAGAACAGTCACAAAATCTATAAATTACCTTGAACATGAACATGTTTCTTATGCACTATCAGTTGGTGAAGAAACTCTGATTAAAGTGGAACCATCATCTTATTTCGAAGCTATTTCTTATCATAACTCATCGCAGTGGTTTGTGGCAATGAATGAGGAAAACAAAAGCCTCCGGAAGAACGATACTTGGGATCTAGTCGAGCTTCCTCTGTACCGAAAGACACTTACTTGCAAATGGCTTTACAATCTAAAGAAAGGTATCCCAGGAGTTGAACCTGCAAGATGGAAGGCACGTCTCGTAGTTAAAAGCTGCAATCAAAGAGAAGGTATTAACTCCAATGAAATATTTTCTCCCATTGATTATCATTCCTCTATTAGAGTCCTTCTTCCTTTGGTTACAATGTTTGACATAGAGTTTGAGTAACTCGATGTCAAAATTGCTTTTCTTCATGGAGAACTTGAAGAAGAAATTTATATTAAGCAACCAGAGGATTTGCTGAGCCTAGGAAAGAAAACCTCGTTTGTTGCTTCAAGAAATCATTATATAGCCTTAAGCAAGCTCCCAAACAATGGTACAAGAAATGTGATTCATTCATGATCAGGCATGACTACATACGTAGTCAGTATGACGACTTCGTTTACTTCAAGCAAGTTGATAGTATTTATATCTATTTATTATTGTATGTGGATGACATGCTTATTGCATTTTGTGGCATATCCCTCATCAACAACTTGAAGTCTCAACTCCATAAAGAGTTTGAGATAAAATATCTTGGTGCAGCACGAAAGATTCTTAGTATGGAAATACATAGATACAGACAAGCTAAAAAATTATTTTTATCACAAAAAAGTACATTGAGAAGATCATTGATAAATTCAGCATGAAAAATTATAAGTTTATTTCAACTCCTCTTGCTGCTTATTTTAAACTATCATATATAAATTATCCAAGTATAGAGGAAGAGAAAGAAAAAATAACTAGCACTCCTTATGATAGTGCAGTTGGTAGCCTTATGTATGCCATAATATGCACTACTCCTGATCTTGCATATGCTATAAGTATGGTTAGTCGACATATGCACAACCCAGGTAAAGAACATTAGAATTTTGTCAAGTGGATATTTATTTGTCTAAAAGGCATGTCATGCATTACGATCAGAACATCCTATTCTCTAGCAAATATAGCTCTTTTGATCATTTTTTGCATGTACTTGCAGTAGCATTCAAGTAATGTTATTTGATTTCACTTGTTTCAGCCTATGCTTTAAAAAGTGCTTTAATACAAATGCAGAAATGATCTCTCCGATGCAAAAATAATTGTGAGTTCACGTTCTCATATTATTTGGTAAAATTAAGTCCACCGCGAAGACATTCACAAATAGCCCTAACATAGTTTTTTCTTTGATAGAACTCAAAACTCTTCAATTGGTACTGTTGGGTTCGTTGACTCTAACTATGCTAGAGATCTAGATCGAAGACGATCACTTTCAAGTTATATATTCACCCTATGTTTCAGTGAAATAAGCTGGAAGGCCTCTTTACAATCTAAAACTGCTCTATCTATAATTAATACAGAATACATAGCAGCTACAAATGGTATAAAGGAGGCAATATAGTTGTTCAATCTTGTCATGGATCTTAGTGTTCCACAAGGTATAACTAATGTGTTTTCTGATAGCCAAAGTGTTATATTCCTCACCAAAAATGATGCCTATCACTCCAAGATCGAGCATATTTCAATCAAACATCACTTTGTCAGATAGATAATTGTAGAAGAAAATAACTGTTAAAAAAGTTCATACTTCAGAAAACCCGACAGATATCCTTACTAAGCCACTCCCAACGGCTAAGTTTGATCATTATATTATTTAGACTTAGTTGGTCTTCTCATATGCCAAGTTATTTGAGGCTTATACGAGAAAAATGTCACAAACTTGTGCCAAGGTGAAGATTGTTAAGTGTGACCCAATTTATGGTATAACAATGGCCCAATTTATGGTATAACAATGTGGCCCAAATTCTAGATATATCTTGAATAAGTATTTGAAGATATTTTGTAAAAGGCATTTCTGGAATGTAGAAGATAGAGAATAATCTAGAATCATGAAGATAAGCATCATAAGACATTTATACCCAAACAAGTATAAATAAGGGGGAGTCCTACCTCATTTGTAATCAAACAAAAACATCAATACAAAGAGCTTCCCTTTTATAACTATCTTTCATACTCTCTCATATTCTCCTTAACACACATTTCTTATTTATATATTATGAGAGTTGTTATTTCTCTTACTACCTTAATACTTGGTACATTATAATACTCTCATAATATATATATTATCCATCATGTGTGTGTTCCGCATTTTATTACTTATCTTGCATCCATTTTTTCATATTCTCAAATTTCTCACTTTATACACACTTTCGCTCTCGCTCCACTCCCACCAAATTATAAAAAGAATATATTAGTCAAATAATACTTTTAATTTTATTTTTAAAAAAATTTATGTCACATCTTATCATGATAACTAAAATGAAACGGACAAAGTACATTAGATAATATGGGGTCCCGCCCACCGATATCGGTAAATACTTTAAAAAGTTGACTATTCTGTCCATTACCCATCTTTTCTCACCTAAATTCAATATTCAAACCTATACCTTCTTATCGAGAAAAGGATGTGGTTAAATTTAAAGAAAAGTACTAAAAACATCTTTAAATTTGGCATGAATTATTAGTTTCATCCCTAAACTACTGATAAACTTAATAATACTCTCTAACTTGGCAACTAAGTTTAAATACACTCATACACAAAAATGTGTCATTCACGTGCTACGTGTGTGTGTGTGTGTGTTGTGTGTGTGTATGAGAAAGTTGATTGGGAGTTGATCTTCTTGGAAGTCATTTGAATGTTCTTTGATGCAAAGTTGAGATGAGAGGTAGAGCTTCTCCCACTGAGCGTGACAGAATTTGTAGATAATAAAATTCGCGTTGAGAAAATAATAATCAAGAAACAAAAATATTGCAACTGTAATATTTAATTTCAAGTATGTGAGTGTTACAATTTGTATAAATTCTCTAACTCGCCTTTTCAAGTGTAAATTCAAAGGCTTCGAACTAAATCTTGAATTTGAAATTTGTTCTTGATCTTGAAGAATTTTGAATTTATTCTTGATCTTGATCTTAATACTTGAATTTTTTGAGCTTGATCTTGAGTTTAAGGGCATTTAAGCTTGTTCTTGAACTTGAATGCTTGAATGCCCGTTTGTCTTGAACTTGTAGAGAAATTTGTAGCGTTTGATCCACGAATTCTCTCTAACTTTTTGTTAGAATTCTTGATCCTCCTTTGAATTATGAAAACCCCTATTTATAATTGTAGAATATAGAAATTATACTAGGAAAAACTTTTCTTTAGCCAATCAGATTTAAGTGACATGATATATTGAGTTTTAATGAAATGAGCTTGTCATTTTGACAGATGACATGATCCTATTAGCTTCTTTGTCTGACTTGGTGTACCACGTCATTTGGCACGTGGTGCCAAGATGGTCCTCTAGGATGAAATAATATTGGACTTATTAAATTGGACTCGTTTGTTATAGCCCAAATCAATTAACTTGGGTTTTAATTAAATTCGTATTTATTGTATTCAAATAATTAGTCCAATTATATTAATTCATAACATTTATTTGGACTAATATATTCATGAATTTAATATAATTTGAATTATTTTAAAATTTATATTTAATAAATTTTAAATGATTGCAAAGTGTTCCATCATTTTAGGTGCAAGTATTGCATATTCATATATATGAATGAGAAAATAAGAATTATTAATCTCAAATCACAAGTGGCTCAGATCGTCCACAATACATCATACATGATTATATTATCATGTTGCCTCTTTGTTCTCCTTTTTTAGTATTAGTAGAATCATTTAATATGGATGTGTATCTATAATATCAATCCTTCAACAAGGCTCATTATTCTCCAACACAAAATGGGAAAAATACAAGGTTTTATACACTTAATAAAGTGTCAAAAAATTTACTTACCTCAATTTAAGCAAACAACTACTTCGTGATTTGAATCTTTCATGTTTGACGGGCCTCCAAATCAACAAAGACTAATAACATTGAATTCATATGTTTTGAAGACCAGGTCCAAAATAATTCAAAAATTCAATCCCAAGAAAGTAGGAGTAATCTAAAAAATCTATGCATAATTATGTTATCCAAAATATTTGAAAATCAACAAAGAAATCATTTCGAAAATGAAGTTGAAATCGGTCCATTGTCATCAATTAACTAGAAAACTCATGTTATTAGGAAAATCCATAAACTTGAGGTTCAAAACGAAGAATTAAAGGTTAAAATCATAAAACAATTAGTTGGTAATGAAAAATCTAAGTTAAAACTACTTACTCAATAGTTTTATCTTGAAAATTCTTTTTGAAATCGCTCTTATCGAGCTGTAAAAATCTAAAAATACTGAACTGAGGTGAAAAACTTCATTTTTTTTTAAGAAATCACTGTTCAGGTAATTTTATGATCGCGTTCGCAATCAAAAATCAATATGATTCCGAAGAGAAAGACTGGTCAACCCTCCTGAATGACCTTCGCGATCACGATCAGGACCCATGCAATTGCAAAGAGGAGTGATACGCATTCTACACCATTTTACCTAGAGGGTCTCGATTGCGAAAAAGATGTCACCTAGCATCAGAGCACAACAACACAACAAACACTCAAAACACAAAATTTCATAAATGGATCCTTGAAATATTTTTTAGAACTCCATATACATAAATCAAATATGTCACCCTATTATATTCAATGCTTCAAACTTAATGAAAATGTTGAAACACATATTCAAGGCCTCCTTGATCCATAATTTGTTTAGTTTCAACTAAACTAACTTAAAATTGAAAAAGACTAAATGCTCTCAGAATCTTTAAAAATTACACTCATACTCTTTCTAGGCCTAAAATCACCTTAAAAATTCATTTCGAGTGTTCGAACATTGAATATTATTAACCAAAGCCAATTCTTGGTCCAAAATAACTTAAATTTTCTACTTTGGACCTCAAATTCACGAAATCTCTCTAAAAAATAGAAAATGAGATACTATTGGACCAAATTATGCATTCTAGAGCTAATGAAATCGATGGAATTCTATTTCAAGACTCGTAGCTTTGACTGATACGAAAAAATCACTTTTGAATAACTTAAAGCCTCCAAAATCCAAAAACCTCTAAATTTCTCAATTTTTTCATAGAACTCCAAAACCAACCTCACAACCTAATCAAACATGACTTGGAGCAACTATCGAGAGGGACAAAATGATAATTTTTTAAAAAATTTCAAAAATAACCTTCAAGATTATTACAATCTTTTTCATTTTGTCCGAGAATATATACAAGTGATTTGAAATTTAAGATTTATCTATCAATGGTGAAAAAGTCACTGTACAATTCTAATGTACTCTGATGGCCGCGAAACATTATCCCTTTTGAGGAATGGTTAAAGATGATTATTACTATTAAAAAGCCTAGCTAAAAGTGTATAATTATATACTCATCGGTTTGATTTGTTTGATTTTCTTTTCTTCAATTAATACGAAATTTAAACTTGTGACTTTATATATATTATGTAAAAAATTCAAATAAAAAACTTACTTAAAAAAGAAAGGATTTTTTTAAAAACAAACTACGCGCCAAATAAATTAATAAAAGGAAGTATACATAAACTACTCCTAATAAAAAAACACAAACAAGAAAGAAGAGAAATAAAAGATGAAAAAAAACAGGAAGAACAACTGGAGCCACACAAATCTAAACAAAAAGAAAAAAATATATTTACTTTTACTATATATATAAGAGGCTACAACAGCAACATGCATGCTTCGACTGCTTGATTTTAAAATTTTTGAAGCATTTAAAGCAGATAGTTGTTGGACGACAAGTCTGCTTCAGCTACTTGCGTAAGCAGACAGCTATCCATTGACGTGCTTGCTTCAACTGCTTGATTTTAATTTTTTTTTAAAATAAATAAAAAAAATTCAGTTGATTGTTGAAATTAATTTATCAACGTCACATAAAATGGAACAAAAGAAATACCATGTATTATTTAATTAGAAAACTACGTAAAAATTATCATAAATCTAGATAAGTATAAAAAATATTGTAAATCATAATATTTGACAGTTTTAACTTTTTAAAAAATAAATACAAAATTTAAATAATTATTGAATTAATCTATCAGCATCACATAAAAGGGGACAAAAGAAGTAACACGTATTATTTAATTAAGAAACTACGTAAAAATTACCAAAAATCCACATAATTAATAACAGTAATATTTTTGATATATAGAAGAGGCTACGGAACAGCTGAAGCAGGCAACTATTGGACGACATGCCTAAATTTCATATAAAAAGGGATTGAAGAAATAACATGTATTATTTAATTAGGAAATTACATAAAAATTACTATAAGTTTAAATGAGTATAAAACATACTATAAATAATGATAGTTCATAAATTCTATTTATATCCCATAAATTGAAACACAAAAATAACAAATATTAAGTATGCGCTAGCGCGGTCATCAATATCTAGTATATATATAAACGGCGTGACATATTTATAAATTTGGAAAAGAAAATTCTATCAAAATGATGGAAATAGAAACAAATAGCATTAAAGTCTTTGATGCTGAAAACTTGCAACCAACCTTAGGCAGTAAAAGACAATAAAAGCCATGCTTATGGCCCTCAAAATAAAAATCAAATTCAACTTTCTAACACCTACACTTGAAATGTATTGTTGGAGAGCATATAACATCAGTGAAAAATCAATTCCACAAAAGATATAATTTTCCTAGTGAAATGTTACTAATAAAGTTGAAGAAGATTGTTAAATAAATGTCCGAGCATATAACAAAAGAAAATAAAGAAATTTATAAATGTCTGAGTATATAACAAAAGAATGACAAAGTGTTTTGGGCCCATTTGTCAATAGGAGGGCAAACATATAAATGTAAACTCCAATGAGTTTTGTACCCCACCTTGTCCGTCACGAATACACATGCACAAACAATCCGTCTTAATATGTTGTTTCGCGTGGAGTCACAACAGTGAAATTGATATTTTCAGCAAGAGTATTCATATTTTTAAAAGATAAGTGAATAATTTTTATATTAATTATGTTTAACAATTGATATATGTGTATCAAAATATTTATATTTAACCTATATATTCGACAAAAGATTTTGATGAAGAGTGTTCACTGATCATCCTTCAGTGAATGTAACTCCGTCCCAATAGAGCCATGCCTAAAAAATATTCTACAAGTATTACTCTATTTATACATCACCATTTAGGACCCGCCCCCCCCCCCCCCCC
>JAOTQJ010000002.1:14831980-14843261 GCA_025642045.1 Solanum sejunctum | reverse complement strand
AAAATTAGGTGGCGACTCTGTTTTTTCTTTCGAATCTCGAGAATTGTTTTTTCTCAAATTAATTGAGTTTAAATCGATTTTCGATTTTCAAATTTTTTTTTTTCCAAAAAGCCATTTTTCGGCGTAACAAGGTTATGATAACCTAAATTAATCTGCCAATAGGTAACACAATCTTTCACCAAATGAAATATAAAGTTAATACCACAAAAAAGTTAAAAATAGCAAAAGTAAATTTTATTTTTTATAAAAAGAATGAGAGTGCAAAAATAACAAACACACCCAAGACCTAATATTACTACTATAAAAGTATCTAATTGAATACAACTATCTCAAAAACTATAATTATTTTCAAAATAATAAAGATAGAAAAGTAAAGATAGAGGGAGTCTGACATCCCCTGAACTCCAAGCAGCTCACCACACTTTCAAAAAAGTATCACCTCGAAATGAAAATTAATAAGACCTATTGGTATTAGAATTTACATCAAAAGAATGTGGCAAATGCAATATAAAATCCCCATGTTTGTCTAATTGGCCTTAAACTATGTGACCGCTTCAAGAATTTGTTATTCTTCGTGAAAATCTAATTGATTATATGTAAAACTTCATCACTTTAGTTAAGGAGAAAATCTCTTACGATTTGTATTTTCTATTACTTCTTTTTTTTTTATCTAATAGAGCGGGAAGCAAACTAAGAAACTAATAAAACAAATAAAGTTTTGTAAAAAAAAAAAATAGCTAACTAAAGTAGGTCTAGAACAAGAAGTCGGAGAAAAGAGTTTTAAAAGTCAATCAAGTTGGCTGATAAAGCTTACGTTCCAAATCAAGAAAGAATATAAACTAGTATTGCTAACAAAAAGTTAACAAAGTGATGCTTCTATAGAAGAGCTTGTTTTGATTTTAAATACTAGAACAAGAAGAATGAAAATATAAGAGGACAAGAAGGAAAAGAGACAGTACAGTTTCACTCATAAGAGGACAAGTAGGAGAAGAAATAGTACAGTTTCACTTGCTTGATAATAATACGCCTAAATTAAACCTCCTTTAAGAAGTATAAAGAGATTATTGTTCAAATATAAAATCTAATCAAGATTAGGAACGAATCTACATGAAATATGATTAAACCTAGCTTAAATTATGATTACTTTTTCTTTAATTCAGAGTATTTTCTAAATAGGGAGTTTTATGTAAAAAGGAATAACTGTAAATACTTCATGTGTCCAACTTTATATGACTTATTTTTTTTTAGTCAGTCCCAAAAAGTATGACACATTTTTATATTAACAATTTAATTTTAAAATACTCATTTACTCTTGATGAAATAAGTTCTAGTCATACAAATATCTATGACTTATTTTAGATCTCAAGTTTCAAAAATCTGTTTTTCTTTCTAAAATTTCATGTCAAGTCAAAGTAACTCATATAAATTGGGATGGATGAAGTAACTAATCGCAAGTAATAAATTATCCACCGTTGAAATCAATAGAAGACAAACTTAGGGTCTTGTGAATTCATAACTTAGTACAATCATATAGTAGTTAACTTTTTTAGTGTATATCATCAAGATTAGTAAATTAGATATCATCTAAATGATTATGTCACCGCCTTAAAATTCGGGTGCGCTGGCACTCACCAAAGTGAGTCGGTTCAAATCTAAACAACCCATTAACATAAAAAAGTGAAAGATAAAATAGTCTAATATGATAGATAAGCATAGGAAATCAAGACTACAACCATCCCAAAACTGGCGTCACATGTACAAGCCTCTAATACTAAAAATACTTAAATGATAATATAAGTCTCAATGTTCTTCAATAGAGCATAACATAAAATAGAATTCTCGAAAGTCTGCCGAAGAGATAAGCAACTATCTCTCAAGGAATCTAGAAGCTCAATCATGTAACTGGGAAAAGCTCACAACCACCAAAATATAGCAAGGGGTGAACATCAATCAATACGATACTCAACAAATGAAAATTAACATAAACTAAAGCAATGAGGAATGCAAGTACTAGTATCTTCTCAACCACATACCGCCAAACTACACCCTACACTTAGTAAAGTCTCAGCACAATACAATATACAAATCACATAAATATATACTCTTCATATAGCAGCATATCTCAAAATATCCAACTGAATATACAAAGACAAATGGTATAATATATATGTAATATCATAAGAAAAATATATAATAATATCAAAGAAGGAATGATATGAGATGGAGTGAATGCCATGAGATATAAATAATGCAATGCAATGTCAAATAATCATGATGCATATCTGTCCTACTATACATATCCACCGATAATATTAGATCGAATTTTATGGGGGTCATGCAAAGATCATGTATCCGTGAATATTATCGGCAATGACTTGGATGCAATATCAACCGGGATATTACCTCGACTCTCTGGCAAAAACCTCGACTAACATCGACTGATAAAGACTTCGATCACCAATTCACATGTTACCTTACTCATCTCTTGATCGTAGCCATCACAAGTATCAAATGCACAAATAATAGTGAATGCAATGCACATGATCTTAATTATATCACAGTGTCAACATCATAATGATTTCAATATTATCATAGTATCAACATCATCAATGCCTCAATAACATATCAGTCTCAATATTAATTGTGTCATAATATAAGATCCATCTCAACATCAATATCAAAAGATTCACAAGATCACATATGTTACAATCCACAATTAATTAATTATTTCATTGTCTTTCAATATTTGATTCATCATTAACACATTACGTGATAGTCACAATATAACATAGTTGAACTCTTTCAATTACCCTTGATCATCATAACTTAAGACAATTTATCATTTGAGTTGTTACTTCACAAGCAATTAATTTCATAATTTCCAACAACATCTCATCATATGCATTTAACTCAACATTTCACATAAGATATTCAATAGATAATTCCATGTAATATAATTCAAAGTTCAACAATCAGAACATCACAAACACTTTCACATTATCAACAACGACATCATAAGCTCATTTCAAAAAATTATCTCACAAGTCTAAGTCAACAACAATGGACATTATCTCAGGATTCAAATCATACATGCCATAATTTTTACCTATTCATTACTCAAATAATATCCACTAGAATAGATCACTAATCCCCAAGTTTCACGTTAAAAAAAAATTTTAAGTTCGATAAACTTAACAAGGATTAGGATCCACTTAATTTAATTAATAGCCAAATCAATTAAAAAAATTGAATATTCAAACAAGGATTAGGGTCCTCTTAATTTAATCAATAGCCAAATCAATTAAAAAAATTAAATATTCACAAGTTCACAAGAATTCACAAACCTACAATTATTCGACAAGTCAAGAATTCGCACTATTTACAATTATCCAGTCCATAATCCCATGATCCAAGCCTGTAATAGTATAATTTTTATCCTATTTTATGCCATAAATCACTCAAACCCACATACATATGATAATACAAGGTCCAATTATACATAACAAAAAGTTAGAAGTCCACTTGCCTTAATCAAAATCTCAATCAACTCAAATCCAAGTTTTTGCCCCTTTTACGATACTCCAAATCACTACAATCTCGAAGGTCAAACCGTACACGAACTAGCCAACCAGATGAATGAATCCAAAAATTGATCCCAAAATACCAACCCACTATCAAGAATGAGATATAGGTGTCAAAATGAGTCAATTGATACCCATATTGATCAAAATTCGATTTGGCAGTAAAATGATCAAAAATTAGGTTGTTTTTTAAAAATCTCAAATCTAAAAAATGAGCTCAAAATCAGGTTTTACATGAAAAATGGAGTTTGTGGATGAAAATTTCATAAGATTTGAGTAGAAATCATCATTTGAAGTTTGAATTATGTTCTTGAAAATTTCATAAAAACTGGAGGATTGAAACCAAAAATTTTAAATCAAAATCATAATTTAAATATTGAAAATAAGAGAATTTGTGTTTAGAAAGCTTACCCAAATAAAAGTTTATAAAAAAAAATTTTGCTCAAAATTGTACCTCCAAGCTTTTAAAACTCCAAAAAAATAAAAAAAAAAGGCGGAGTAATCAAAATGGGGAAGAAGGGGCATTTTTAGCAAATACAATAAAAGAAAAAAGGGTTGTTGATCACATTGATCCACGTTGATTGGGCATTGACCACGGTCAACCTACACCAACCCCCTTCAAAACATGGTTTTTTGACCCCCAGAACTCATTCGGAACCTTATAAATATGAGTTACATGCATCCTTACCAGAAATGACATTTCGGACTCGATAGAACCATTAGAATTTGTATTAGAGCTTTTGAACTTTGAATGTTGACCAAAATCAAACTATGATTCGAATTCAACTAAAAATGCAATTTTGTATCCAAAATCTTCGTTTTAACTCCAAATTTAATTCCATCAGTTCTCCTAGATCACATTTCGCATTTCAGAGCTAATGGGATCAACAAAATTGCATTCTGACACCCAAAACTCAAGATGATCTCAAAACTCAAAATTTTAAAACTTTAAGCCTTTAAAAATTCTTTCTTCGGCAAACTCCAACTTTTCACAAAGTTATTTAAATTCGACTTTTCGACTCATTCAAAAATGACTTAAAGCAACTTTGGGAAAAGGACAAAATAGTAGTTTCATAAAAATGCCAAAAATGAATCTCGAGGTAATTACATCATTCACCACTAAAAATCATTTTCACCCTCAAACATAAAGCAAATGGAGGAGCCTTACTAGAACCAACCAAGAGTATGAAATACAATTCTCAATATTATTAATTGCTTCTAAGTAACCTCATTTTCGAGAGCTATACCATCAAGATGTACTATCAAGAATAAGACTTACGAACCTACATGAAATTTTGCCTTCCAAGAGGATTACCAAATTAGAAACTAGCCAATGACCAAACTTGAACCAACACTCTCATACCACAGTGTACTCATCAGGACGAACTTTCATCCACGAGATCACAAGGCAACTCAGATATAATTTTGGTGAAGACCAAGAGTGAATCTGAACTAATCATAGGTAATTGCAATATACAAACCATCACAAATCCCATCCAAGTTTCGTCCTCTTAACATAATCCTTCCTGAACTTAAGCTTTGTAATTCTAATACTTCGACTATACATATTTATAAGAGAGAATCCAATTAAATGTAGCCCAAAAGAAGGTAACGAACAAAAGGTAACCGACGAATGATACTTCCAAACTTATAAAACCACAACTAATCTTGTCGAGATGCTGGAATAGTAGCTAAATCATGTATGATTCCTTTTTCACGAACTGCAATTATTCAATTATAAATCAACCTCAACCACATGTAACCCTTCGAGGGGAAAGTTGATGTCATGGTAGCGGAATCCAAATTGTAGTATGGGTTAACATGAATAATTCACTGACGAAATTTGATTCTCATTTTCTTATAGAATGGAATTTTGTTGCTACAATCCACTAACCTTCATGAAGTTTCTTATACATATTTTACACTTAGGGAACATTTGTATATAGTAATTATAGTCGGTTAATCAAGATGAGGGGTTCAAAAGGTTTTCACATGTTCATCAATTTGTTCTTCTAATAAGCATATGACAATCACTTTTCAAACAATTAAATTATTACGGAGAGGCTCCATTATTAGCATGTTCTTTGCTTGTCCTCTTTTGATAGACGAATGGAGTCACGAAGAAGATTTAATCCTATGTTTTTCCGGTGTATTATCTATATGCTTAATTAATTTCTCTATTCTTGTCTAGGAAGATTTCCTTGAAGTAATGGATATCTTAAACATCTTCTAGCATAGTGCTACTAGAATTTGTTGGTTTCAATGGATCTGATGAATTCACGAATGATATTCCTCTAATTTGGAATATCAGGGCGATTAAGGACATGTATGATGAAGCCAAAACTCGGGTAAGAACGGTGGGAGGAGATTCAAAGTATTTTCCTGTTGAGATGGGACTCAATCAAGGATTTGTGTTGAGCCCTTTCCTATTTGCCTTGGTAATGGATGAGCTGATGCGATCTATCTAGGAGGAGTTTTCGTGGTATATGCTATTTGTAGATGACATAGTACTGATTAATGAGACTCAAACTAAAGTTAATGATAGGTTGGAGGCTTGGAGACACCTTTGGAGGCCAAATAATTCAAACTGAGCAGGACCAAAATAGAATACTTGGAGTGCAAATTTAGTGTTGTCACGGATGAAGCATACATTGATGTGAGGCTTGCCACTCAGCCTATCCACAAGAGAGAAAACTTTAAATATCTGGGGTCCATCATCCAGAGAAGTGTGATATCGACGATGATGTCACACATCGTATTGACGCAGCATGGACTAAATGGAGGTTTGCCTCGGGAGTATTGTGTGACAAGAAGATACCACCTAAACTCAAAAATAAGTTTTACAAAATGGTGGTTAGACCATCTTTGTTGTATGGGGTGGAGTTTTGGCCAATAAAAAAATACATGTTCAGAAGATACATATCACAGAGATAAGGATGTTAAGATGGATGTGTGGTCACACCAAGAGTAATAGGATTGGGAATGAGACCATTCTAGAGAAGCTAGAGGTGGCCCCTGTGGGCTGATAAGATGTGAAAAGCGAGACTGTGATAGTTTGGACAAATGCACATAAGGAGTTCCAATGTTCCTGTTAGGAGGTGTGAGGCCACAAATTAGAGTAGCAGACTAATTGGTTGGTAGGATTAGGTGGATGTCTGGCCTTGGGGTAGAGTAGGGTAGTAGGAGTGATCCTGTTTTATATCATGTGTTGTCATTATTTGTCGTATGTGTGTTAATTTTATCGTATTTACATATTGTTATGTGTTTTTCATTGTTAGTCGCCCTTTCTATTCCCCCTCTTTTCCTTTTTGTCATATCTTATTTATTCTACTTATGGGTTTTTGAGACGAGGATACCCAGGAAACAACCTCTTTTCTTCTATGAGATAGTGGTAAGGCCTGCGAACATTCGACCCTCTCTAAACTCCACTTGTGAGATTTTATTGGGTATATTATTGTTGTTGTATAATTGTATTCTGAAAAAGAATCGGTCTTGTAGAGAGAAAATTTATATCTTTTACCCCTTGGTTAGTGTATTGAATTTTTAGAGACCCCATTTCTTACCCTTCCATTGTTCCATTTGAGCCGATTCAAGAACATTATTGTGTCAAAGTAGGAGGAACATGCAAAGAAAGGGAAAAAGGGAGGAAAAGAAAAAAAAAGAACAAGTTGTCATTTCCCATTGGAAACCTAAAAAGCATATCCTCTCATCTGACCTACGCCAAATTACTCTTCCAACAAAGTAATCTCGTTCGGCAAGCAAGCAACCCGCACGTTATAAAAACCGTAAAAAGGGAAATCCCCATCGTCCAACTACCCTTCTTCTGTCTCCTTCAATCTCTCTTTTCGCCGCCTCTCTTTGTTTTCCCCTCTAAGCAGACCCGCCATTTCTGAAAGTTTGACCTTCCATATACAGTGTTCAAATCGATGCAGCTTAGTCCAGTTTTTTGTTGAAAAAGTCACAAGTTTTTTCTTGTCTAGTAGATTTTGAGAAATTAATGGCCGTTTCGAGACGTGTGGTTCAATTAGGTGCTAATTGTGGGATTAGATTTTCCAAATCTCCAGGGATTAATGCATCTAAAGTTTCTGCTGCTTTGTTGATTGATAGATCGCAATACAACGGTGGTGGTTCAGTTAATTTTTACAGTTCTGAGCCCTATAAATCGTCTGCTGCTAACAAGTTTGATTATAGGCTAATCTCACAGCTCGCTAAACCTAATGGAAAGCGTGCGTTTCTCGTCGATACGTTAGCTCTGGTATTTATATTGTCTTCATCCTCTTTATTGATTTATTTTTATACAATTTGTTGTATTGGAGTGAAATGATCCCAACTAATTTAGAAACAAACACAGTTTTGAGTATTTATAAGCTCTGGTTATTATTATTATTTTTTCATCATCCTTTTTATTTGTTTATTATGTGTTGTATTGAAATGGAATGATCCCAACTAATCATGGATTAAGCATGTTGACTATTTATATTGATAATCTGTTGTGTTGATATCTGTGAAATAAGAAAGGAGATGGAAAAAAGTTTTGTTTGTCTTTATCTTTTTAAATTAAGGAGGAATGCTAGTAGATGATCTTTTTTTTCTGGTCACCAGTTGTCTTCAAAAATGAAGGTGAACCAAATTGCTTTGGTCTTGTGGAACGTAAAATCAGTGAAATGAAGTTGTTTTCATTCCAAAAACCAATCATAACTTACTTCCACGCATCCCTGTCAAAGGCTTGCATTTAAGCCCTGAAGCGAGGCTCAAAACGTGTTGAGCTCTTTGCCTCACTTAGTATGTGCTTCAGAGTAGGCTCTAAGCCATACTTTTCCATGCCAATGAGCCTTTTTCTGAAGAGATTACATTAAGCAATTGATATTCGCTTTATCATATTTTTTCTTAATTTCTTTGTTCATATATTTGTGATTCATGCTTATAATTATTAGTCTTGGACTAACATATATACTTATATTTTTTCTACCTTTGCTACTTTTTTCATGAAAGCCCACATTTTATTTGCACTTTGTGCTTAAAGCCCCAACAAACCATAGAGCTTTTTGCGCCTTTTCCTTTTGATAACACTGCTTCCATGTCAGAATTTAACCTTCCATTGGTGCCTAGGCCTACTGAGATATTGCAGATTGAAGGTCTATGTGATTCTTGTCAAGCCCTATGAAGCAATCAACTGTTGGCATAATAGACTTGGGACGGTGGACTTTTTTATAAGTGGGATCAGAGGATTTTCAGGATGACTCGCTCAAAAACTAACTTCTTTTCAATTGTCTAAGTTTCAGCCTTTTCTTTCCATAAGAGGAATGTTTCATCTTCCTGCCAAAAATAGACTGGAATTTGGATCTTGATCTATTTGTTGTTGTTCCTTTTATTCATAGTCAAATTTTTTTTTAAAAAAAAAAATTCCCAAAACCAATACTTTCAAAATAAACCTCAAAAACAACAACATACCCAGTGGAATCCCACAAGTAGGGTCTGGGGAGGGTAGAATGTATGCAGACCTTACCAAGAGGAAATAAAGCTAAAAAACAAATAGAAAAATCACTAAAACTTATGGTTCTTTATGAGTTTGTGTATTTGCTTCTGTCCATTTTGTTGCAAATTAAGTTACTTTTCAAGGCTACAGAGTCTCCTGATCTGTTATCGTTGATATGAGTTATAGATATTTAGAGATCTGGTTTGCTGACAGGTTAGGAGATTAGAAGCAAGAGGTGTACCATCAGAACAGGCAGAAGCAATAACTTCTGCTATCACTGAAGTTTTGAATGACAGCTTGGAAAATGTAGTGCATTCTTTTGTTTCGCGAGCTGAAATGCAGAAAGTAAGATTTTATCCAAGATCTTATGTTGTAAAAAGTGTGTCCTTCTCTACTATGCTGATGATTATTTTGTGTGCATTTGCCTATGTAGTCTGAGATGGTTCAAGAAGCCAACCTTTCGAAGTTCAAGTCTGAAGTACAAAGCTCTCAGGTACAAAATTGTCATGAAACTGTGTTATTTGTGCGATTCTGGTATTCTAAAAATCTTTGTCTGTGTTAGCTGTTCGTCTAGGTATTCTCTTTGTCTTGTGCTTGGGGGAGGGTTAATGTATGCTTGTTGAATATTAGCTTGTCCTTACTCACATCTTCTATAGGTGATTTTCTCTGCCTAGATAGACGAGTAAGCTAGCTCTGTAGACTGTTGTTGTATGTAGTCCTGGAACATATTCAATCTTGTTGTTCCCAGTTATTTTTTCAACATAATGGAAAAAAGCCATATTCAAATTGTTGTTAAGACCTGTATCGCTTAGCCATCCTATGGTACTTTGCCTTTTATTATGAGTTTGTAGATGGAGAGTAATATGCATACCAGTGATATTTTTCTTCAATGATGTCAACTGTGAGACAGATAACTTCAGTAGGAAAAGCTTTAGTTTGTTCTGAGTCGTGAAAGAATATGAAACCGTTGTTGAACTCATGAAAGTTAATTATCAAAAACCAAAAAGAAAGAAAGAAAAAGAATACGAAATTGAGCTCAGCTCATGGTGCAAAAAACATGGCATAGAGGGGAAGAGGATAAGCTATGTATATCTATTGTCATCATATGACAAGTATAATGGTTAATTCTTCTACCTCCCACATCAGGATGCTAGGGGAGATTCTATGTTGTGGTATTGAGTTTGGTTTGCCTTGGCTTTTAAAGTAACTCTTGGGTTTTCTTTCCTTGGGGGGAGGGGAAGGGTTGGTTTGTTTGTTTGACAGACCAATCTAAATTACTGCATCGTTGATCTATGCATTAAGTATTACTAGTATAGTTGTGGCTTGGCTGGATTTATGGTTCTCTTATCATTTCTTTCTTGCAGAAATTATGGTTCATGAAGTTTTTTTACTTTCATTTGCCCTCCTAAATTAGGCAGCTCATTAACCCAATGATCCAAATTTCTTAAAGATCTTCTGTTAACTTATGTCCAGGTAATATAAGTATTAGCTGATCTGTGCATTTCTTGATCTCTGTTATTAGGCCATGATAATTCAAATCAGCTGATGCTGAAATTGCTGGAGCTTGGTGAAATAATACCACTTATTGCTTGAATATTTTCAAATGTCTTCTGGTTGAGGGTTTCTTCCAAATTTGACTTTTATAAGTTGAAATATTACTATTTCATAAGGCAAATAAGTAAAGCCATCATCGCCTTGTGTTGGATTATGTATGTGTTTGTGTGGGAAATGTAACACCCCTAACTATAAGCTTCAATCAGTCATCACTCTTGTTATCTCGTCAAAAGAACACGAGCATAACTCATACCAACGAACATAACCACGCACAATAAGAAAGAATAAATCAAGGGAAGTTTCCTAACAGTCTCCATAGCCTCTTAAAGATAAGTACGGACGTCTTCATACCGATCCTTGAGACTCTACTTAGACTCAGCTTGTATGCACGTGATACCAACTATCACGACCTGAAATTTAAGCGTGATGGCACTCGTCTTATCCCACCAAGACAAGTCAGCCTACAACGCAACTGTAACATTAAAAATGCGGAATTATAATAAAAATGAAAGTTCAACTTAGTGAAAATCCCCCAAAACCTGGTTGTCACGTGCATAAGCATCTGATGTATTACAGTAGAATCGAAAAGAAACGCAAATATCAAATGATATTGTCTCTCGAATAGAACAAAATCATAAATGGGAGTAAGAAGTCAGCTGGGATGGCAAAC
>JAOTQJ010000002.1:14764276-14777357 GCA_025642045.1 Solanum sejunctum | reverse complement strand
CTAAGATATTCAAATTATCTTTTCAATGCATCTAATTTTGCGTTAATCGAAGTTCGGAGTAAAAAGTTAGGACCATTTAAGTGAAGGGGTGTAGAGCTGTTCGAAGGTCCGCGCCCGGAGCACATCACAGACCCTCACTAGATGAATTAATGACGTTTTTTTCCTTATAATTTGAGGGTACGTTTATCCTAAAATCTTTTGCAGTCTATTTATGAGCCCCAAAACTTATAAAAAGTCAGTTTTCATGATCAAAACCTTCTCCCTTCTCTCCTAATCATAAAAGCTCAAGAATGATTAAGAAAGCCATGAAGTTAAGATTATCTTTCAAGATTCATTCTCAAGGTAAGTTATTCTCCATGAATTTCAATCTACCCAACCCAAATTTCCTAATCTATTTATGAAGCTCTAATAGAATTTTAAATCATAACCTAGGGTTTAAAGAAAATAAATTCAAGAATCCCAAGAAAGGATTCTTGATTCTTCTTCTTCAAGAATTATGGTTCTTCATCAAGAACTCTAAAGAGTCTAATTCTAGAATTCAAGAATCAAAGATAATTCTTTCAATCAATGTTCTTCCAAGTTTTTTTGCACTTTAAAAGAATTGATAAAATTGAGGATTTTCTCCAAGAAAGAGAAGAGAAGATCGCAAACTTTCCCCAAACTTTAACCAATGATTTTTCTCTCAATTTTGATTGGATTTGAGCGATTAAAAATGCTAAATTTTATATATGTCCTAGGAGAACACACTGGGAACTTTAGAAATTGACTTTGTCGCTTCATTTGAGGTAAAATCTGTAGATATTGCTGCTGCATTTTAATGTATTTTAAAAATTTTAACATGCGATTTATTCCTCATGTTAGGTCCATTTTTTAATTGTTTTTCACCATTGAATTCCTTATCACTTGGGGAATATTTTCATATAAATTTTTTTAGATTTTAATGGTATTTTTCCAGCGATAAAATTTTTGGACCATTTTATCTTTTTCACTCGAATTAATTGAATTTAGTGTCGTTAGATTTATTATATAATCATGATGTTATATTTGAATAGATTTTGGTGAATTGGAGTGTCATAGAAAGGTAAAATCTTCGAAATTAACGTGATTCGAGACTTTATATAAGGCAAGTAAATTTTTTAACTTTTGTTAAGTATATAGAATCTTGTACTTCTTGTGTGAGGGGTGGAGAATGATTCATGTAGGATTTGATTGAAATATTTTGAATTGGGTAGTTATCCTATGCCGATAGTTGACTTGTGAATTAAGGATGGAGGTCTGTTGTATGTTAAATAGTGATTATTTGTTATTGGTATTGAAGTGATACTTAATTATTGTGATTGGTTGACTGATATATTATTGTGATTGGTCTACAACCCCAAGACCATAAAACCCATTTATAATCTTGAATTTGAACTTTCAAAGTGATGCCTTGAATAAAGAAGGCTTGATGAAACATTAATAATGAAGTAAGAAGTAATAATAAAGAATACTGAACACATATATATTATTGGATCGGGTGTCCCATTCCGACACAAATATTAGATCGGGTGTCACGTTCCAACATAAATATTAGATCGAATGTCACATTTTGACACAAATATTGGATCGGGTGTCACATTCCAATACAAATATTAGATTTGGTGTCACGTTCTGACACAAATTTGGATCGGGTATCACGCGCTGACACAAATATTGGATTGGGTATCATGTTCTGACACAAATATTGGATCGAGTGTCATGTTCTGACACATATATTGGATCGGGTGTCATGTTCCTGCACGATTATAATAAAGAAAAATATATTAAAATAACTTAATATACTCAATGTCAAAGAACCTATCTCCCAAAAGAAGTGTGATGTGGAGGCCTGAGACCTTATGTGTGATATTGATATCATTGATTGGTTGTTTACATGTTCCTGTTGTTGCTACCTGTTAAGTGTTATGGATTATCCTTTGCTAAGTATTTTATGCAGGTTGTGATTGTGGGGGTTTTGGTTGGAGTGTTAGGGGTATCGGTATTCTATATTACTTAACTTTGTGTTTATTAGTTCACTTGCGGAGTACCGTGTATTTGGTACTCACTCCCCTTGCTACAATAATTTTGTAGGTTACAAGCCCGGATCATCGTGATACTCTCTACTCTCCCCCATCCGAGGTTTCCTGTGGAGATTGCCAGAGGTAGTTGTTTGCCATTCCAGCTGACTTCTTACTCTCATTTATGATTTTCTTCTAATGTTGTGGCCGATGCCTTGAGTAGAAAGACTTCCAACATGGGGAGTATAGCCGTGATTTGAATTAGGGAGTGACCTTTTGCCAGAGATGTTCAACAGCTAGCTAATGGCCTAGTCAGGTTAAAGCTTTCTGATGAGGGTGGTGTACTCGCTTTCATTGAGGCTCGTTCTTCCTTGAAGGACTAGATTCGAGAGCGCCAGTTTGAGGACGAGAAATTATATCTCACTAGAGACAAAGTCAATAGAGGAGAGGCTAAAGAAATGGTGATTGATCCTGATAGTATTCCGAGGATTGGAGGTCAAGTTTGTGTACCTAAGGTTGGTGACTTGATTAGATTGATTCTTGAGGAGGCTCAATGTACTCGTTATTCTGTTTATTCGGGAACAGTGATGATGTATCATGATCTGAGTTAGCGCTATTAGTTGTATGGTATGAATAAGGATATTTCAGAGTTTGTGGCTAAGTGTTTGAGTTGTTAGCAGGTTAAGCGTGAGCACCAGCAGCCTGGGGGTGAGTTCCAAAGGATGCCCATTCCTACATGGAAGTGGGAGCGGATCACCATGGATTTTTTGGTGGGTCTACCCACTACCATGGGTGGTTATCACTCTATCTGTGTAGTTGTGGATCGATTGACTAAATCTTTCCATTTTATTCCTGTCAAGGTTAAGTATACAACAGAGAAGTTGGCTGAGCTTTACATCAGTCAAATAGTTCAACTACATGGTGTGCCTGTTTCTACCATTTCTGACCGGGGTTCACTCTTCACTTTACATTTTTAGAGGGCCTTACAGCATGGTCTATGTACTCAGTTGGATATGAATTCAGCATTTCACCCTCAGACAGATAGCCATTCTGAACGGACTATTCAGGTGATTGAGGACATGCTTCGAGCGTGTGTGATTGATTTTGGTTCCTGTTGGGACTAGCACTTTCCCTTAGCAAAGTTCATCCACAATAATAGTTTTCACTCTATTATTCAGATGGCACCATTAGAGACTTTGTATGGTAGACGGTGTAGTTCTCTGATTGTTGGTTTGATGCAGTTGAGATGCACTCACTAGATGTAGACTTTCTCAGGGATGGTATAGATCAGGTTCTCATGATTCAGGGTAGGTTGTTGACCGCTTAGGGTCGACAGAAGAGTTATGCAGATAAGATGGTTCAAGCTCTAGAGTTTATGTAGAGAGATCATGTTTGTCTTAGAGTGTCACCTATGAAGGGTGTGATGCAGTCTAGGAAGAAGGGAAAGCGTAGCCCTCAATTCATTGGCCTATTTAAGATCTTAAAGCGAGTTGGAGAGGTGGCTTGTAGACTGGCCTTGCCACCTAGCTTATCATCTATACATCCTATGTTTCTTGTCTTTATGCTCCGAAAATATGTGCCCGATGAGTCTCATATACTCTCATTTTATTTGGTGGTGTTGAGACCTGACTTGTTATTTGAAGAAGAGCCTATAGCTATTTTAGATAGACAGGTTTGATAGCTTAAAAACAAAGAGATTGCTTCTATGAAGGTGCAATGGAAGAACCGTCCAGTTAAAGATTTGACCTGGGAGATGGAATATGATATGCGTGCTAAATATCCTCATCCTTTTTAAGCTTTAGGTACTTTATTCTACCTTATGTTCAAGGACGAACATGAATTTTGTGGTGGATAATGTAATGACCCATTATGTAATTTTGAGAGTTAAAATTATCTTGTAAAATTTTAGCGGGTACTTTGGACTACACTATAGCCAAGACAATTTAATTTGTGGGTAAGTTTAATAATTTGTACAAGTTGTGAGTTAAATGCTAATTTAGTGAAAATACAATACACCTTGGTCCATTATTTTAAAATAAATTAGGAAACTTTTAGAACTTGAGTAATTGAGGAACAAAAAAAAAACTATCGTGAGCGGAGGAACTGCAAAAGGAGGAAGCGGCTTTCTCAAGTAAGATTTTGATTGCAATTTAATTCCCTTACTCTGCTCTGTGCATAACATAGTACCAATGGAGACTAATCTATCGTACGTGTGTTATATGTCAAAGAATTTAAGTAACAATTGTCGTGACATAAAGACAACAAACCAAGAAACTTATAAAAAGCTTCTTGTGCAGTAATTTTGGTGTTAGTGGACAATTGAATTGAATACCTACATATTAATAATTGGAATTGGAACTTGAAAGTGGAGAATTCACTATTAAAAGGTTTGTTTATTCATGTAGTTGGACCCTTATAATGGATTGTAAAGAAAGTCAATAGTATAGGATGTGATGGGTAGAATTGGAAGAAGGCCACGATGCGATTGTTGCCTATTTAGCTTTCCATATAGGTGATAATCTAGAAGTAATGACTGATATTTGAAGATTGAGGCATTGTATATGTGCAACATCCTCTTCTTCACGTATGTACATTTATTTTATATATTTTCTTTTATCTTTTAGCAATTAACAATAGTTATAGGTTAATTAGATATTAGATGTATTGTATTTTATAGATCCCTTTAAAATTATGTTATTTAGAGGAATTAAGATGGAACCCTAGGCTAAAAACTTCAGGACTTGACTATAGATTTGGGAGTTTTTAGTTGAAATCTTATTGTGGTAATTTATTTACCTAGATTGTGGTGCTATAGATTCTATTCGAAAGGGGAAAGCTCAAGTGCTTGATTGATTGTCTTTGGCTAAGGCAAGTGAATTTCATAATCTTTGTTAAGTATATAGCATCTTGTGCTTCCTTGTGTGAGGTGTTGAGTGTGATTTTGAAATGTTGAGTTATCATTGATATTGTACCAGAACCAGGTTGTCGTGAATTGTGCAATATATTAAAATTAATCATTTTCTCATTATTGTGTAAACATGCCTATTTGAATTAACTTCTATGACAAGTGTTATGTGGACTGAAATAAAAAAAGAATTAAAGAGGATGTACCTTCTTGAGGGACGTGTCCCACACCGCACGAATACTATATCTTGAGGGTCGTGTCATATGTCCCAACAAATACGATGATTTGAGGGCTGTGTCGTATGCTGCAATAGATGCATGGATTAGAAGTCCCCCATGGGTCCTAGACTGTGAGACAACGGGTGTGTATTACTAGGTCAGACATGCATCATTATACTTGACATCTTGTTGCACTGCATTATACCTCATTATCATTTATAAACTTTTGAGTGCCTTTTGTGAAACTTATGATGGATATATTTGATCCCTTATGTTGTGATCTATAATTGTTAGTATGATGTTATTAAACTATATGCTATATACATTGTGAACTGTTAGGCTGAACTAATTTTATAAAGGTTATATTTGTGGGGGTTTGGTTGGAGTATTAGGGGTACCTGTACTCTATATTATTTAATTTTATGTTTAGTAATTCACTTACTGGATACCATGTATATGGTACTCACCCGTTGCTACAACATTTTTATAGGCTATGAGCTTGGATCTTCGTGATACCATCTATTCTTCTTTGTCCAAGGCATCCTATGGAGATTGTGTGAGGTAGTTATTTGCCATCCTAACTGACTTCTCACTCCTATTTATGATTTTATTCTATTCTTGAGACAATATCATTTGATATTTGTAATTTGTTTTGAATCAATTGTCATACATTAGAAGCTTATGCACGTGACAACCAGTATTTGGGGATTCTTTTTAATTAAGTTGACATATTATCCGCAATTAAACTTTTATTTTATTATCATTCTGCACTTTAATGTTATGATTAGGTTCTAGGCTAACTTGTCTTTGTGGGATAGGACGAGTGCCTTCACACTCATTTTTCGGTCATGTTCATAGGTCTCACGTGTATATAAGTCCAGTCTAACTAGAGTCTCAAGGATCTGTATGAAGACGTCTATACTTATCTTTGAGAGGCTATAAAAACTGTTAGGAAACTTCATTTTATTTATTCTCTCTTATCTTGTATGGTTATGTTCGTTAGTACTGAGTTATGCCCGTGTTCTTTTGAGAGATGGCAAGGACTAGAGCTACTGTTGCTGGTGGCAGAGGTGAGACAACTCCTGAGACAGTTATCGAGGCCCCAGTTAGAGGCAGGGGTAGAGATCGAGCTAGAGGTCATGCTCGTGGAGCATCACCAGTGAAAGGGCATGCTAGGGAGGTCTCTCCAGAGCCTACAACTGACCATAGAGGGAACCAGGTTCCTGCAAAGCACATAGCCTCACCTTTGCTACAGGATACCTTATTAATGGTGTGGAATATTCTTGAGAGTTTTGATCCGAGTGGTAACACGATAGGCACGACAGGTAGTTCCAAGAATGGAGGAGGAGCTCAGACTCCAGATTAGCATCATGCTTCCCTGGTTCACGATCTGATGGACCAACCACCAGTGGATACTAGTGTTGAGATTGATCCTGCACCAACTATTGAGGTTCGGGGTGCACCATTGGCTACATTGACTGAGAATGAGCAGCGCTGCTGTGAGATGTTTAGGAAGATAAACCCACCTCAATTTTAGGGTAGGAGGATAGAGGATGCTCATGAGTTTCTGACTACTTGTAGAGAGCTATTGGATACTGTCAACTTAGCTGAGTCAAACGGGGTTCGATATGTTACTTTTCAGCTTTGTGGGCTAGCAAAGAATGACAGAGGACATATTTAGGATCTTTGCCCACAGGATCTCCCACAGTGTATTGGGAGATGTTCTCTGGTGCTTTCTATGATCGATTTGTCCCTTTGAGCGTGAGGGAGGAGAGTCGCTTGAGGTTTGAGAGATTGAGATAGGATGACTTATCAGTCACAGAGTATGAGACCTGTTTTTATCAGTTATCTAAACATGATATAGCCATTATTCCAATGAGGCAGAGAAAGTTCGTAGTTTTGTGAGAGGATTTACCTATTCTATTTGACAGGCAGTGTTTAAAATATGTAGAGATGAAGCCTCTTTCCAGTTTATTCTGAGTGCTGCTAAGAAGGCAGAGCTGATGGAGAGAGAAGAGTTTGGGGACCCTAAGAGAGCCGTGTAACCGTTCAATCTTCTAGTACCTCATCTGGAGATATAGGGTTCTATAGAAGAGGTGGATCATACCAGCATCCAGGACTAGTTCATGCATCAATGCCTGCCTTTAACGGTGGTCAGACACATCGTGAGTTTACAAGGTGAGACATCTATGGTAGTTCGTCAGCATCAGCACTTCAGTCCTAGAGTCAGAGATTTTATTATGGTTGTGGAGATCTTGGTTACTTGATATGATAATGTCCCTCCCCATCCTAGATCTTTAGTTCAGACTAAACCACCGATGCCACCACCACACAGAGGGCGAGGCAAAGTTCAGACAAATAGTGGTGATTGGACTTCAGGCCGAGGGGCGAGTGGAGCCATAGTTCCACAGAGTGGGGGTAGAGGCATTGCCCAGACAGGTGGTGGTAAGGCATCACATTGTTATGCATTTCAGGGAGGACCAAGGTAGAGGCTTCTGATACAGTTATCACATATATTAACTTGGTTTGTCATCCATCTGCGTCTGTATTGTTTGATCCTGTATCTACCTACTCCTATGTGTCATCCTACCTTTCATCTAGATTCGACATGCTATGTGATCATATGCCTGTATCCATTCGTGCTAATACACCAGTAAGTGAGCCTTTAGTGGTGAATCGAGCATATCGATCCTTTCTTGTGTCTCCGTCTCGGTATGATACTTTGGTAGATATGATTATTCCGGAGATGGTAGATTTTGATATTATCTTAGGAATGGATTGGCTTTTCCCATAGCATGTTATTCTTGATTGTTATGCAAAACTGTGACCTTAGCCATGGTCGGGGTACCAAAGGTTGAGTGGAAGGGTGATAGTGGTTCTTATCCAAGAAAAGTCATCTCTTATATCCATGATCGAAAATTGATTGATAGGGGGTGTTTGTCTTACTTGGCTTTCATTCGGGATACTAATGTTGATCCACCTTCTATGGAGTCTATTCTGGTGGTTCAAGAGTTTGTCGATGTATTTCCTACTGACCTTCTAGGTGTTCCTTCCAATAGGGATATTGAATTTCCTATTGATCTAGAGTCGGGCACAAAGCCTATCTCTATTCCTTCATATCGAATAGCTCCAGCTGAGTTGAATAAATTAAAGGAGTAACTTCAAGATTTGCTGAGTGAAGGTTTATTCGTCCTAGTGTGTCGTGTTGGGGTGCCCCGGTCTTGTTTGTGAAAAAGAAAGATAGGTCCATTAGGATGTGTATTGGTTATAGGAAGCTAAATAAAGTGACTATGAAGAACAAATATTCTCTTCCTTATATTGATGATTTGTTTGATCAGCTTCAGGGAGCAACTTTGTTTTCTAAGATTGACTTAAGGTCTGGTTATCATCAGTTGAGGATTAGAGCATCAAATAACTATTAGACAGCTTTTCAAACTCAGTATGGCCACTCTGAGTTCTTGGTGATGTCTTTTGTGTTGACTAATGCCCCTGCTGCGTTCATAGAGCTGATGAATATGGTGTTTCATCTGTACATGGATTCTTTTGTGATAGTATTCATTGATGACATCTTGGTATATTCCAAGACTGGGTTGATCATGTTCGTGACTTGAGGCTAGTACTACAAAGGTTGAGAGAGGAAAAGTTATATGCAAAATTCTAAGTGTGAGTTCTGGCTTGATTTGATGGTATTCTTAGGGCATGTGGTGTCCAAGGAGGGGATTAGAGTCGATCCGACTAAGGTGGAGGCAGTAATGGGTGGACAAGGCCTACTTCAGCTATCGAGATTCACAGTTTTATGGGGTTAGCTAGTTACTATCGATAATTTATTCAGGGGTTTTCTTCCATTGTAGCCCCATTAACTAGGTTGACTCAGAAGAATGTAGCCTTCCATTAGTCTAAAGAGTGTGAGGAGAGTTCTCAAAAGCAAGTCTTTATTGACTTCAGCTCCTATTCTGACATTACCTGAGATAGGTGTGGACCTTACAGTATATTGTGATGCGTTAGGAATGGGCTTAGGTGGTGTATTGATGTAAAAAGGTAAAGTTATTACCTATGCTTCTAGACAATTGAAGGTTCACGAGAAGACTTATCTTATCCATGACTTAGAGCTAGCAGTTGTGGTTTTTGTGCTTAAGTTATGGTGTCATTACTTATATAGTGTGCATTGTGAGGTCTTCAGTGATCATAGAAGTCTTTAGTATACATTCAAATTAAAGGGATCTAAACTTTAGGCAGCATTATGGATGATGTCTTGAGTAGAAAGACTTCTAGCATAGGGAGTCTAGCCGCCATTCGAGTTGAAGAGCGACCTTTAACTAGAGATGTTCAATGTCTAGCTAATGGCCTAGTCAGGTTAAAGCTTTTTGATAAGGGTGGTGTACTCACTTTTTCTGAGGCTCGTTCTTCCTTGATGGACCAGATTTTAGAGTGCCAATTTGAGGATGAGAAGTTGTGTCTCATTAGAGACAATGTGACTAGAGGAGAGGCTAAGTAAGCAGTGATTGATCCTTATGGTGTTTTGAGGATTGGAGGTCAAGTTTGTGTACCTAAGGTGGGTGACTTGATTTAGATTGATTCTTGAGGAGGCTATACTCATTTTTCCATTCATCTAGGAGCAGTGATGATGTGTCATGACTTGAGTCAATACTATTGGTGGTGTGGTATGAAGAAGGATAGTTCAGAGTTTGTGGCTAAGTGTTTGACTTGTCAACAGGTTAAGTGTGAGCACCAGCAGCCTGGAGGTGAGTTCCAGAGGATACCCATTCCTACATGGAAGTGGGAGCGGATCATCATGGATTTTGTGGTGGGTCTACCCACTACCGTGGGTGGCTATGACTCTATCTAGGTAGTCGTGGATTGATTGACTAAGTATTCCCATTTTATTCCTATCAAGGTTACGTATACAATAGAAAAGTTGGCTGAGCTTTACATCAGTCAGATAGTTCGACTACATGGTGTGCTTATTTCTATCATTTCTGACCGGGGTTCACTCTTCACTTCACATTTTTAGAGGGCCTTGCAGCATCGTCTAGGTACTCAGCTAGATATGAGTTTAGCCTTTCACCCTTAGATAATAGATAGTCTGAGCGGACTATTCAGGTGTTAGAGGACATGCTTCGAGTGTGTGTGATTGATTTTGGTTCCTATTGGGACCAGCACTTACCATTAATGGAGTTCGCCTACAATAATAGTTATCCCTCCACTATTCAAATGGCACTATTTGAGGCTTTATATGGTAGATGGTGTAGATATTCGATTAGTTGGTTTGATTCAGTTGAGATGCACTCATTAGATGCAGACTTTCTTAGGGATGCTATGGAGCAGGTTCACATGATTTAGGGTAGGTTGTTAACCGCTCAGGGTCGACAGAAGAGTTATGCAGATAGAAGGGTTCGAGCAATAGAGTTTATGTAGAGAGGTCATGTTTGGCTTAGAGTGTCATCTATGAAGGGTGTGATGCAGTTTAGGAAGAAGGGCAAGCTTAGCCCTTGATTCATTGGCCCATTTAAGATCTTGGAGCGAGTTGGAAAGGTGACCTATAGACTGACCTTGCCACCTAGCTTATCATCTGTACATCCTGTGTTTCATGTCTCTATGCTTTGGAAATATATGCCCGATGAGTCTCATATACCTTCATTTGATTTAGTGGTACTGAGACCTGACTTGTCATTTGAAGAAGAGCCTATAGTTGTTTTAGATAGACAAGTTCGAAAGCTTAGAAACAAAGAGATGCTTCCGTGAAGGTGTAATGGAAGAACCATCCTATTAGAGAGGCGACCTGGGAGATGGAATCTGACATGCGTGCTAAATATCCTTATCTTTTTTAAGCTTCAGGTACTTTCTTCTACCTTTTATTCAAGGACGAATATGAATTTTAGTGGTAGATAATGTAATGACCCGTTATGTAATTTTGAGAATTAAAATTATCTCGTAAAATTTTAGCGGGTACTTTGGACTACTCTATAGCTAAGACTATTTAATTTGTAGGTAAGTTGAATAATTTGTACAAGTTGTGAGTTAAAATGTTAATTTTGTGAAAATTCTATACACTTTGGTCCATGTATTTTAAAATAAATCAGGAAACTTTTAGAACTTGAGGAACAAAAAAAAACCTATTGGAGCTGGAAAAAAAGGAAAGACTTTCTCAAGTAAGATTTCAATTGCAATTTAATTTCCTTACTCTGTTCGGTGCATACGTAGTACCAATGGATACTGATTTATCTTACATGTGTTGTGGGTCTAAGAATTTAAGTAACAATTATTATGACGTAAAGCTATCAAACCAAGAAACTTATAAAAAGATTCTTGTGTAGTGATTTTATAATTGGAACTGAAATTCTGAAGTGGAGAAATCATTGTTAAAAGGTTTGTATATTCATGTAGTTGGACCCTTATAGTAGATTGTAAAGAAAGTCAATGGTATAGGCAGTGACGTGTGGAATTGGATGAAGGCCACAATATGATTGTTACCTTTTTAGCTTTCCATAGATGTGATAATCTAGAAGTAATGACTGGTATTTGAAGATTGAGGCACTGCATATGTGCAACATCCTCTTCTTCACGTATGTACATATATTATATATATATATATATATATATATATATTTTAATCTTTAAGCAATTAACAATAGTAATAGGTTAATTAGATATTATATGTATTGTATTTTATAATTCTCTGTAAAATTATGTTATTTAGAGGAATTAAGATGGAAACCTAGGCTCAAAAATTTAGAAACTTGACTATAGATTTGGATGTTTTTAGTTGAAATCTTATTGTGGTAATTTATTTAACTAGATTGTGGTGCTACGGATTCCATTCAGGAGGGGAAGACTCAAGTGCTTGATTGGTTGTCTTTGGCTAAGGCAATAGAATTTCTTAACCTTTGTTAAGTATATAGAATCTTGTACTTCCTTGTGTGAGGTGTTGAGTATGATTTTGAAATGTTGAGTTAGTATTGCTGTTGTACCAGAACTATGTTATCATAAATTGTGCATTGTATTAAAATTAGTCATTTTTATATTATTGTGTAATGCCTTTTTGAATTGACTTTTGTGACAAGTGTTATGTGGACTAAAAAAGAATAATAATTAAAGAGGATGTACACTTTCGAGAGATGTGTCGTACATCATAATGGATTCTATATTTTGAGGGTCGTGTTATATACCGCGACGAATACTATGATTCGAAGGTGTCACATACTGCAATAGATGCATGGACTAGAATTCCCCCATAGGTCCCAGACTGTGAGACGACGGATATGTATCACTAGGTCAGACATGCATCATCATATTTGATATTGTATTGCACTGCATTACACCTCATTATTATTTATAAACTTGTGAGTGCCTTATGTGAAACTTATGATGGATGTATTTGATCGCTTGTGTTGTAATCTATAATTATTGGTGTGATGTTATTGAGCTTTATGCTATATACATTGTGAATTGTTAGTCTGGACTGATTTTATGTAGGTTGTAGTTATGGGGGTTTGGTTGGAGTGTTAGGGGTACGTGTCTTCTATATTACTTAATTTTGTGTTTAGTAGTTCACTTACTGGGTACAGTGTATTTGGTACTCATCCCTTAGTATAATATTTTTATAGGTTACGAGCGCAGATCTTCGTGATACCATCTATTCTTCTTTGTCTGAGGCATCCTGTGGAGATTGTGTGAGTAGTTGTTTGCCATCCCAGCTGACTTCTTACTCCTATTTATGATTTAGTTCTATTTTAGAGACAATGTCATTTGATACTTGTGTTTTCTTTGGAATCAATTGTCATACATTAGAAGTTTATATACGTGACAACTAGGTTTTGGGATTCTTTTTAATTAAGTTGACATATTATCTCGGATGGAGCCAAAGATTGACTATTTTTTGGCCTTGGAGTATGATGGAATAAAGCAAAATGACTCTTTAAACT
>JAOTQJ010000002.1:14719379-14747369 GCA_025642045.1 Solanum sejunctum | reverse complement strand
TTATGTACGTTTTACTATTTTCTTTGGCTTATGAGATCCATCTGTGTTATGTACTTCCGGTTTTGCATATTCGGTACATCCTTCGTACTGACCCTTTCCTTCGGGGGGTCTGCGTTCATGCCCGCAGGTACCGATGAACAGGTGCGAGACCCTCTGGCCTAGGATCTCCTTTTTTCAGCTGCAGTGCCCTCTTGTTTCAGAGGCCAGCTAGTTGGTAGTTTTTCATGTTCACGCGTTCTATAATTATGCTATGTATATGCACGTACTGTTCCACATATGTGTCTAGAGGTCTGTGGATACTATTGGGTAGTGGGTATGTGAGAGAAACTTGAACATATGGTCTACTACATGTATTTGATACTTGATCGGGCGGCGAGACCCCATTACACTATGTATGACATGATTATTAGGTGGCAGGACCGCAGCGGAGACCTTGTCAGTCCGCATTGATGTATATGTGTAAATGTATATATATATATATATATATATGTACTTGAAATGTTGTGTGGGTTGCTGCTGGAGTTTCTGTGCAGGTGCGGTTAGTTAATAAAACAGAGGAAACTCTGCCAAAATTTTGGTAGGATTCTTAGACTTTAAGTTGTGGTTTTGCGACTTAATATGGGTTTAGGTGCCTAACCGGCATGAGTCATGGCCCCGGGGTTGGGCTGTGACATACACCAAAAAAACAAGAGGCTACTTCCCAAGATAGACTCCATATAATATCATATCATAATGTTATTTATGGATCTACTAGCTAAGTCAATTAAGATAACCTACTATACGTAGTTATCGATCTAGGAATTGCTACTAGAGGCTCCCTAATCAAGTACCCATCTCAAAGCCTTCTCTGTGATAAGTCAAATCTAAATGGAATAGATAAAGTAAATCCATCAATTCATAACATATGGAAAGACAATAATTAACTATCAATCTACTTTAAGAATGTAATACCCCGAATATTAAAAAAATAAAGTAAAATTGCAAAAACTAATGTAATATAAATTCTATGAGGCCCATCTATAGATCGTAGATCTATTTACGGGCTGTGGTGGTGGTCATAGATGGGACGTTAAATTAAATTTTTTTTTGGGAATTTAAGTGAAGTCTATGAGCATATTCTATGCATCATACTACAGATCGTAGATATTCCTCGTAGATGAGATACTAAGACATAAAATTTTAACCTTAGATAGGTTGAAGGATGTTTATGAGTCATGGATTGGGTGATATCTCATGGAAATGGTTTCTTAGATGAGGTTCATTGAGATATAATTTTTAGAACTCTTTGGTCTATGAATGATGTTTTATAGGCCATAGTTGAAATTATGGGTTGTGGTTTTGATTTTGTGGAACGAGGGTCAGGATTGAATAATTGTAGGACTTTCTCTATAGATAAGCAAGATGGTCCATAAATCATTGTATGAGCCAAAAAAATAATTTCCTGATTGAGATTCTGAAAGCTTGAAAATTAGCTTGACTTCTATGAGAGGGATTCAATGGGTTGGAATTCCACCTATGGGTTGTAAAAAGATTTCCATTCAAAAGTTTTTCAGATTTTATTTTGAGGCCTAATATTTACGAACAAGGTTATATAATCTGTAGGAGGAACCATGGATGGTAGATGACCCTCATAATCACTAAACAAATAAGTTTTTCAAGGTTATTCTTGACATTATTGATATCTTTAATATTAAATTTATGTCATTTCTAAGTTATTCCTAAGTCTTATAACTATATTTGTACTTCCAAAACTACCCATTCCCCCTCAATCATCGAAATTTTCAAATTTTGTTAAGTCTTCTCCTCCTAAGGAAAGATCAAGGTTAAGCTCTAAGGTCTTCTATGCTAATCAGTGATTCTACTTGAGCTATGTAGATATTCATTTAAGAATTTCTTTCATCCATAAAATTCAAAGAATTATCATCTTTCTCAATGAATTTTCAATGTAAAAGTTTGGATTTTGATGATCTAGCTTTGGACTTCATGAATTAAGTTTTTATTCATTATTATTAATTCAATTATGCATAAATTGCCATAATATATATGAATTCAAAGTTTTTCATTCAAATTCTTCTCAATTCCATCTAGTATTCATAAAATTCTTATGGGTTCTCCCAATTATGATTTTAATTTATATCATTCTTCATGATTATGCATGATTTTATCCAAATTACATGATTTAAAATTGATTAGTTATGAACCTATGCAAATTATCCTACTTTTCATTATGAACTATAATCATGAATTAACAAGCCTTCTTCTTCTCGGTGCTTTCAACCAAGGCAAATTAGAGTTCTTCAAGATCCATGTAAGGGCTCAAACTTTGTAAGGCCTTAATGGTGCATGAAAATTTAATTCCAAAATTTTTTGACCAAAGTGACACCACAAAGGCATCTCCACCGGTAGTGTGACTCCTCACTGGCCGTGTAGAGGAGCCTTAAGGTGGCCCTTGCCTTGTGTTTAGAGTGCTTGGGCTCATGGTGGAGTTCAAGACTAAGGTACCCATCACTGAGCACACACGACTCATGTGACACTGCACTGGCCGTGTGGTGACTCGTGAGAGGAGCCTTGGGCTTGAAAGTCATATTTTGGCTAAGGTATTTCACATACGAATCCCTACATAGGTTGTGTGGTAGCTCGTAACGGTGTTGGCCTGAAAATTTTCTAAGTATGAAATCACCGGATCGGAACTTAGTTAGTGAAGAATTTTTCTAAGTAAGTTCACATGGACAGCCATACAATCCGTGCGACACCTCATGGCCCGTATGCCTTCATTACGAGACCCCTGACAATTTTTTGAAACTCGGTAAGTGGGATTGATTCGTGCTCCCTTTCAACTATGAAGATCCCAAACTCTTTTACTCTTTGATTTCATGAAATCGAGCTTATTTTGAATATAGGTCCTTTAGATTATTATTTATTCAATTCAATTGGATATGGGTTATGCTTAATTATCATTTTTAAAGTGATTGAAGAATAATATGTTGAATTTCATGAATATTATGAATATTTGAATATGCATTATCCCTTTGAAGTTTAATTTAAGCATGGGTAATATGAATTGTGATTTAAATGAGAATATACTTATGAGTTTACTTGAATTTCATATTATATTGTTAATTTAAGTTTGAATCTCTATTATCCATGCCATTCTCATATCATTCATGGCATTTGCATACATGATCATTGATTTTTATAAAGATTATAAAATGGGTTAAGCCCAATTATATTAATGAATATGGTTTTGACGAAAACTAAGATTATAACAAGAATGTGATATATAAATGTCTATGATATGGCTCTTTGAGCAAATTCTGGGTGTTTAAACCTCTTTGATATATGTGAATGAGGTATTTTTATGCATAAAAGGTTTGATTTGAAGTATGATTTGGCTTTTTTGCCAAGTATGAAAGATTATGACAAATGTTTGACTTTTAAGCTTAAGTATGCATTGAAATGATTTGAAATGACTTATGCCTCTTTTGAAAGCATGTATGCAATATGTATTCTGGTGTGCTGATGACTTAGCACCGAGTGAACTTGAGGGGACGAAGGAGGGAGGGTTATCTCCAGGGGTCCAATTCCCAAGTCTCATAACTATGTGTCATCATAGGTATTTATTTATGGTAACCCTTATCAAAATATGAGGCCGTAAGGTACAGTTACAACTATGATATGGTGAATAAAAATTTTATTCGAAATGGGAGTGCTCGTAAGGAAGGTTACATCTTCAAAATGGGAGGCCCGAAAGGAGAAGTATGGTCTACTTTTGGCAATTAGATCACCTCTTATTTGGTGTGGGGAAGATATCAGAATTTCAAGTAATAACTTGCTTGGTCTTATAAGTCAGTTGAGGTCTCATCTCCTCTATGTTGAAGTATTATGGAATGGCATGCATCATGGATTTCATGTTATATAAATATATTATACTTCTTTGCTTATATGTGCTCTTGTCATCTAACATTAAATGCAGGTTGATTGAATTCATATACATTACATGCTCACATATTTAGTACATTCAAATGTACTAATGCACATTTTTTGCCTACATGATCTAACCATATAGGGATCGGAGATTATATTCATCCACCTTTTGACGGCTAGTTCAGATTGTGAAAGTTGTTATGGTGGGTCCTATCATCCAAGGACAAGCCATCATCCATCTACCTATATGTTGTTTCCACTTATATTATATTTACTTTGAGGATTGTCTTGGCCCCTGTCCTATTCTATGCATTAGTGGCATCTTTAGATAATATCTGGACTCTTATACGGATATGTGCTATGTTTTGCTATTTGTAGATTATGGTTATGGATATTTATTAAATATTGATATTTTGATGAATTGCTTATGATGAGAAGTGGAAATGTGGAAAGTCCTAAGTCTCGTTTTATCCCCATAACATGAGTCATACTTACCCACATTTTAGTTCCTATGTGTTATGTGCTATATGAATCCATGCAAATTCCTATCCTTATGACATTCCCATAGCGTGAATCATACTTTTCGTCCCTTAGAACTATGTGTTTACTACTTCATTATGCGTTTCTAAACTGATGATGTGAATATAGATACTTTAGGGCTTGTTTAGGGACTCTCAAGTTTCCAATCGCCCTGTCACTCCTAGACCCTAAGTCCGAGTCATGAAAAGCTTGGTATCAAAGCCCTAGGCTTATAAATGATCCTCAAAGTCCAACATTCCACATTTATTAGAGTCCTCTTCATGGGCGTGAAGTGCACCATGCCTATGAGTGGGAGATAATGATAGCGTTCTAAGAATTGTATCACTTCTTCATATCTTATGTCATGCTATAGACCACTTATTAAGGCTTCTTAACTCTGATGATGCCCTTACTATATTACAGAATATGCCTCCACGAAGAGCTCCTCTATAAAGGCAGGCCTCGGTTAATGAGAATCAAGTTCCTCAAGAGCCTATTGGAGAGCCGATCACTCATGGTGAATTCTATACTACTATTTCCATGCTTGCCCAAGTGGTAACCATCAAGGCTAAACAAACTAATCTTCCTACTCGTGCTCCCACTCCAGCTGCTAGAGTGAGAGACTTTACCCGGACAAATACTCCAGAGTTTTATAGATCAAAAGTCGATAAGGATGCTCAAGACTTCATTGATGAACTCTCTAAAGTGTTGACTATTATGGGAGTGATGTTGCTCAAGTTACACCTCCTTTTTAGAGGATAACATGATCATTATCAAGATATAAAACCTAACCAAGGTTAGGGTCGAACCCACAAAAAATATATAGACTCAAGACAAATTCACCAATAAGAAATTCAAGTAGTTAACCAATTCAATTCCCCGGTAGAGGATGGGGAGTTGCAATAATCAGTAAGAAAGTAAACTAAACTAACCATAACAAGAGATGATCAATAATACAGAGCAACTAGGGTATTGTGTTCCTCATGATTCCCCAACTTAGTATCATCGGATAACCCAATTCTTGTCTAGTGTATAGTATGCAAGATGGTAATTTAAGTTCACCAAGTCCTTTGGTCAAAGGTGAGAGACAACTTTCAATATGCGATTTGGCCCATCCCCATAGTGCGCAATACTAACCATTACCTATAAGTACTAATACAACCTCTCCTTGGCCCAGTTCAATTGATTAGACGAGAACATATTAATCAAATCCTATTAATCAATTTCTTTTCCTATTCATTACTACCTTGATCCAGTCAATAATACTAGGCAGGTTCTAATATTGGACACCATTAGAAAACATTCAAAATGAAGATAATTGATTAATACATACCTATTCCAAGAATTATAAATTACCCAGGTTTACTTAGTTAGTTCTTCATGATTTCCACAACCTTAGTTATGGATTTAGCTGTTCATGCTATGTGTAGATGAAGAAATTATGAATTGAGAAGACATAATTAAAAATATTTACACAATTGAATTAAGATCAAGCAAACTCAAGAAGAATGAGAATCACAAGCTTCAAGATCAAATTTACCCACAAGTATGTTCTTACGATCTTCTCTCCCAAGTATTGAGTTCTCCAAGTACATACCTTAAAAGTACTGAATAATAACGTCCTCCTCTGAAAAATAACCTAAAAGTACTATTTATAATAATTATAATTAAGTCTTAAATATATTAGAAAAACTGGTTGGCAAACTCCACTAAAGCTCTCTACGATACGTAATTGGGGTCTCGCAACCAACTCCTGGGATTTTAGATTTCTTTTCTACGATATCACTTTACGATTCATAAAGTGATTTACGATTTGTATGACATGCTCATAGGCCTCAACTTCATCAAATTTTTCTTCACTTGAAAATCTTCATGAAGCCAATTAATACGACCCGTAGAATGTTCTACGACTCGTATGTATGTCTCGTTGAGCAGATCTTCAAAAATCATCCATTACTGCAATTTGTCATGATACATCCTACAACTCGTAAAATGCTCTACTGTCTATAGAGGGTCTCGTAAATCATCAAAAACCAACAATCTTCTGCAATGTTGTCCTACTTCATGGTCAACTTGTATTTCTGCAAATCTAAACACAAAAATATATAAAACCTACAAATATCACATTGAGAACACATAAAAGAATCTTAAGTTTTAACATCAAAAGTATTGTATTTTGACAACACATCAATACCCTCAACTTAAAATTGTTGCTTTCCCTCAAGGGAAGACTCTATCTACATAGACAATACAGTAACACATATAAATTAACTCATTGGCATATATCATATACATCTCAAACTCAGATACCCACACCAGCTTTTTAAAATAAGATCAAATAGCTATTTAGCAAATCAATACAAATTGATGCATGTGACAACACAAATATGGCAAGCAAGGGGCTATCAATAGTCTACAATCACTAAATAAGTCAAATGCTAACAATGCAATGCAAGTACCCTCACAGAAAGAAGTCTCATAGTTGACACTCAATGATGATTTCATGTTTAACCTTGGGACTATGCAAAAACACTCACTCTTACAAATGATATTCATGAACAATGACTAAAACCATAGTCTTTCCCCAATACTCATGACTCAGACCTTCAACTAACTGGACTAGGATCACTTTAGGACCTTGTAGGCTTGTAATGTAGGCTCAGAAGGCTTTGGTATGATATGTTAGGGAAATAGTCACTAATGGCCCTCCTTGAAATTGTGTTTTTCTAAATTCCACAAACTCTGTTATTTTCACCTTATTCTCCTTTTTGCTTTATTCAAGCTTTTCTCAGGTGTTTTTTTCTCATTTTTCAGCTTTTTTGTTTTATTTTTATGCTTCTTTTTGCTTTTTAACTCAATATAAGGCATCTTTTATTTATCTTGCGCACGATAAATGATTTTTCTTCTTTTTTCTCTTCATTCCTAACTCTTCCCCTTATTTTGTGCTTTTACCTTTACACCATACACCCTCAACTTAGACTTTTTGCCTTAGTCAACGTTCACAATGCTCAAGGAAAGAATAGGACCAAATTCAGGATTTTTCATTATATAAGGCTAGATTAATTAGGTGTTTAGAAAGAATTGGTACATGTAAGGGTCATATATTTGGAACAAGGGATATATTATCATTTAATTGGTTAATTTTAGGCTAAAGTGAACTATTTCAGAAAAAAGGCCTAAGATCCTTTCCTAATCCTTTCCTAATTTTAGGCTAGAGTAACAGGGCAGGTTCTGAATTAGCACAAAAAATACATGAATCTAGCAAAATAAGCTCACATTCTCATTGCATTGCATACTTATCAATAAAAGACTCACAGATCATGCTTTCTATCTCAATTTACCCTCACTTATCAGAATAAATATTATCAAACACCTAAATATGCATGGTTACTATCTAACTGCTAATCAAAAATTTTTGGTAGGTATCATTTTTCAAACAAAACACAAAAAACATATTATATTCCATAAGTATTAGTATTATATGGTACAAATATTATCTAAACATCCTAAACGTGTCGATTCAACAAAAATTAAATATCCACGAGGAAAAAGAATACAGGCAAGAAAACTTAGGGATAAAAAACTAGGGTAGTTATGGACCATAAGCTACTCAGACTTCACTGAGGTCCATAACTATCCATACCCCATGAAAAAGATGTGCATTACACCTAATTCACAAAATCAATCAAAATAAACACATAAAAGGGGTCAAAACCATACTTGGGAACCTAAGCACTGGTCTGTGGATGAGTCTAGCCACCCTCTACCTACGGGGTAGTCTGCTCAGTGGTAATACTCTATCCAGAAGGGCCAATACCCCTCAACTTATCCTCCTCTCGAGCTCGTCTGATCTTCTCCTCACACCTCGACTCTCTTAATGCACGCTTGAGATCCTTCTCCTCTGGCCTCCTTGCACGTACCCCATCCATACAAGGTCTCTTCTCAAGAGAAGAATAGGTAGGCTCGTCGGTAGCAAATAAATTAAGCACTAAAACAAGATATATCATCTCTGGTAATATGATTGGTGTCACTAGATATGCTGTTAAGTCAGTCCTAAGCTGCTAGATCTTTGTCTGCATGGCTGACAAATCTGAAGGTCGGGCCTCGATTAATCTTTTTGGTACCCACTCCTCAAAGACGTTGATGTGGGTATCCATGATAAAAATATAGTCCTAAATAGCAGCGACCACATCTGACCCTTCGAGTCTGAAATAGCCTGCCAGACCCAAGGCCTAATCTTCTCAAAAAGCTGAGTCAACTACACCCTAACATACGCTAACATATATGCCATGGCTGTGTAGAAATGGCAGACATAGAGATCATGCCCGTAGTATTAGCCTATGAAGTAGTAGCCTCTGGTACAACAGCGTCAATATTAGGCCTTTTCTCCTCATTTACACTATGTTGCGGGGGCCTCTCTTCAGTAGTAATAGTAACAATAGTGGTGTTAATCTTTGAACCCTTAGGCGGTGGTGCTAGGGTAAATATCTCTGGCATAGGTGGGGGATGTACTCGCTGAAGTGTCACCGAGTTCTCATAAGTCTTGATCAAACTAGTCTCCAAAGTGTGCTGGGTCTCAACTAACCAGTCCAGCTAGTGTAAAATCTCCACCCTAGGCTCCAAGCAAAGCCTATAGATCAAATAGGGAAAGGGCTGAAGGTGGACCTCTTCAGTGCAGCCTCATGTATCTGCTCAGTGATGAGGTGAGCCCAATCAATGTCATAGCTAACTAAGATGCTAGTAACCAAAATTGTACACTCTAGTGAAAGAGTATTGTTTGCAAGTGTCAATCGAATACAATAATGAACAATAGCCCACTAAATTTGGCGGAGAAGCTGAGCGAAGCCTTGACTATAGGCTCCATGTGGGTGGTGACCTAAGCAAGTTTTGGACCCTGCTCTGTAATACACCAGTCCACCCATCTCTATAATATAGGTCGATACTCAGGATCCTTCATGATTAATGGGTTCGTGGCCTGCCACAACCTGTTATTAAACTCCGCTGTGGATTTGGAGGCATGGTACTTAGGACTAAAAAGCATTCAATGGATAGTCTACTTTGATATGTCTACCCATCGACCCCTCACTCGTGTCCTTATTAGTCGGGGCTGAGTGAGGGGTTTCTTCTCTTTGAGAAGAGAACATTGGATGCTGGCTGCGTAGGATGCGTAGAACTCCCTCACCATAATCAAGTAGTGTTGTCCAAGTGACTCTGTTAGCCACTAAAACTCATAGCGGATCATCTTGTCTTAGAGACCGAGAACACGGCTAAATCCATCAGCTATCACTCTAGGCTCCTTATATATAAAATAGGTTAGCTTGCCCCACTTCTTTGGTTGTATACCCTCTATATAGATCTCATCCATGCCCTCGATGCACCACTGGTTAGCAAGGGTATCTAGTGTAGAAGAAGATGATGGTATGACTGAGGACTCCTCCTCTGATCTATCCTTGGCTCAGAACTGGACTTCTCTCCAGATAGAGTCATCTATGGCATGCTTTTATCGTTACTGCCTCTCTCATCAAATTTGGAAGGATTACCAACCTGACCCTGAGTATGCCCAGCTTTGGTGGATGCTACGGTCTATATGAGATGGGGTATGAGTCGTAGATTACTTTACGACTTGTAGACCAGTTGTAGAGACTTAACTTGATACTCTTGTCAACCAACTTTGCTAACTTAGTCCTGTACCTGCATACTCTTCATAAATAACTGCTACCCTATATGCAACCAACCCATTGTCTAAACTTACAATCAAAATACAAGATAATAACTATCTATGAATCCAAAAACTCAAAAAACAAATAATATAACTATGCTATTACATCAAAAACCTTGGGTTGCCTCCCAAATAGCAACTGATTTATTATCATGGTACCACTTAGGTAAATTGGTTACTCAGGCTTCACCAATTGCCCAAACTTTACTCTTGAGCTTATCTGGATGCTTCATGGACTAAAAAATGTCTAAGAAAACTTCTTCATCATTTAATCTAAACCTGAGTTGACCAACTTCCAGATATATTAAAGCTCGTCTAAAGGTTAGGAATGGTCTTCCCAAGATGACTGGGATGTCAAACTCAACCTCGCAGTCTAGAATTACAAAGCTTGTAGGAAATATAAATTCCTCCACTTTAACCAATACATCATAAAATATCTCCATAGGCTTCTTCACCACTTCATCCACCATTAAAAACAGCATGCTAATAGAAGTAGGGGCTCCCAATCCAAGCTTATTGTAGACTGCAAAGGGCATCAGATTGATACTGACACCTAAATCACATAGTGCCCTTACAAACTCCTCATCACCTATAGTGCAAAGTATGGTGAAAGCACTTGGATCTTCACACTTCTGAGCTAAGGACTTCATAATGATAACACTGAAATGTTGAAGCTCTTGAAAAAACTCCTGATTCACAATCTTGGTGATCAAGTCCTTTATATACTTTGGATAGCCTCACATTTTCTACAAAGCCTTAGTGGGAGGGATATTGATAGATAGTTGCTTAAGTATGGAGAGAAAGTACTTGAACTTGCTTTCTTCCTCCCTCTTTTTGATTCTTTGAGGGAATGAATGAGGAGGCTTAGGAACGGGTTTAAACTTCTGTGGTGCTTCAGCTGCTTTACTTACCCCATCCTTGCCAGGATCATCTCCTTCATTTGCATCTTTAGCTGCAACCATTTCCTCATGAATATCTTCCTTATCAACCGGCATAGAAGGATCAATAGAGCTCTTGCCACCCCTAGTAGTAACCACCTTATATTGCCCCTCATTCTTAGGATTTTGCACTGTGCTACTTGGCAATTTACCCTTCTAGCATTGATTCAACTGAGTTGACACTTGACCAAACCATATCTCAAGCTATTTAATAGTCACAGAATGAGACTCTATTTTTTGATTTATGCTTGAAATATCTGATTTCATGCCCCTTAGAGTCTCATCTTGTGTCTCATCCTTCTTCAACAGGCGATCAAACATCTCCTTAATTCTGGAATTGCCTGCACCTACGTCACGATTATGTGGTAGCACATAAGGACTATTTCTGAAGCCTTCTTTGTGACTCCAATATGCATCTGAACCCATGTTCCTATCATAGTAACCATCTGGGTTATCTCTGAAAGCTCCATTTCTACCATAGTTCCAACCTTGGCGTCCTTGACCTTGGTGCCAATAGTCTTGATTAGACCTTTGACATTGGTCTGGAAACCCCCCCATCTGTTCATTCACAAAATATGTGTCCTTCTTAGAGTACTACTCCTCATACATGGGTGCACGTAGAGATTGGTGAACCACTACATTCACTCTAACTTGGTTCTACTTGATCACCACATCTATGCTTGTGCGAAGCTGAGCAAGTTGTTCCATAATCTATTCATTAATTTTGGCTTGCTCTAAATTCACATTGACAATACATGAACTCTTCATGGAAGCTCTATTCCAATGTCCTATGCACGATTCGCTTGACCACTTGCTCCATATGCTCAAAAATCCTTGCAAATGGATGATCTAGAGACATGCCCCCCATGATAGTATTTGCATAAGCCTGACTATTCTCATCAAGGGAACGGTAGAAGATCTCCACCAAGGCATCATAAACTATCTTGTGATTAGGGATGCTCCTCAGATATTTAGTAAATCGCTCCAAAGTAATGCTTATTGAATTACCATGAGTTGCTCAAAGTTGTTGATCCAGTTTTTCTGCTTGAACTTCTTCGATCTAGAGAAGTATCTCTCCAAAGAGGCCTTCTGCAAATCTGCCCAACTAGTGATTGAACTCTCCGGAAGCTCAAATAGCCATAATGTTGTATTGCCCGTGAGAGACAATGGAAAGAAATGAAGTTCCCACTACATCCATAGACAAATTTTGTGTCCCCATCATACTCTTACAAACAAATGTGATATTATACAAGTGGCTATATGGATCATCTGATGGTAAGCCTGCAAATAGCCCATGGTTCTGCAGTATTTAAAGTAACCCACTAGAGACTGTGAACTTTGTATCTACCAGTAGTGGTGGAAACATAATAGCTCCCATTACACCCATAGCCATGGAGATCAACCTGTACTGATTTCACTGGTAAGCATTGGCATTAAACTCCCGAGGCTATGGAATGTCCTCAAAAGGAGATGAGTTTTTACTCCTATCATCATCATTATTACCTTGATTCAAAGTTGCAATGGCAGCATTGTTGGCATTTTCTAGGGCATTTCTTCTTGTAGTTCTGTGGATTTCTGGATGAAATGGAGTTAAGGGATTGTCTTGACTTCGCGTGTTGGGCATACACTACTTGTATACCCTGCGAAGAAACAAAAAATAAAAACAAAAGTAAAACAAAGGGAACTAAGAATTTAACACTCAAATTACTTAATGAATCAACCTAAGTCTAGCCGTATTCCCCGGCAATGACTCCAAAAATCTTGATATCGCTTAAGTTACACCTTTTTTAGAGGATAAAGTGGTCATTGTCAAGATATAAAACCTTACCAAGGTTAGGGTTGAAACTATAGGGAATACATAGACTTATGACAAATTTACCAATAAGTAATTCAAGTAGTTAACCAACTCAATTACCCAAAGGGGGAGGAGGGGTTTGCAGTAATTAATAAGAAATTAAACTAAACTAACTATCAGGAGGGACAATCAATAATAAAGAGCAACTAGGGTATTGTGTTCCTCATGATTACCCAGCTTAGTATCACCAGATAACCTAATTCTTGTTAGTGTGTAACATGCAGGATAGTAATTTAAGTTCACCAAGCCTTTTGGTCAAAGGTAAGAGGTGAATTTTACTATGTGACTTGGCCCATCTCTATAGTGTGCAATACTAATCATCCCTATAGGTCCCAATACAACCTCCCTTTGGCCTAGTTCGGTTGATTAGATGAGAATACATCAATCGAATCCTATTAATCAATCACTTTTCCTATTTAATACTATCTTAGTAAAGTTAGTACCACTAAGCGGATTCTAATGTTGGCCACTATTGGAAAATATACAAAATGAAGAGAATTGATTCATGCATATACTCATTCCAAGAATTATAAATTACCCGAGTTTACTTAGTTAGTTCTTTATGGTTCCCACAACCCTAATTGTGGATTTAGCTATTCATGCTATGTTTAGCTGAAGAAATTATGAATTGAGAAGACATAATTAAACACTTATGCAATTGAATTAAGATCAAACAAACCCAAGAAAAATGAGAATCACAAGTTTCAAGATCAAATTTATCCATAAGTGTTTTCTCATAATCTTCTCTCCTAAGTATTGAGTTCTCCAAGTACAAACCCTAAAAGTGTTGAATAATGATGTCCTCCTTTAAAAAATAACCGAAAGTACTATTTATAGTAATTACAATTAGGTCCTAAATAAATTAGAAAAATTGATCGGCAAACTCCATGAAAGCTCTCTATAACACTTAGTGTCTTATACAACTCATAGCGGGGTCTCGTAATCAGCTTCTAGGATTTTAGACTTCTCTTCTATGACACCACTTTTATGATTCGTAAAGTGATTTACGACTTGTACTACATGTTCTTAGGCTTAAACTTCATCAAATTGTCCTTCATTGGAAATCTTTATGAAATCTATCAATACTACTCATAGAATGTTGTATGACTCGTATGCATGTCTCGTTGAGTTGATCTTCAGAAATCATCCCTCAATGGAATTTGTCACTAAACTTCCTCTACGACTCGTAAAATGCTTTACGATCCATATATGGTCTCATAAATCTCAAAAACCAGCAATCTTCTATAATTTTGCTCCAAATCATGGCCAACCTATATTCCTGCAAATCTAAACACAAAAACACATAAAACCCAGAAATATCGCATTGAGAACACATAAGATCCTAAGTTTTAAGCATTAATAGTGTTGTATTTTGACAGCACATTAGGGAGTGACTTCAAAGTAGAAAAATAAGCTAGTTCTTTATCAGTTGAAAGATGTGGCTAAAGTGTGGTATACCCAATGGTTGATGGAGAGGGTTTGTGGTGATGGGGTTAACTGGGAAGAGTTCAAATTTGCTTTTCTGGATTGTTTCTTCCCTTTTGAGCTTAGGAAATCTAAAATTACAAAATTTATCAACCTCAAGTAGGGTGGAATGAGCGTGAGGGAATATGCCCTCAAGTTCACAAAGCTCTCCAAGTATGCTCCTATGCCAATGGCTAACCCCGTGCAAGAATTCATAAGTTTATTTCTGGGATCTCTGATTTGGTTGTGAAAGAATGTCATATGGTTATACTTATTCAAGATATGGACATCTCCAGGATCATGACATATGCTAAACAGATTGAAAGGGAAAGCTCAAGGAGAAGAGGGTGAAAGATTATAAGAGGGCCCGTTATGATGATGGATTCTCTAACTCTAAGGGTCGTGGTGGTTATGGTCACTTCTAACAGGGCCAAGGTTCTAATGCAAGGGATGTCAATTCTAGAATGCCTTCTTCCAAGGCACAAGTTGGAGTTGGCCAATGTCTATTCTGTGTACTACTTGTGGGAAGAATCACTCGGGTGCATACTTTTGGAGCTCAAGTGCTTATTTCGGGTGTGGTGATAAGAACCATAAAATTGTTGATTGCCCTAAAACTTCCAAGAAGGGTCAGGGTGGCCCAAGGTGATCAAGGCCAGCAAAGATCTCCACAAGGTGATTACCCTAGAAATAATATGTTCTATATTTTGCATGCTCGTCAGGAAGTGAAGGAGACTCCGGATGTTGTGACTGATATGTTAAAAGTCTTTGATTTTGATACATATGCTTTACTTGATCCAGGTGGAAATTTATCTTTTGTGACTATTTTTTTTGGTTGTTAAATTTGTATTGAATCCTGAAATTCTAAGGGGGGGGCTTTTTTGGTTTATACTCCCGTGGGTGAGTCAATTGTTGCCTAAAGAGTCTATTGGGATTGTCCTATATCTGTTTTACATAAAGTCCTTTTATGTGATCTTGTGGAACTTGAGATATTTAGTTTTGATATTATTCTTGAGATGGATTAGTTGCATGCTTCATATGCCTCTATAAATTGTAGAACCCAGAAAGTCAAATTCCAATTTTGAGATGAACCTGTTATTGAATGGAAGGATAGTGACTCCACTATTAAATGTTGGTTTATTTCCAATCTCAAGGACCAAAAGATGATTTTTATGGGGTGCATCTATCATATTATAAGGTTTAAAGATATGGAGTCTGAGGTACCTACTCTTGAATTAGTTTCGGTGGTTAATGAGTTTTCGGATATATTTTCCAAAGATTTACTAGATATTCCTCCCTAAAGGGAAGTAGACTTTGGTATAGATCTCCTCTCGGATACTCAACCTATCACTATTCTTTCATATTGTATGACAGCGGCTGAATTAAAAGAATTGAAAGATCAATTGAAGGATTTGATGGAGAAAGGCTTCATTAAACCAAGTATATCACCTTGGGGTGCTCCGGTATTATTGGTAAGAAAGAAAGATGGTTTTCTTCGGATGTTCATTGATTATAAGCAATTGAATAAGGTCACCATCAAGATTAAATACCCATTTAGAAGGATTAGTGACTTGTTTGATCAACTTCAAGGAGCCATCCATTTTTTCAAAGATTGACCTCCATTTCGGTTATCATCAATTGAAGGTTAAGGAGTGTGATGTTTCTAAAATAACTTTCCAAACTAGATATAGGTACTTTGAATGTATGATGATGTCATTTGACTTGACTAATGCTCTAGCGGTGTTTATGGATCTTATGAACCCGCTGTTCAAGCCATTTATTGATAGTTTTGTGGTTGTCTTCATCGATAATATCCTTATTTATTCCCAAAGTGAGTGGGAGCGAATGGATCATTTGAGGCTGGTTCTTCAAACATTAAGGGAGAAGCAAATTGTATGCTAAGTTTAGCAAATGTGAGTTTTGATTGGGTGAAGTAGCTTTTCTTGGACATGTGGTATCTGGTGATGATATTAAGATTGATCCAAAGAAGACAAGACCATGAAGAATTATCCTAGACTATTGACTCATTTAGACATTTAAAGTTTTCTTGGGTTGGCTGGTTAATATAGGAGATTTATTAAAGGTTTCTCATCTATTGCGCCTATATTACATAAGTTGACTCAAAAGAAGGACAAGTTTGTATAGTCGGATGAATGTGACAAGAATTCTTAGACTTTGAAAGATTGGCTTATATCGGCTCTTATTTTGTCTCTATCGGATGGCTTAAATGGGTTTGTGGTTTATTATTATGCTTCTCGATTTGGGTTGTGTTGTGTTCATATAACATGGAAAAGTAATAGCTTATGCATCAAGGCAATTGAAGGTGCATGAATGAAATTACCCAACTCATGATCTTGAATTAGCGGTTGTCGTGTTTACTTTGAAGATTTAGGGACATTATTTGTATAGAGTGCATCTTGATATCTTCACCAATCACAGGAGTTTGCAATATGTGTTCACCTAAAAAGATCATAACTTGAGGCAAAGAAGGTGGTTGAAACTCCTTAGGAACTATGACATGAGTGTTTAATATCATCCCGGCAAGGTAAATATTTTAGCCGACACTCTTAGTAGACTATCTATGGTGAGTATGACTCATGTTAATAAAGGAAAGAAGGAGTTGGTAAAAGATGTTCACTATTTGGCTAGGTTAGGTGTTAGATTGGAAACTCTAATGATAGTCGTATTCATGTTCAGAATAGGGTTGAATCTTTTGTGGTGATTGATGTTAAGGTTAAACAAGATTTGGACTCGTCATTGGTTAAGTTGAAGGAATTGGTTGCCAAAAAGAAAGAGTTTTTCTCCCAAGGGGAAGATAGTGTACTTCGATATCAAGATCGATTTGTGTGTTCTGGATATTGATGGAGGTGATCATGAGTGAAGCCTATAACTCTCATTATTCTATTCATACAGGATCCACAAAAATGGATTAGAATTTGAGAGACGTGTATTGGTGACATGGTATAAAAAAAGATATAGCCAAGTTTGTATCTGAATATCCTAATTGTCAACAAGTGAATGAAGAATATCACAGGCCTGGTGGTTTGACTCAAGATATTGAGATTCCTACTTAGAAGTGGGAATATGTAGACATGGATTTTGTGGTTGGTTTGCCCTGAACTCGAAAGCAATTTGATTCAATTTGGGTTATTTTGGATAGGATGACTAAATCAACTCATTTTCTACCCGTCCAGACCACCTTCAATGCCGAAGATTATGCAAGATTGCATATCTAAGAGTTGGTGAGGTTGCATAGTATGTCTAGGTCTATCATATCCGATCGTGGCACATAATTCACTTTACACTTTTGAAGATCATTCCAAAAAGGACTTGGCATCATGGTGAACTTAAATACTACTTTCCATCGTCAAATCAATGGACAAGATGAAAGGACAATTCAAGCTTTGGAGGACATGTTGAGGGCCTGTGTGATGGAATTCAAGGGTGATTAGGATGATTATCTACCACGTATCGAGTTTGCTTACAACAATAGCTTTTATGCTAGCATTAGTATGGTACCGTTTGAGGCTTTGTATGGTAGGAGATGTAGGTTCCCAGTGGGATGGTTTGAATTAGATGAGAAGGAATTTAATTGGCCCGGATTTGGTGTTGGAGTCCATGGAGTAGGTGAAGTTGATTATGGAGAGATTGAAAATGACTCAAAGTCACCAAAAGTCTTATTGGAATGTTAGAAAGAGGGATATTGAGTTTCTTGTTGGTGATTGGATGTATGTGAAGGTTTTGCCAATGAAAGGTGCAATGCATTTTGGTAAGAAGGAAAAATTAAGTCTCTTGTATGTAGGTCCTTATGAGATTGTTGAGCGGATTGGGAATGTGACCTATAGATTGGATTTGCCTCCGAATTTGAGTTCTATTCACTCGATCTTCAATGTTTTTATGTTGAGGAAATTGATTGGTGATCCTAGTTCAATTGTGCCTTTGGAAGTAGTTGAGGTTGAGGAAAACTTTTCTTATGAAGAAGTCCTAATTGACATCTTGGATAGGTAAGTGAAGTGGCTTCGCAACATGGATGTGACTTCAGTTAAAATATTTTGGATAAATCAACATATGGAGAGTGCTACATGAGAGGAATAGTTGGACATGATGAAGCAATACCCTATCTTTCCAATCTACTCAAGCCTAAGGTATTAGGTTCTTCTTATTCTAAATGGTCCTAATTCTTTCACTCTCGTGTTTCATGACATAACGTGCATACATATGTATGAAATTGATTTAAATGATGTTTTAGAATGGATTTGATTTTTTCATGGTTTTAAATGTTGAATTGTGCATTGTAACTTCATATTGAGATACTTCACGTTCAAATCAAGCTCTTCAATCCATGTTCTAGATCAGTCGAGGATGAATGTTCCCGAAGAGGAGATGATATAAGTACTTGGGCTTCAGAAGGCCTTAAGAATGCTCTTATTCTACTCTTATTAGGAAGGCCTTAATAATGCTCTTAACAATGGCCTAGAACCTCCCTATCGGTCCCTACAAGACCCCATATTACAAGTCCATCTTATTCTGCTCTCTATCTTTGCGGGTATCCCGAATCTAATGAGAAAGGTCCTTTGTAGTCTGACCAATAGCCTACATCTAGAAAATATCTACACCATCTTATAAAGATACTATCCTGCATCTATAAACAAATCATCCCCCAAACCATCGACATAACGATGAACTCTGACTTCCATAGTACGTATAATATCTGGTGTATTCCGAACCAAAGAATTGAACCTAAGGCTATACTCCCTATGTTCATATTCCATTGCCTCAACTGATAAACTGGTCAAAATGGGCCCCTTGAACCCCCTGTAGAGAGTAATAGGCTAGAAGTGCCTAAGAGAAATCCTCTCAATCATCAAGCGTGGCATCAGGCCCTCTATATTTCTCCCATTGCCTCATACCAGAAAATAGCAACATCACGTGTTGAAAAGAAGCCAACTACACAGCCTTAGTGATGGAGGCATTCATCAACCTCAATACTCTATACATATGATCTATAAAGTCCTAGGGGATCCTCAATGGGACTGGGTTCTGTAAATACTAGAGGGGCCAAGTAAAGAGACTCTTATACCTTTGAGTTTTTTGTTTGATCCCTTGTGGCGTATTCTCTCACCTCTGGTTGTCTCTCATGAATAGAAACCATCCTAGTCTATAGCTGAACAACCTCTTTCATCCCATGCTCCCCAATCTTTAGTGGGTCTAGGGGTACTAGATCTCCTTGGGCCCAAATAGGTGCTAGTGAATTTGGTACTGTGGGCACCAAAGACTCCCTATGTGCTTCAACGAGAATATATCCGCCTAACCTGGTAAGGAATGATTGGTACCTTCTCTCAGATCCATACCTATCTCATCTTGTGCCATCTCCTGAGCGAAGGCAGCCTATTAATTAAAAACAACATAGCACAATTTAGATTTCAAATGTTCCTATAGTTTTGCTCTATAGGACGATCTATTAAGTGAAAGAAATATAACCATCCCTAAATGCCCCGTAGCCTCCTGATTATAAGTGTGGTGCACAACACACCCATAAGCAACACTCTGCTAGACATGGCATCGTGGACTCCCTAGGACATGACCTGCTCTGATATCATGTTTGTCACGCCCTAAAAAGAGGAGAGGGGCAACAAGCACTCAATACGGTTATTGGTCGAGTAAGCCATTGAAAATGCTAGTTAACTAAGCTAGGGGCCAAAAGATTGGGCAGTATAACATTTGAAGAAACTAAGCCTAAACAATTTAGGTCTTGACTTGGCCAACAGTAAATCATGTATATCAAGATAAGGAAACAAAATGATAAAATACTAGCTAACACACAAGGCTACAATAATAAGGGTATAAAAACACACTATATGTACATGTCAATCCTATGACTGGAGACTTAAAGTTGCTAAAGGACTAACCCAAAATAACATATCCACAATAGCCTTTAAGAGTTTCACTAACACTGCCGAGACAGGACCTCGACTATACTCAGCCGTATAACAAGAAGTAAGCATCCTGTGAAAGCTCCAGAAAGAGGTAGAGCTTACGAACTCACAACTAAACTGGGCTCCTAGTGAAGGGGTCAACCAGAATCTCTATCTGAACCTGCACGCACGAAATAAAATGCAGTGTCTCCAGGCAACAGGACGTCAGTATGAATAAATACGTACTGGTATGTAAGGTAGGAAGTAAAGTCATAGATAACTCTAGTAAAAAAAGAGTTATAGAAATACCATTTGTAAGCAAAACTCATATTACCTTCATGTCCAACACTCAGCCTCCTAGTGATCAAATATGCATGGTATGCTCGAGTAACCGCATGTCTTGAATACATATATATAGATGCAAATGCATGGGATACCCAACCAAATAGGCTTCATACCTCCGATTATAGCTCGAAGTCCATGTATAACGTGCAATGTATGGTGTGAATATTGAATGCACATAGTAGACCATAACATGAATTTAGCTAATCTTGACTCATTGGTACACTTATTCTCATAATATCATAATCATTATCATTTAGCCAATCTTGGCTTATTGGTACACTATTCTCATAACATCACAATCATTGTCATAGCATATACACATGACTCATGGGATTTTATATGTCTTTTGGATCAATTTGGTAACTTAACATTTAGAATGAAGCCTTAACTTTAAAAAAGTTCATAAAGGTGTTTCACATAATGCTTATACTTGGTTCTATGTTAATTAGTAAAAGCAAGTATTTAAAAAGAATCAAGTGCCTTAGTAGTTAGAACAGGAGCATTATACTGGAAATTATTGGAAATCAACATGTTACTTTCTAAGTGCTTTAATTATTGTTCTAGTATGAAAGAAGGATTGATTATGAATACTATATTTTCCTCACAATATATCTTTATTTTTAGTGACAACACACCAAAAATAGCAACATCTCAACATATGGACAGGTAGATAGCACAATCGATAAATTAATATATAGATATTGAATGTCCAATTTAAGTGAACGAATGGAATATCAACCTAATACCATCATGAAAATAATTTAGCTACAATTTCAATGCCTCTTATAGAAGGTCTTTCTAGCAATAGAATAGTAAAATATCACATTTGACATTTTGGGAACTTTTCGAATTTCATGCTAAAAGAAGGGACAGAGCGTAGTCTTAACACACTTTTCCAACGGACATCCAAATGGCCGAGGTTCCTTCACGAAAGTTGTTCCTTACGTCCTAAGCTTCGTAACTACTATATATACATAACTTATAACCACATACAAAAGTCCATAAATGAGCATTAATCAACAGGCTTTTCATATAGCATTTAAACGAGGAAATGTCCGTAAAACTTCATAAAAATAATCGTAAAAGATCCCCAAGATTATTACTTGAATACACAAGATGTAAACCTATAATAACTAGCAATAATCCGACCATTTTTAAAGTCCAAAAACAGTCTAAAATGCAACTAATAGGAGAAAAAAATAGTTGCAAAGCATAAGACACATATTTCTACGCACGAGGACAAAACTTTCATGATAAAAATGTGAAGAACTTACCTAAATATCTTAGGGACCTTGTGAGAACTTCATCTTCAGTTTCTCTATTGTTTGGGAGGAAAATGAAACTGTTTTAAGCTTTAAAGGGTCAAATTAGACAACCTATAGGTGGGCTTGACCCGACCTGGCCCATGACCTGGTTCCTGCTCAGGCAGTCACGATAAAATTACCACAACTTTTTATTCTGAAGTTGGATTGATGTGGGGTTTTGCGTTACAAACTATACTCATAGATCTTCAATTTGATAGGTCATGGGCTCTCTAGATCCTTATATTATGGGAGATATGGTTTGATACATTTGACCTAAACTTAAGAAGGATTTCTTAAAGAAGCTTACGGTAGCTTTGGCCAATCTTTATCTCGTAACTTTCTTGATTCCAAAACTTAACATATGACTTTTGTGCTATTAAAATACCCTTTAAAAATTTATTATTGGCAAATTATACACTTTCAGTCCCACTCGAAAAGTGAAACGTAATTTAAACCTTCCGAAAAGAGTGAGGTGTCACTCGGGCCATTTCTTTAATCCCGAATGTGTATCTAGGGCACTCCTTTGACTTGAAACTTTAAGTCTTTGATATTACCACTTATTGGTAGCCTTATTATCCTTAGGTGCTATCCGAAATCATATATGCCTTATATAACATATCACACTATTTATGTTATGGAAGATGAGAAACACAGGGTCTCACATACATTTCGTAAATATAAAACATGTCACACTATTTATATTTTGTCTTACATACATGACGTTGGAGACCTCGAAGTCAACTTTTTTCTTAATTGTGTTTTTGAGAGTTTTTGTGTGTGTGTGTTTTGTGCAGATTTTTTTTAGTGTGTATATATAAATTTTTTTTTTCCAGAGAAACTATGCAAGAATGTGTTTGAGTAGGATAGGAGTCTTTTTTTCCTTTGTTTTGTTCTTATTACGTGTGTGTGTTTTGCCAGGAAACATGTATCTACATTATTCTTTCTAGAATAGAAAAGATGTGTGTTATATATGTTGTTGTCTTGGATATGTAGTTGTATATGTGAGTGTGAGAGATGTGAAGTGATGAGTGGGTATGTGAGGGTGAGTTACGTGGTAAAATTCACGTAAAATTGGGAAAGGAAGTCGGGGTAGTGTACAGGTGGAGAAGGAGTTTTGGATAAGTGGGTTTGAGTAGTTTTAGATAGGGTTGTTGATGATTATGATTAAACAATCAAATTGAATTGTAATTCAAATTAAATTGATTAAAAAATTTGATATTTAATTTGATTTAGTTAGGTTTAATTTTTAAATTTTGAAAATTAATACTATTTGGTTGGTTTTGGTTTTACTTAAAAAATTTCGTAAAAACAATCAAATCGAACTAAATATTTATATATATAAATTTTATAATTATTTATATAGTATTCATAAATAATACATAAATATTTTGTTATATTTTAATTAATTTAAATCTTTAACTTTATCATTTATATTTGAAATTCTCTTGTTAGTATTTTGGAATATAGTTTTCTTGTACCCCTCCCCGAATAGTTATTTGATTGTTGAGCTTGAGTTTTTTTTAATGAAGATTTGATCTTTAATGTATAATAACTTTAGTATTATTTAATTAAATCATTTTATTTGTGTATAATAACTCTAGTATTGCTTAACTAAATCACTTTGTTCGTATAATAATAACTCTAGTGCTATTGCTTAATTGAATCCACAGTAGCTTTCTGTGGATTATTCATGTAGTAGGCAGGGCGGAGCTACATTGTTTCAAGGTGGTCAGATGAACACGCTTCATTGAAAACTTTTTTGAATATAAGGTTTAATATAGATATTTTGATATATATATATATATATATTGAACACTCTTGATACAAACATCATCAACCCATGTTCCAAAATTATGAATACCCTTGACGAAAATGTTGGTTCCGCCACTGGTACAAAGTGTTTGTGTCTATAAGATGTGTATGCCCTTAACAAACTAATTACTTTCAAATCAAAAAATAACCAAAATAATAAACCAAACCAATTCAAATCGATAATTACCAGAGCGGCAATTATTTTTTTTATTTGGTTTGGTTTGATTTTAGAAATTTAAAAATCGACTAAATGGATTTGATTATGATTTTAACCAATAATCGATCCAAACCGAACCATGAACACCCCTAGTTTTAGGTAGTTTAGGTTTATTTGTTATTATATATATATAACTTAAATAGCTAGTCACAAAATAAATTAACAAAAATACTAAAATTACTAGATTGTTTATTAAAACTTAAATTAAATGAAAAATATATCCTTTTGTTATATTTTCTTTTTTTAAAAATAAATTGACACAAGATTTTTCTCTAAAATGTGACTCTATTTTTTGTCATTTTTAAATCTTTTAAACAAAATGCACTAAAATAAAAAAAAGTTATTTGGACCCAAAATACATATTTAAACACTAAAAGGTGAAAAAATTTAAGTTTTGGTAAAAAATTAGGTGTTCATAGTTAGCTGCTTCTTTACTCTTTAGAGCTTACATTTAGCACATTTGGGGTTGAACATTTTTAAGAGAGAGATATCGTAAGTCCCCGCATGTTGAAAAATACGAAAATGCAGGAAGGAGAGAAATGTGGAAAGTTGCAGGTCAACCTACGAGCCTCACTTATGGCTCATGGTCTAAACCATAGATTGTGGGCTAGTCTTGTAGATCGGATAGTAAGGATGAAAAATTTAGCTACGTATAGGAGTGATTTATTTACGAGAAAAATTTATGATCCGTATAAGGAACTATAGACTGTGAGACGTGTTCGTGGAAGGGTGGTCCAAGTTGTTGAAAAATTGGATTTCTAAAGCGTGATGTACGAACCAACAGGACGGGTCATACTCTTGTTTACGATCAGTAGATATCGTAGGTGGACCCCTTGAGTTGGAAGATTTTAAGTGTTAGGCCTTGTTATGAATGGAGGTGGTAGTGTCACCTGCATCACACTATCGGAGGTGGTAGTGTCATCTGCATCACACTATCGGAGGTGGTAGTGTCATTTGCATTTAGTTTTTACATTGCACTATCGGAGGTGGTAGTGTCATTTGCATTCATTTTACATTGCATTATTGGAGGTGGTACTGTTTCTTCATTCATATTTTCATTGCATATTCATCGCCAAGAGGGCCATTGCATTTTCATCGTCGAGAGGGCCATTGCATATTCAGTGCCGAGAGGGCCATTGCATATTCATTGTCGAGAGGGCCATTGCATATTCAACGCCGAGAGGGCCATTGCATATTTCATCGTCGAGAGGGCTATTGCATATTTCATCGCCGAGAGGGCCATTGCATATTGTTCGCCGAGAGGGCCATTGCATATTCATTGCCGAGAGGGTCATTGCATATTCATCATCGAGAGGCCATTGCATATTTCATTGCCGAGAGGGATATTGCATATTCATTGCCGAGAGGGCCATTGTATATTTTATCGCCGAGAGGGCCATTGCATATTTCATCGCCAAGAGAGCCATTGCATATTTCATCGCCGAGAGGGCCATTGCATATTCATCGCCGAGAGGGCCATTGCATATTCATCGCCGAGAGTCCCATTGCATATTCATCATTAAGAGGGCCATTGCATATTTCATCGCCAAGAGGGCCATTGCATTTTCATCGCCAAGAGAGTCGTTGCATATTTTTATTGCCGAGAGGGTCATTGCATATTTTTAGCGCCGAGGTGACCATTGCATATTTTCATCGCCGAGAGGGCCATTGCATAATCATTCATTTTTGCATTGTCGAGATAGGCATACATTCATATTGCACTCAAGCAATCATCTTCATTCGTCGTACCATTAGTCATGCATTCATATCCTGTCGATAGGTTTTATCTACTTCAAAGATCAAATCAGACATTCGTAGTACTCATATTATTATTCGACCAAAATTGGGTTTGTCAAGTTTCTTTCTCCATGATCTCTTTCATCGATCATATCCAAAGAAAGGAACAGTTGTTGACACCCAATTTTGTCCGACCTATAGTCCATTTTAGAGTGTCATTTAATTAAAATAGAGTGGAAATTTTATTTTAAAAAAGAAGAGGCAACTTTTGACCAACCCACTTCTCTGCACAAAGATCAAAATCCTCCATCTTTCCATAAATAAACCTTCAGTCCACCCCTCCATTAATTTTCATCTCCCTCTTTTTCTCTTTCAAAACCCTAGCTACCTAATCCGTCACCCTCTCTCATACAAGAAACCGCAGCCGCCTTTTCTTTGCAGGTTTGTTTCTCTTCCTAGCTATAATCCATATTCATTGTTTCTTTGTTATGGTCTTTGTACACTTGCTGAGGTCAAAGTGATCTTTATGTTTCAATACTAATAAGGTTTTGTTGTCTATGAGGTAAAGTGGGACACTAGCTTTTAGTGGATTTGAGATTTTCTTGATCTGGTTTGTATGTTGGTGGTGGTGGGAGCAAAAGCAAAATTAAGATTATGCTCCATTAGTCCTTTTCTTTTGTTTTTGTATTTTTCTGTTTGTATTGGAGTTTAGGATATGCTTTCTCACTAGAAATATTCTTCTAGAGTGATAAACATGATATCTTTACTAGCTTTGTCTCTTGTATCTGTGAATTTCAGTTAACTCCAGGAGTTGGAAGTTTTGGTTTCTTGGGGTTTGTTAGCTGTGTTGTGTGATTGTTTATTTGTACTAAAGTTGGAATCTTTAAGCAAAAATATTGGTTTTCTTGGGTTATCTTGTTATGTGATTAGCGTCTTGATTGTTGTATTGTAATAAAGCTGGAGGCTTTAGCAGGGATTTTGGTTTTTGTTGAGTAAAAAACCAGATACATTTCAAGATCAAGGAAAAGGCTTATTTCAAAAGCTAGTACAACTGATGTAGAAAGCTCAGATTCAGTGGGAAATGAGCAACCAGTGGTGGTGAAATTCTCTGCCAGTGAAAGCATTTCGAATCAAATGGTGGAGATTATTAAGTTTTTAGGACCAACAGTTGGGCTTTGGTTGTGTGGACCTTTGATGAGTCTTATTGATACAGCTGTTGTTGGTGAAGGAAGTTCCATTGAACTTGCTGCTCTAGGTGAGTTACAATTTCAAAATTTTAAATTTTGTGAGCACAAGTCCCAAATACTGGCCTAAGCTAATCTCTGTTAACTTGAAAATATTTGAAGCTGATCAAATATAGCCAATGACGAATCTATCCGTCAGATTTCGAGGCCTCTCCATTCAAAAAAGACAGAGAAAGTTTTAGTTTAGGTTGATATTTGTTATATTGTTAAAATTCAAATCTATTAGTTTAAATTCATATGTATGATATTTGGTAAAGATGGACAATGACGAATCTATCCATCGAGTTTCGAGGTCTTCTCATTCAAAAAGACGGAACAAGTTTAATTTATGTTTGTATATATTTCACTATATTTTGTCATTTTAGTGCTTGCCTTATTAGTGAGTCATCACTTCCTTGTCCATCCCCGTTAAGTTCTACCATTGTTATTATTTTTCTATTTCTTTTCAAGTTCCATAACTTTTATTTTCATTTTTATTTGAGACTAAATATTCGTCAGTTAGATTGAAGGCCCCCATGAACAGTAATGTAAACTCTTTTATTTTGACAAGAAATTAGTTGAATTCTTTTTCTCTTGTTCGTTACATAGAAGTATACCTTCTTAGAATTCAAAATCTGACTTTTGGCAATTTACTTAGATTTTTGCTTAAGATCATATATAATTTCCATCATGTATATATATGAAAGTCTTGTGGTACCATTATCTAATCTTTCCTTTTCAAGAAGAGACATCCGTAAGGTAACTTTTGTATATTATTTGTTAAAAGAACAATTTTATTTTATTATATTATTTAGATAAAATTAGTTTATGATATTGTATTATTTTATTATTATTCCTATCAATGTATTATTTTATTTTTGTTCTTATCACTGTGTTATTTTATTATTATTCTCATTATTTTATTATTTTATTATTCATTTCCATCACTCTACTATTTTATTATTGTACCCATCACTTTCTTATTTTATTATTGTTTCTATCATCATATTATTTTATTATT
>JAOTQJ010000002.1:14689159-14704139 GCA_025642045.1 Solanum sejunctum | reverse complement strand
TCAGCTACTTGATTCTAATTACGTTCCTAATTATAGGATTGCTCCATAGGAAGAATCAGACAAATTCATTCTTAATGGACGGGTACGCTAAGGAAGGGGTCTATTTTTTTAATTTATTTAAATAAAAATAATATCTTTCTTTTTTAGATATTATTTTAATTTTAACTTTTCATCTGAGATATTTAAGGCTATAAAATTAAATAATATTTTAAAATATTTAATATAAATTTAATTTAAAATTATAAAAATAAAAAATTAAATTTTTAAAATTTTATAATTAGTCAAACTAGATTATTTTTTTAATTGAAAGAGTAACTTATTTGGTCAAATTTTAAAAATTAATTTTTAATGGGAAGCAACTTATATCCGGCCAATAAATTTAGTACTTAAGTGGTTAGAGTTTCTAATTATTTTTTTTAAAAAAAACGTATTTTATATAATTTCTTTTTTCGTTATTGAAGGACTTTTTCCTCTTTCAATGTTGTATTCATTCTCTTATTTAAATTTATTTTATTTTATTTTATGTTACGTAATTAGTGCTTTAATTGGAGGAAAAAGATGAAATTGGAGAAGAAAATCTCCATCCAAATCATTTCTTACTCTCTTGTCAAAGACGTGAAACATGTGACATTTTTGTTAATTCTAATGGAACATTTTGATGTTCTGTCCGCTTGACTGGATCAAAATATACTTAATATTTGTAAAATTTTTAATATGTCTATTTTCAAATACTCGAAATAATACAGTATTCCGTTATTCCTTTCCGCCCCTCTTTAATATATGATACCATTTAGTTAGGTGTGAAATTTAAGAACTAAGTAGTTATATTTATCAAATGGTACCTTATTAAAGTTACTTTAATGTTTTCTTTTATTTGATTTTTCTTTCTGACATTAAGTTAGACTTACAACAATAATATATTTAAGTTAAATTTTATAAGCGAGGTATACTTAGATATTATCATTATTAAAAATTATTTTTGTAAGATTTTTAATTTAAGTGGAACAAGTCTTGTTATAAAAAAAAGAAAGCAATAAAGAAAATATATTAAATAACAAGGAATATTGCAAAGTAACCAAAATAATAATAAAATCGCATGATAATTAAAATACCATAAACAATATACTAGAATAGATTATTATTAAAAAAAATAATCATAAATAATGGTGAAAATAAAATTTGAACTACAATAATATAACTAATGACAACACTATATTACCGATTACTCTTTTACCATAATACATATCATCTATCTAGGGGTATGTCTTAAGTAATCTTGCATCATATTTTATTTTATCACCTCTCTCGTTACTTCTTCAATCTATCTTTTAACTCTCTTTGTTCCCTTTGTAATCTACTTCTCGCATCTTTTCATTGATGCGTCTATAAATCTCCTCTTCACATATTCAAATAATCTCATCTTCGCTTTTCTCATCTTGTCTATCACAGAGGCCACACTTACCTTATCCCGAATATCCTGATTTTTAATCTTATGATTACTCATTCACCTTAAATAAAAACACATGACATTCTTTTTGAATCACTATCACATAAATTAAGATGGATAGTATTCCTCTAGTTTCTTTTTACTTATCACATTATATTTTTGAAAGTTGATTATTATATTAATTTAAATATTTAAAAACTGTACAAAAATTATAATTTCTTTCATATATCAATATCATTAATAAATGACATTAATCAGAATTTATATTATTTGATTTTAGAAACAAAATATACAGGGGAAGAGGAAGTAAAGAGTTAAACAGACGAAGTTACCCTTCCATTATTTTAAATTTGAAATTCTACTGTATCAAAACTAATTCAAACTCACCCTCACCATTGTTGGGTTCCTCATTTCTCACTCCTCCATCTTGGTTCTTCTTTGTCTTAAAGAAGAAGAAATGAAGTCTCACATATCTATACTAATACAATAATAATAACTTACACACAGACACACAGTGAACCTGAGTCAATAAAACCATTGAAGCTTCTCCATTACATTTTTCTTTCTGTCCATTCAAATGTCTCCACTGCAAACGCGCGTCTATATTCATAGACACGCTTAACCTTAAGCTTCAATTTCAGCTTGGTTGTTAATGGCATCATCATCCAAAGGGAGAAGTAGTTCGCCATTTTCCTACCGTAAATCTTCAACTCCTTACTCTTCATCTTTTTCATCTTCATCTTCAATCATGAACGGTCGGATACTTCCACGATCATATTCCTCCTCAACGACGTCGTTTTATGGCTCTGGGAATAGCTACAACTCCAGATCCATGACTCCAAGTCACAGTCGTTCCGATTCGGCCTACTCACAAGGTTATGAAAATCGTACGCCGGTCAGTTATCCATCCGAAGCAGAGTTGATTGATGAACCAGCTGATGTGTCTAGATCCGGAGATAGTATTTCTGTGACGGTTAGGTTTCGGCCAATGAGGTCAGTTTTCTGGATCTGCTTCAACTAATGTTAGATTTGTGTACAGTACACCTTTAGGAGACAATGTAGTAAGTATTTGAATTGCTGTAATTATGCTGACAGTGAAAGAGAATATCACAAGGGCGATGAAATTGCCTGGTATGCAGATGGTAGTAAAACTGTGCGGAATGAGTATAATCCAGCTACAGCCTATGCATTTGGTACAATTCTAGACTCTTTTGGGTGTCATATTCTCCTAGATTAGTTTGGCAATAATGTTAAATTTATGGTTGGTTTTGGAAAATAGTTACTTAGCAATTACATTTTCCTTGAAGATCATATAGTTATTTTGGTAATGTTTGCTTTGATGCTGGATAGATAGAGTGTTTGGACCTCAAACAAGTACCCAGGATGTATATGAAGTAGCTGCTCAACCTGTGGTTAAGGCTGCAATGGAAGGCATACATGGTATGTTTTCAGGACTGAATTGTTTTCATTTATGTGTGACACATTGTGCTGTTTGATTTAATTGCAGTGATCTGTTGTTTTTTGTATTTTGACACGAGACCTGCTGATTCTGCAGGCACAGTATTTGCTTATGGAGTTACAAGTAGTGGAAAGACGCACACTATGCATGTAAGTCAAATTTCCTTTGCGTTGTATCTTTTTCCTTGAACTGAAAGAGAGTTCACCGGCTCAGGTACATTTCCAATGAAACTGTCTAGGAACTTTTGGTCATTAACTACTGACAAAGCTGCTGCCCTGTAATACTGCATAATCTTTATTTTTGTTCCATGATTTTTCAAAACTTGATGATTAAATTTTAATTTCTTGCTTCATTTCCCCCTTTGCTAATTGAAATTGTTTTTCTCCGCCCCCATCCCCACTCTGCCCAAGTGCACAAGTTATTGTTATCTGAATGTCAATTTTTGGGATTTTACTTTCAACAGGGAGATCATAGTTCTCCAGGCATAATTCCTTTGGCTATAAAGGATGTTTTTAGCATCATTCAAGATGTAAGTAAGCTCAAAGTTTACCTCATTCTGAAAATTTGTTGCCGCATTTGTTTTGTCTAGCATGATACCTTAGAGAAATATGGCATTATTCAATTTCCTCAATCATCCTTCCATGAGGATTGAAGAACCGTGCTTGTTTCAAGTACTAATTGATTATTCCATCAGAGGTGTGACCTACTCTTAAAATTTTCAGACTCCTGGACGTGAATTCTTACTTCGGGTGTCATATATTGAAATCTACAATGAGGTTAGTATGGTGCACATCTACGGGTATTTTCATATACAATGCAGTGACATTGATTAGAAAGAGCAACAGCCATTATGCTTTGCGCAGTTGTCCTGCATATATAAGTTTGTTCCAATGCTACATGTGATTAGAATTTGAGCTCATGTCCTTCATAGATGCATCATAAACTTCTCCATACAAAGTGAAATACTGTTGAGTGTATTTTTAGCATCTGTCTTTATAAACTTGTCACTTCTAGACATTCCTAACATTCTCATACCATTTTTTACCACAAGTAATTTGTGTGCTCTCCTTATTTATGATGTCAGGTTATCAATGACTTGCTGGACCCTACTGGCCAGAATTTGCGTGTCAGGGAAGATGCACAGGTTTTTGTGTTAATAAGACTTAATTTTTAGGGTCATTTGGCAAAGCTTTTTCTATTTGTTTCTAAGAAGCTAGTTTTTCAAGTTATGATTATGGTCATTTTGATGTGTCTTTCTGCATTTTTGTTAGAAGATGAGAATATTGTTTCATATGAGGGACCTGGATGTAGCGGTGTACCTATAGACAATCATTTAAGAAAAATAGCAGAAAACAAATGCACAAAAATAATGATATCTTTGAACCGATAGTCATAAGCTTGTGAGTAAATTTAGCTTGTACTGTTGTACACCTCATAAAAATCTTGAGTCGGTAATAAACCTTGAAAGTGAATCAAGAAACAAACTGAAGCTAACATTGTTAGATTTAGGATGTTAGCTCCATATTGTTCTTTTCATCACCTAAGCTATAGTTCCTAAGCTTTCCTCTAGCTTCTTTACCAAGATATTAGGTTCAGGATGTTTGTTTATACTGGTTTGTCACCACCTAAGCAACAGATTCTGGTTCTCCTCTCTATTTTTCTTGTAGCAGATGTTTTTGCTGCTGTTTATAGTTGATTCTAGTATTAAGGTATAGTTCTTGATATTCCATGCAAAACATCAATGTGCAGGGTACTTATGTTGAGGGTATAAAGGAGGAAGTTGTTTTATCACCCGGCCATGCTCTTTCATTCATTGCTGCTGGGGAAGGTATATGTCCCAATTCTCTCTCCATACCTGTTGTTGATGGCCAAGGCCATGTTACTGACAATTTATACTGATTTTTATCTTTTGTATTGCAGAGCACCGTCATGTTGGTTCGAATAATTTCAATTTGTTCAGTAGCCGCAGTCACACAATATTTTCTTTGGTAAGTAGCTCAAGATGGTTCATTGTTATATAATTGCTTTGTTCAACCTGGACTGCTGCTAAGTTACTGTCGAGAAATATGTCAATTATCCCTGTGGATCTGAATATTAAGTGGCTGTTAATTTAAATTGGGGTGCTAACTTATTATCAGCTTTGGGAACTCTGTTTGGTGACTGGATATATTTCATTAGAAGGCTATGCAAGCAATTTTTAAACCACATAAGGAGATTGAATTTCAGATCTTTTGGTTTGTTATGGGCATTCCATTTCTCTGGAATATCTTTCATGGTTATTAATACAGCATATACTATCTATTGCTCTAATAGTATTGTCTTCAGTTTGGTTACTTTATAGTTCTCCCTGCTTATAAATTTTCAACACTCACATTGCGCTTGGTTTTTGTAGTCCTATCTTATTATGTCTACTTCCTTGCGCATCTTGCAGATGATTGAAAGTAGTGCCCATGGTGATGAGTATGATGGAGTGATCTTCTCACAGCTCGTATGACAACTTGCTCTGTTTGTTCAGTATTCAAATGTCAACACTTACATTATGGCATCTAACTCTTTTACTGTTTTTGTCCCTTAGAACCTGATTGATTTAGCAGGGTCTGAGAGCTCTAAAACTGAAACCACGGGATTACGGAGAAAGGAAGGATCATACATAAACAAAAGTCTGCTGACTCTAGGAACTGTAAGTACTTTAAGCATCCCCCGTTGACCATTTCTATGATGGTTCCTTGCAATAATTGTGTAATTGCATAGTTGTCATGATTCAGTTTCTCATCCTTGCTTAGCATAAAATATTGACATATCACTTTTCAGGCTGAGCTAAGATTATAATAATCCGACTGTAAAGTTGATGCATTGATTGTGCTCTCCTGTATTAGGTCATCGGAAAACTAAGTGAGGGGAAGGCATGCCATGTACCTTATCGAGATTCTAAACTTACTCGCCTACTCCAATCATCACTGAGTGGACATGGACTAGTTTCTGTAAGTATGATGAGTGCATACAACGAGTTATATTTAATCTTCATATATTTATTCAACTCATATCATTTATTTATTCAACTACAATTATAGACAATTGTGCATCTGTAGCCTCTTAGCTCCCCATTCTTTTTCTTTTGAATAAATAATGAGGCACACTCTTGCCATCTGATATTCATCGTGCTTGCTGTGGCATTAATTGCTTCATAGATATGATGGCTAATTTCTCCCTTTTTTATTATCTGCAGCTCATATGTACTGTTACTCCTGCTTCAAGTAATATGGAGGAAACACATAATACGTTAAAGTTTGCAAGTAGGGCTAAACGTGTTGAAATTTATGCATCACGCAACCAGGTTTGCCCTTTTTGCATTGCCTCTGTTCTGTAGAATTGCAATAGAGAAAGCTGACAGTTCAATACATAATTGTTTCAGATAATAGATGAGAAGTCTCTGATTAAGAAATATCAGAGGGAAATATCATGTCTGAAACAAGAGCTTGATCAGCTAAGAAGGGGCATGCTTGTAGGTGTCAATCATGAAGAAGTTTTGAACTTGAGACAGCAGGTATACTTTAAAGTTTAATGATGTGTTACAGACTCTATAAGTAGACGTGTTTGTGTCAAATTAACTGCATGTTTAGTATACGTACCCCATTAGCTTGTTTAGGGTGTTCTCTTTTAACATGAATGGGTTCTGTAGTGAATTACTTATTGTCGTTCATTTTACAGTTAGAAGAGGGACAAGTGAAAATGCAATCAAGATTGGAAGAGGAAGAGGAAGAGAAGGCAGCTCTACTTAGTCGGATACAGAGGCTAACTAAACTGATCCTTGTTTCGTCGAAGAATTCAGGTCCTGGTTATTTCGGTGATGTTGCTGCCCAACAAAAGAGTCCTGCTTCTGAAGATGATGTAGGTTTCTCTTTGTCGTATTGTCGTGAGTTGTTTTCTTCAGTTCCAATCTTTCTTTGCTTTAGCCTATTTGCATAGTTTCTGGATTTTAACCTAGATGATTGCTTTAAGATTCTGCATTGGTTATGCACTGTCAAAGATGGTTTATTTAATCATTGCTATATTGTCCATTCAACTAGCTGAACTCATTAATATTGGAATGAAATATAAAATATTCCCCTCATTGTTTCTTTTCCTTCCAGTTATTATTTGGACAGACATTCTCTGCCTTTATCTGATCTAGGATAGAACTCTTCTTTTGTGTATTGAAATCTTCTATTTTCAACCTTTCCTTCAGAAAATGGACAGCTCTGTTAACACAGATAGCGAGAATCAGAAAGATCCTTCGTCAGATAGTTCTGATTTAAAACACAAAAGATCCTCTAGCAAGTGGAATGATGATATATCACTGGCTGGAAGTGCGATTACTGAGTTGACGGAGATGGGTGAACTTTTTGGTGGTTCTACCTCTGGTTCAAAGCTTCCCATAGTATGTTGTCGCTGCTTTCTCTTTGTTTCACAATTTAAAAACTCAATCTTAATCCTTTTCATGGACTCGAAAAATTTGCAAGTCAACATTTGCAATTGGTCTTATTCATTAAGATGAATTTATTTTACTGAAAAATGCAATTTCTAAGACAGAGTTCTGAGGTCTACGGAAGCTTTAAGCCCAAAGTGCAATTCAGGCATACATTGTCAAATGGGGAAAAAAGATCAAAAGAATATTTGGAAAGCAACTGAAGTTAACTCAATACTCAAACAAACATTATAAGGGCAAGTGGATAGAAATGTATGAACAAAACTATGCCAATAAAGTTTAGAACTCATTTTGAAATTTGGTTAGATTTCCAGAAAAGTTTAGAACTCATTTTGAAATTTGGTTAGATTAAAAATAAATCAAATGATGCAAATTTAAATTTCTGTTTCAGTTTTTTTCTTACTTTCTAAGAATTAAGACTAAACTTCTTGAATAATTTTCATAATCATCCATAAGTTTCCGTAATAATTAAAATATTGAGTTGCTTTTATATTTGCCTTCAGTGCCGCCCAAGTTGCTCGGACTCTTCACTTTTGGTGGTGCACCCGTGTCGACACAACATGTGTGTGGGATCTATGTCCGATTTGGTCAACCGGATTCGGGTACTTTGACCAAAATCGATGGGGAAATTTTGGATAATCTTAATGATTCTTGTAGTCAATGCAAAAGCTAAGGCGAAATTGAAGAAAATGAAATACTTTTTATATATAAATTTCTATGTCACTCCTCTTCCTTTAATCTCCTTCTAGGATTCTCCTCAAGTTCTTCACGTAATACCTCATAATTTAGGTTTTATTACTCTATTTTTGGATATTTTAATTATATTTAGGCAAATCCCTGCACCCATATCCATATATGGATCCATATCCGCGAATCTTAAAAATTAGATAATGAAGGATCCTACCTCTAGATCCGCATCCGTATTGGATACCCGCACCCGAGTCTGAGCAACTTAGAGTGCCACCCTTCAGAAAGCATGGCTATGGCTCTGAGGCGCATGCCTTAGCATCTTGGTGCATGTACTGAAGCACCACCTAATCAATGTGAAATGCTTAACATTTGATGCACCTAGCTTCAGGGCTTATATGTGCCTCAACCATGTATTTCACCAGTAAATGCCAACCAACGTCATTTTTCATTGTCCAGAATTTGACATTAGTTATTTACATATCTTGCTGAAGTGTCAGATTCAATAAACATGGATCCAGATATGACATTGAATACTCTTTACAATTTTGTATCAGGATTGCGAAGTTGTGTGGTTCTGTAGCTATATGATAGTTTTCTTATAGGCAATCATGTTTGCCTAGTGGAAATTGGTCTTTGGATAAAGAATGGAATAAGGACAGTTTATAAACCATGCCTCCCTTATCAGGAATTTGGATTAGTTTTGCGAGGGGGTACGACCCCTGACTCATGTTGGGCGTTTGACTGCTGGGATCAGAATCCCATGGATGAGACATGAAAACACTATTTTGTACTTTCTACCTTAGCCTTAGCATTCACTGTAGCCTAAGTTGCTCGGACTCTCCAAAAATGTTGCCTCACCTGTGTCGGATCCTTCAAAAATAAACTATTTTGGAGGATCCGACACACATCCGTCGACATTTTTGAAGAGTCCGAGCAACATAGACCGCAACTTATGACATTTCACTCACCACCTTAAGCATGTTGATCATCATCTGTCATCCTTTTTCTTACCTAAATTTGTTTGTTATTTCTTTTACTTCAATAGTAGTAATTATCTACGTAATAAGTATATTTTGAATAGAAATTTACAAACATTTGTCATCTACGTAGTACATACCAATCTAATATACAATTTACTCAAATCAAATTGACAATTTCCTAGGACCCAATTTATATAGCTGACCTCAACCAGCTTTTATTATTGGTTGATATTCCACAATCCCCTCTGTCCCTAATCCATTCACTATCTCCTTCACTAACTATTCCTTCACTATGGTCTAATAATGTTACAATCCAGTTTTGATCCTTCAATTGACTAACTGACTCTATGGGTTCGGGCAAATGCTTTTTTTGCTTATATCTAAAGTTAGTATAGCTGGAACATCTTTCTAGTCCTTTGATGTGTTGAGCAAACTGTATATGGGGCAACATGACGATTTTGTCTGTTCTGCTTGAATACAGGAAGGTATCTCAATGTCAGATGAAATGGACCTCCTGGCTGAGCAAGTTAAGATGCTTAGCGGAGAGATTGCATTCAGCAGCAGTACATTGAAGCGGTTGATGGAGCAATCTGTAAATGATCCTGAGAGTTCAAGAAGTCAAGTATATATTCTGTTATTATTCTTTTTCAATGTTCTTAACACTTTGATGGTTAAGTTGAATGGGACAATGTTTTGTTTGTATGCTATAACCTACTGCAGGTAATTAGGATCCCTTTTAGATTTCCTTCGAAAATTACTCTTATACTGTTGGATAGAAATTTATCATTTGATTTTTACCACAAAATTGTACATTCTGTTAATTTTTGAACTTATTCTCTTCTAGTCTCATTACCAAAATGATAAAGCATCTCCAATATTTGAAGTACCCAGTTTTTTTATGTCATAATTGCGGGAAGTCTGAACTTATTCTCTTCTAGTCTCATTACGAAAATGATAAAGCATCTCCGATATTTGAAGTACCCAGTTTTTTTATGTCATAATTGCCGGAAGTAGAGTTATATTCTCAATAAATGTCCTGTTCTTCCTTATACAATGCAGCTGTATGAATGGAAGTCACTTTTTGGTTTATATTGTCTATGTAATTGTGTATTAGTGTTTAGGATCAGGATTCACTTATACTAACCCCTATGACAGATTGAAAATTTGGAGCGCGAAATCCAAGAAAAGAGAAATCAAATGAGGATGCTGGAACAGCGCATTGTTGAAAACAGTGAAGCATCAGTTTCAAAAGCATCATTAGTTGAAATGCAGCAGGTGACCTCGTGTTATCCTTTTCAGCCTCATTGATTTTATTTTTTCTTTTCAAATTTGTCTCATATCTCTGTCTTTTAGCAGACTCTGATGAAATTGATGACACAGTATAGTCAGGCGGGCTTTGAGCTTGAGGTTTGTAGCAGATAAGAGTTTATTGATGCCTTTTTCCTTTTTAGAAAAGACAGAAGACAAATCTAAGAAATTCGTCATTGTTGTCAAGATCTCAGTTTTGCTCTCTCTATTTCGAGCTGTTTACAAATTGATCCTCTGATGCAGATAAAATCAGCGGACAATAGGATTCTTCAGGAGGAGCTGCAAAACAAGGTCAGATAGCAGTGCAATTTATCTTCACTGCAAATCAAGTATTTTTTTAGTGCTTTTCGTCGGCCTTGTATTCAATTTCAAGCTAGTAGTTATTTTTTCCTTAAGAGTAATGTGGTTGTTATCTATTTTGTTGTTTCCAGTGTTCAGAGAACAAGGAACTGCAGGAAAAGATACATCATCTTGAGCAGCAACTGGTTGCAATCAAGGCTGAAAAGTCATACCCATCATTGGAACAGCATGTATCTGCTGAATATGTTGATGAACTTAGAAAGAAAATTCAGTCCCAGGTGATTTTTATATCATTTGTCTAGCAATAGACTTGGTCTGTATATTTATCTCTGGACTTGAGTGGAGTGGTTATCCGTGGAAGAAATTTTTGATAGAGATAGTGTCCATTTCTAGTGTTTAGGTAGGTGGGAGTATCCGAAGCCTTAAGCCAAACTCCTGACAGTATATGTCACATTGGTCTTGATGTGATGAACATACTTCTTTTTTTTTTTTCTTAACATGTTTCCCTATAGATGCTCTCTTTGGAGCCATATCAATAATTTAATTAAAGAAAAGTTACAAAGGAGGGATCATGTGAACCTGTGATACCTCCAGTCTAGATATGTCACAACTACAGACCTCCTTGCATTAAAATGAATGCAACTGAGCACTAACAATTTTCACATGATATTCCTTGTGTCATTGTTCTCTGGTGTGACGTTATTATTCATTGTATAACAATTCATTTATTATTATTCACCGCAGAAACAATTCCTGCATATAATACCTGTGTGAAACTAAACTATCCTTAAAGGTCATAAGAATGTTATTACAACTCACTGTATGTGACTCTGCCAATGTAACTAGTGGAGAACCTTATTCATTCATGCTTTGTGTGACCCTAAGATTAGAATGTAAAACATGATGATATGTTGATACCAAAAAATATTCTGAGATATGTTCGTCAGAGGAATTTCAATCGTCTGATTAGTGGATCTATCAGGGGACGTGTTTTCTTCTTTATTTCCTCATCAAATGCTTAATTGCTTTTGTGGTTTGAAGTCCGTTTCAAATCTTTGTTGTGATTAGCTATCTGCAATTTTTCTGTTTCAGTGTAATATTAGTTAGAATTCTTTGATTCTGTTAGTTGTATACATCCCAATTATCAGATTGGATCTTTCTAACTATTTCATATGATGTCATGCATACTTTTTCCGTCTTCACCTTACCGTCACATTTTTAACATTGCATTTGCTCTGGTTGAGTTTGTATGACAGATCTTATATATTGTTTTGCATTTGAGCAGGATATTGAGAATGGTAAACTAAAGCTAGAACATGTCCAGATTGTAGAGGAAAACAGTGGGTTACATGTACAGAACCAGAAACTGTCTGAGGAAGCTTTGTATGCAAAAGAATTAGCATCTGCTGCTGCTGTTGAGCTTAAAAACTTAGCTGGTGAAGTCACAAAGCTCTCGTTACAGAATGGAAAACTAGAAAAAGAGTTGTTGGCTGCTCGAGAGATGTTGAACTCTCGAAGTTCGATTGCACAAACAGGTAATGTTGGAAGCCGAAAGCTTGGTGAAAACGTACGACCAGGGCGTAGAGGTCGGATTTCTGGTAGAGGAAGTGAAATTCCAGGAGTGATTCATGATGACTTCGACACATGGGACCTAGATCCTGAAGATTTAAGGATGGAGTTGCAGGCCAGAAAACAGCGGGAGGCAGCTCTGGAGGCTGTCTTGGCTGAGAAGGAAGTTGTGGAAGATGAGTATAGGAAGAAAGTTGAAGAGGGAAAGAAAAGGGAGGCAGCCTTGGAAAACGATTTAGCAAATATGTGGGTGCTTGTTGCTCAGCTGAAGAAAGAAACTGGTGCTAGGCAAGATTCAAAGCTGGCAGCTGAAAGGCAGAATGTAGAAGACAGTCTGAATGATGTAAAAATCAATGATATCAACCACAAGGAGCCGATCCTTGCTGATAGCCTAGCCGTGAATCATACAACTGTCATTGCTGAGGCTCCCAAGGAAGAGCCACTTGTTGCCCGCTTGAAGGTAATTTTGATATCATTTTCTTCACTTGTCTGCACCAATATTTACACACTTGTATGTGTTTGTACATATTAGTGTCTTTCATCTTAACTAAATCTTTTCCTCCTTTTATATGTTTAGTTACAGATATCCTGGCATTCCACAGGGTACTAATTCGGAAATGTTGCATAGAATCACAAGTAGGAGCAGCAATGTTAGCTTATTTCCTTACTGGTTCTGTGTGACAATCTTTCTGCCCTTTTATGCTACTCCATTCCTCTTATCTGGCACTTCCCCAATAGCCATGATGTTTCATTGATTTGTAGATTTTATTGGTGGTGGTGGAGAAAATAGGAAGTGGCACTTGGAAGTTAGTTTGATTAGGAAAAACACAAATAACTATATAATTAAGTAAACAAATGACTGATTTTGTGAAATGCTTCTTTATTTGCCTTGGTTACTTCAAAAATCCCTAAGTTCTATGATGTTCTAATCCTGTTCCTCTAGGCCCGAATGCAAGAGATGAAGGAAAAGGAACACAGGTACTTGGGTAATGGTGATGCAAATTCACATGTATGTAAAGTGTGTTTTGAATCACCCACTGCTACAATGCTTCTTCCATGCCGCCACTTTTGCTGTAAGACTCCTTTTTCATTCTAGGTTTGTAATTTCTGATCTCTCCCTATATGAGCTGTTCCAATGTCATGAATTTTGCAGTGTGCAAGTCTTGTTCCCTTGCCTGCTTTGAGTGTCCCATATGTCGGACAAAAATTGTGGATAGGATTTTTGCATTTACTTAGCACTGTTTTGCAAGCCATGATTATGATGAAGAGAAAGGTGAATGCTGATCCTCATACTTCCTTCCATCTTACAGTGCGCATTGGAAATTAATTTTGACCAATTGAAACTTCTTTCTTCCATCTTTCGTTTACTGCAGGGTTTCGTTGTCAACTCAGCATTTCAGTGTCATTCTTTAATTAGTTCACTTGTAACCTTATAATGATATATGATTTTCCCTCAAAACTGTAAAATAAGACCCTAAAGAACTGCAGGAAAGAAAGAGGAAAGGATGTAAATGAGTAAAATCTGAAGGTTTCAGGGAGTTGCTTTGGCATATTTATTTTGATCTCTTGACCTTCAGCTGCAATGTATAGAACAATACAAACTACCATTTAGTGTTTGTATATTCTAGATAAATGGTTAATAGCTTTTGGTTGTCTTTATACTTTGTATATCTCGATCAATTTGGCGGCTGGTGCTTTCAGCAGCTTCCTGTTTTATCACATCAAATTATAATTTGTACCACGTTAAATATACACCCCTTGTGAACCAAAGTTTTTTACATTAACCAACTTATCTGGTAATTATTTTACTTTTCAGGTTATCATAATAACAAAATACGGAAAGTTGTGTGGATATAATTCCTTACAAATTAAATAAAGCAAAATAGTCTTTTCAAATTTCTGATGGGTAAAAATGAAAATCACTTATAAAAATAACATAACATTAAAAATATGTTTGTAAAACATTACAAAATTAAATCTTCCAGAAGCTTAGGGGTTATGTCACGACTTGAAATTCGGGTGTGATAGCACTCACCTAACCCATTAAAGTGAGCCAGTTCAAAATTCAAACCACTTAAGAGTAAAGATAGAGTTCAAAATTCAAACCACTTAAGAATAAAGATAGAGACGAAAGATAATAGTCTAATAATATAAATAAGCAAAAGGAAACACATTAAAACCATTTCAAAATTGGTGTCACATGTACAAGTCTCTGAGTATAGAATGCTCAAAAGAAATATAAGTCATAATATCTAATCCTCGAGTAGAACAAAATATAAAATGAGATCCTCAAAGGCCTGCTGAAGACAGAAGCAGTGACCTCACAAGTGATCCAGAAGCTCGATCCAACAAACAGAAGTCTAATAGGATAGACCGGGCTCACAATCTAAAAAAAGGTAGCAAGGGGTGAACACCAAATAACAGGGTATTCAGTAAAATGAAACAAATCTAAAGTAAAGCCATGAAGAATGAACGTAACTCCTTAAATCCCAACCACAATTCGCCGAACTACAACCCTGCACTCAGAACAGTCCCAACTCAATATAATATGTACAGATCACAGTAATATGGATATACTCATCATCTAGCCTAGTACCTCCTATCCACAAGTATATAAGTAGGTCCAACAATTACCTCAAGATCAAGGATATAATAAGTACACAATCCCACCAACAATACACAACTATATTGTTGACACCCAATTTTTACCCTCCAGGGTGTCAAATTAATTATCGAGTCTTATTTTTGTTTTAACGATTTTT